>CM076580.1:356012482-356527502 GCA_034641835.2 Pinus albicaulis
TTAAACAAAATTGGATAAAAAATGAGGGCCAACAATATTGTTTATTATTTTTAATCATCTAAATTCAAGCTGACCTAAATGGGGGATCTGGCATTGCAAGAATGTGTGCATATTTGAAGACAAAGTGACATAAATATGTGGTACATGCATGAAAATCTGTGCATTTTTCATGGAAATTGGGCTAGTGGAAAAACACAAAAGACCAATATATATTCAACAAGTGAATATATAGAGTAATTACCCTGTGGGTTTTTTTTTATGGTGTTGTTGATCATAGTACATGCAGATTTGGTGCCTACATTGTCATTAGTCCTGGTACGCATTTCTATTTGAGCTGGTTTGGAGGTGTTGGGTCCAATTCTAGGGAATAAATTATGGCTTTATGGGGTGTGTTATTTTGCGCGAGATGGTTAACAATTGAGAAAATTGAGATTTTTAGTGATTTAAAAGTGGCGATTGAATGGGTTTTGAAGAAGTCATCATTTTCTCCTCCTTCTCTCTCTTTTTAGATGAAGATAATTAGGTCATCATTGGTCCTCTTTAATGAGATTCACTTTATTCATATATACAGGGAGTAGAACAGAGTGGCATATGCTCTATCAAAGGTTCGACATCTATACAAGCTAGGAGAGATTAACTATGTGTCATGCATCAAAGACCATTTTCAATAAGTTGGAATTATTCCTTTTTCTTAGTTTCTTTTTGTTGTTGTATATGAGGCAATTTTATTTTTACTGTTTTGGGATAATGTAAAACCGAAATGCTATTGCGGTTTGGAAAATATTTTGGACATGAAGGGAAAGACATATGATTAGTATGATAGGGGTAAGAATATTAATTATATTTTTTTCTATTACGATGTATATGATGGAAACTCATGAATATGTAAACAATCCTTAATTTATTTATTTTTTCACAAAAAAAATACGTAATTTGTATTATTGTAAATACAAATTAGATTTTGTAGGCACAAATAATGTGTATGCATATACGACTAGGCAGAACATGACGGGGACAAAAAGTGAGTTGAAAATGTACGTGGAGGTCCATAAAAAGTCAAGAAGCCTCAGAAAAAAGGAGAAGCTAAAAAGGCCATGTAGAATGACTAACTAGTTGCAATTTTTTTCTTTTTTGCCTTTCCATCTTTGCACTTTTTGCCAACCATCTGGATTTAGTTTGACTAAGATCAATGCCAATTCTTATCCCACACGGGAGAATTCTTTGTTTGGATTGAAGCTATCTGTAACATGAGCTCTTTTTGAGCCCCCAGATCCATCTAGTGTCAAAGAGTCCACAGGTTCCTTTTCTTCATGTTGTACATTGTTAGAGACTGGTTGAACCCCAACGTACCCATCTTGCACAACTCCCCGCGGGTCCATGTCATTCATTTCTTCTTGATTAATATGAATTTTTTTATTGTCATCTTCCTTGTCCTTAGGTGGATATTGATCTGTGAAATGCCATACTCTTGGTCTATTTGATCGCTTCTTCTTCTTCTTGGGGTTCTTTCTTGCCTGAGGGAAAGCATGTTGTAAATGACCTATTTGAAAACATATGCGACATCTAAATGTCGTGTTTTCATAGTCAAGGACTTATGACCATTGAAAATTTTGATGTTTCAGATTTATACGGTCTGGAACTCCTTTGTTGAGATCAATTTCAACACATATCTTGGCATAAGTGTCAATACCATTTTCTGTTCTTTCCAAATCCACTTTTTAAAATTTACCTAATATATTGCTTATATCTTCAAGGACTTTGTGATGCCAGAATGGTAAAGGAATATTTGTGAGCCTCACCCAAACTGTCATGGAAGTAATCACCATAGCGTTGGCATCAAAATTATGTAACGAATGCATGATATAAAGCCCAACCCTGCCCCAAAACCAAGGCCCTACATTTAGAGCATAATACAACTCCTTTTGTGTTTCAAACTATACTATGAAGAAACATTTTGAGCACAAGAAAGTTTCAAAATTTGGTGTCTAAGTGGAGATAATCCAATGAATGAGAGCTTCTGGTTTAGGCCAAAAACCATTGAATCTACAAATGATTGCTTTTGATTATAAACCATAAACAAGTGCAGAAACCTCTGAATTTCTTATTTCCATGGATGGAGCTTTCTCCATTTTGTCCATTATATAAGGCCCTGGACTTGTTTTGGATTAATTTGTAGGGGAAATAACCTTCCCTTGTGTTGTAACTCCTAGAGACAGCCTTGATTTGTAAAAATACCAGTGCCTAGGACATCTTAATTAGCAAAGAGCATAAAGTTCAACTTGTAAAGGTTGTCAAGAAAGGGGCTCTCCTGCTATCATATATTAAACAGGAAGGTTTGGTTAAAATGGAACCAAGACTCTCAAAACTTCAGCACAACAAAAGTAATATTGTAGCGGCAGAGTGTGAACTTTGATAAAAACGTATCCGACAATTTTAAGACATCTTTCTGTAAAGGGGGTTGGATTCTAAAGTGGTTCACAGAGGTAAATAATCAGATGACGATAACTGTGTAAGAAAATGGAAAGGATACTAACTGTAACAGAAATGAGATCTAGAAATGAATATCAACATGTACTGGGCTTATGTAGTAACAAGAATCCATACATGAGAATAACTTTAAAGATAACATTTCATTGCTGCTAATACCGGAAGAATTATTGTAGAAGTGAAAGATGAAACAACATATCATGCTTGAGCCATATTTAAAGCGCTAGACATGAGTTAGTATGAGTATCAACAATGATAAATTCACACCAAAAACATGTGAGCACTCACATTCCAGAACAAAGATATAGGAAATGTGGACGTAAACGAGATGAACATTTAAACTATAAAACACAAGAGAGAGAGTTACAGACTGTGAAGTATTCAAATCAGAATCCCCAATAGAGACGAAACTCCTTAACACCAAAACCCAATGGGCTCTTCAACTTTTATATCAAAATCTCAACAAAATGCATATAAAGTTCATTCTTAGTCTGTTCTTCTGAAAATCTGGAACCTTTTTTTCGTCTCAGTTTACGGCTTTTATAGAATTACAAGAACATACGCGGGAAGATATTTTGGGAAAATATCTTCTTCGCGTGCTAGTGAGCAGTTTCAAGTCCTAATCAAAATAACAAAATTCATGATGAGGTAGAACGCTTCTCATCATTTACAATCGGGCACAAGGTCGTTTCAGAACAAAATATTAAAACTGTTTTAACAAAAAGTAAATGTAAGAGTGAAATATGAATACCACTCAGAACTTGAAAGTAGAAAGTAAAAATTAAAACTAAAGGCCATGAGGGTTGAATCATGAGTTAACAATCTTCAATGCTGAGAAGGGGTCAAAGCAGTGGCTGACGCAGGCGGCGGCACAGTTGCTGAAGAGTTGGCTAACAGGCTGGCATAACTCGTGCACCTCTACCAGGTGTCTGATGCAGGTTCAGGCATCGCGGCAAACCCTTCTGCTTTGATGTAGGCTTCGGTAAGTTCATCATAGTTTGCATCAACAGGAATTTTATACTTCACTCGGTGCAGGAGTGCAAATTCTTTACCAAGGACTGAAATTATATTTTAAGGTTTGAGCCGAGTACATTTCTCAGAGGGTATGTTGGCTTGATTCATTACCTCTTTCAGACAGGCCTCGTATGCAGGTAATGGTTGTAGGATGGCATTGGTGGGTTCCCAGCATGACGGGAGTCCCGCAAGTGTTATCTTAGCCCAATCCGATTCAAACTGTTCTAAAATAGCTGCTAATTTCTCTAAGACCCCCAAGGCTACACTGTGAGCGGACTCTTTTTCTATTACCTTTTGACACTTCGCAGCTTCCTTGAACATGATTTTGATACCCCGCTTTGACACGTCCTCTGGTTTTAATTTCTTTAAGAAAGAGTTATACCCTTTTGCGCTTTGAACCCTGCTGGAGGCGTCGGTACTTCCTTCGTGCAGCTTTCTTCTGAAAAGACGCACAGCTGACTTCATTTCCTTGACAATATTTAAAAATGCCCAGCGCCTTTTTACCTCTGTGATAATTTCGGCCCAGATTAGATGCCTAGCGTCCAGGAGGGTAATATTTCCTTTCATTCGACTAGTGAGCTCACGGATGGTTTTTTTGTGCTGCGCCTTTTCCTGTTTCCCCTCCTCGATTTCTTTCTGCATAGCGTTAATCTTCTTGGAATTATCGGCAAGGAGGGCTTCCAGCTCACTGATCCTTTGACGCGCTGTTGAGACCTGTTTTTCCACTACTTCGATTGTGGCTAGTGCAGTGGTCAACTGCTCAGAAAGTGAACTAGTCCCTTCTGGGGCGGGTGGAGCGCATACATGAGTGTCCCAGGTTATCTGCAATTCATTCATCTTCCCTTGTAGAATGGCCATCTCTTCCGAAATCTTTTCTTTCTCCTCCCTCTCCTTTGCAAGAGAATCGACCAAGCTAGCCTTGTATTTTTCTGCCTGGAATAGCTCAGCTGTTTGCATATGATGAGAGCCCGATATATTTACTTTATGTTTTAACGTTGTGACCTGCTTCTGCAACTCCTCGATAAGATGACTCTGGGGGTCTGCTATACCTTTTTCTTTCCCTTTTATCACCTCCTAGAGACTGTGTATGTCGTTAGCGAGTGCGCGTGAATTGATCTTATCCTTTCTTAAATTCTCCAGTACTTGGTTATGTTTACTCTGTAGTTTTCTCAGAGTAATGGAGAGCCGTATTACTTCATCTTTGAGCATGTCGCGGAAGCACTAAAACAAATTGCATTTGTCAATTGTTGGAACTTGTGACATATCGATTGGTATCTCTAATGCCCTATAGCTGGTGGTACTAGCCTCTGGGTTCAAAATGGCTTCATTCATAGCCAATACTAGTTGTTCTTTATCCAAATATATCGCAGATGAAAACCTGGTTTGGTATTTGTCAACATACCCTTCAAGCTCGGACCAGTGTTTATATCTGATCGCTATGTTTCTTGTCCTACCCTCACTTGCTCCCCAAGAACTGCTGGCTACGATGGCTTGTGAAACTTCTGAGAATTCAGAAGAGGCAATGTTGTCCCGTAGCACCTTGATTCCTGCTTTTCTCCTATCTGGTTTCCCATAAGGTATTTCATCCTGGAGCAACAGTTCGTCTCCCATAACTTCTGCTTCACTGGTCCCTGCTTTTTTCCTTTTGAAAGGGGGAGAATCCTCTCCTAATGCACCTACCTCCTCCACCCATTTCTTACCTGCTTCTCTGGTCGAAGCAGTATCTGCTTTTTCCCCCGTCGCAGATGAATCAGTCTCCATATGCGAAAGCAAAGGCCAGTTTTCAAGGTTAGCTCGCCACTCGATGAAAGGCCTTGTTTCATGAATATAATGGGTTGATTTATTCTTCTTCCTTCTGTTAGAAATGATGCCCTTCAGATCATAGGGCCAAGCTTTCCCTTGCCTCAAATCCATGCCTTGTAGCAGATTTTCCACCACGAGAAGGGCGTGCCTTGAATTAACAACGAAAGGGCCAATGGTTGTGGGAAGTTTGAGAATAAACCCCTTTTTAGCAGGGAGGAAATGAAGTTGGTCAGCTTTCAAGTTCTGGCGGAGCTATTCCAAAGCGTAAATCCATCGGGCAGGAAAAACTGGCAATTGATAGGGAGAGACTTCAACTCCATAAACCCTAATTTCTGTGTAATTGTCAAAAAGATACCAGTCTCCAGTGCTTTGAGCTTCATTGTAATGTAACCATTTCCTCAGTTCAGGAAAAAACCTAGGCGGAGGAGGGTCATGGATAATAGTATAAGCTATGGGCATGAAATCATTTAGGAAATTTGAGTAACCCGCCCCGTTTTCCAACTGATGCATTGCGGGACTCCAGTCAAAAATTGGTCTTGGCTGAGAATTTATCTTATAAACCTTATATAAACCCAAACCCTCAAATTTATCAGCATGCTGAAATAGGAAAAGATAAAAGACCATGGAACAAAAACGAAAACGACCTGAGTTTGAGAGCTCCTGGAACTGAGTTTGAATGGTGGAGGCCAGAAAACCAAGAATATCTAAAACGACCCCGGGTTGAGACATTAACCACAGAAAAGATATGCATTCTTTCGAGGCTTGCCCAAAACCTTCCACACCTAAGAGACCCACAATAATAACAAGGATAGGCTGGATGTCTTCCTTGAATAAGGTCAAGGGTATTGAATCTGCAGTGGGAAGAGTTGTGAAATGGGAGTCGGTTATGGTGGCGATGAAATCGCTCTGCTGTCTCCATGGCAGTTTTGAAAACTAATGAGACAATGTTATTTCATTAAAACTAGAATATCTCGAACTGGTAGGAAAACAAAGGGCTTTTCTGATGGTTTCGGGAGAAACAGTGAATATTTTGTTCCCTTGAGCTGAGAGGAACATGCCCCGATGTTCATCGTAAGCGTCCCGGAGCCAATAGATGAATTCGACCACTGGGTATACTGGGGGGTTATTTGATGATACAAACCAGACAAAACGACATGGAACCTATCTTTATTTTCCACATGTTTTCTAAACAGCTCAGGCTTGACGCTGCTAATGGGAAATGGGTATTGTGGGTCACGAATGTCGGCTTGCAAGTCTGTGAACGGTTCAGGCCCAGGGACAGCCCTGGACTCACGGGCTTGGGGAGTTTCGGGCTCTAATTTCTTGGTGGTGACTTTACCCATGACCATCATACAAACTCAAAACATAATCAAAAGGAAACCAGATGGAATGAAAGGGATGGAATACCTGTGAAGTAAAAAATTGCTCGGGAAAGCGACGTAGGGGTACTGACAACGACTGGGCAGACCTGGTACTGGGTGCTCACTTTTGCTTATACAGTATTTGAGAACCAAGAGTATTTTACCACAGTAAAACACGGAACACAGTTATACAGGCCCTAGGCAGCTTGGGAAAAGATGGTGGGGTAAAACAAGTAGGGTTGACGTCACAAGGACGCTGACTGTGAGACACGTGGAATAAAGGGATTGGGTGTTAGACTCTTGGTAGGTGAATATTGTGTGTCGGGTTAAATACCGGTACTGGTCTTGGTACCGGCTGCCTTAAGACTTACCTTACCGTTAGATCATGGTAACAGTTGTACCTTGGGACCTGGCCCGCTAAGGACGCAAGGCGATTTCCGTAACAGCTCTAAAGCCCATGCCATTTTCTCCATAAAGCGCTCGCCTCGTGTCATGCTCCTTGACACGTCATCAGGATTCTGGGGGGGCAGAAGGCTCTGCCTTATCCCTCTCGTCTGTGACCCCCCCGGAATTGTGCTTGCAAACTCCTTTTTATGTGTGTATAGAGTATACGCAGGCCCCGCCTTATATTTATTTCTTTGCGCCTCTCAAACCTTCGCTACTTCAATCTAAACCTTGGACATACTTACGCTTTATTTCAAAGTGTGCTTGTCCCTTTTTGATATATGGCTCGATTAATCATATTTCCCCTTCACAATCTTTCGAACCTTAGCCATTAAATGCATTCGGGTAATCTGCCCTTATGATCTTTCTAAAAAATTTAAAGGGTGAGCGATATAATCAACATTGGCTCCACCTAGGGATGGCACGTTTGTCCTCGAACGTGTCGAGAACTTCGCAGACCACCTGTTAACCCTTTTGTGTAGACACGGCTCCTCTGCACCTTTCTTTTTTCTTCATGATTCTTCATAACAAACATCATTAAAAATAAAGATAAAAGCGGCTAACTAATGTATAGTATAATACATCAGGCCCTCTCAGCCTGTTTCAAAACTGGAAGAAGGGTTTTATGAATTGACCATTTACAGGGGCGTAAAGCAAGTCGCCCTACAAATTCTCCAGCTTGAAGGTGTTTTTTCCCCCTTGTTCAACAATTTTGAAGGGACCGAACCATAACGGATCGAATTTACCAAGATTCCCCTTCTCTGCTCTTTGTATATCCCATATAAGCACTAAATCCCCGACCTGCATCTTTTTGTCTTTGGCATGTTGATCAAACAGGTCCTTCATTTTCTCCTGATATTCGGTCAACTTCTGATTTACCTGATTTCGGGTTTCCTCCAGTTCTACCAGCTGGTTCATCCCCCTGGTAATATCATTCGGCTCTTCTTGGCTTTCTTGCATGAAACTTGCTACTGGTAAAGCCAATTGTATGGGAAAGACTACTTCTCTACCATACACCAATTCATATGGAGTTTTCCCCATTGATCTCTTGCTGGTGATTATGTTTTCCCACAAGGCGCACTTTAGCTGGGAATCCCAATTTTTCTGATTTCATTAATGGCTTTCTTGAGTGCTCTTACCATAGTTTTATTTGAAGACTCTGCTAGGCCATTTCCCTGTGGGTAGTAGGCGGTGGAATGTCCCAACGCAATGTTGTATTGCTGACAGAAGCTGACGAAATTAGCAGATTTAAAGGCTTGGGCATTGTCAGTAACAATCTTAGCAGGGCAACCGAATCTGGATATAATGTTTTCTTCCATAAACTTTATCACTACTGTATCTGTTGCATTCCTTGCTAATACTTCTTCCACCCATTTAGTGAAATAATCTATGGCGGTTAATATCCATTTATGTTGTCCACTTGATGCAGGGTGAATTTCACCAATAAAGTCAATCCCCCATTGCTGGAATGGTTCATCTACATGTACAGAGATCATGGGCAGGGGTGCAAACTTCTGCCTTTCTGCGAATTTTTGACACTTCTCATAGGCTCTGACCCGGGCAAAGACATCTCCAAAGAGCTTGGGCCAAAAGAAACCAGCTTTCAAAATTTTATGGGCAGTAGCTCTCCAGCTGTAGTGACCTCCACAGATGCCTTTGTGAAACTCTGCCATTATTTCCTCCTCTTCATTCTCTGTAAGGCACAGGAGTAGGATGCCAGAAGGGTCTCGCCAATACAACCGACCATTAGCAACAACAAATTTCTGTGAATTCAACCTCAGTGTTCTATATTTTGCTTTGTCACAGCTAGGGGGGCATCTGAGAGTCAAAAGATATTCAACAATCTCCTTATACCACAGACTGAGGAGATACTTCATATGAGTATTCTGAGTATTCGATTCTATCCCACACCGTTCATCTGTCTTTTCGGACTCCTCATTTGCTATCATAGAAAGATCTATGCCCAGAGCCTGGCAATTCGATTATGACAGGATCTTAGCTAACCCCTGTCCTTTGATTAACTTGGTGGGGCGTATTTCCAGCTTATATTATTGTATCTTCGCAATCCATTTGCCCCTTTTTCCCTCACTATCTCCTTGGATCAGGATATCCTTTACGGCTGCTATAGGCACAAATGCAGTGATGGAAGACTGTAGAACATACATCCGAAACGTCTTGAGGGACTTCACCAAGGCATAGGCTTGCTTTTCTAGGATGTTTTATTTCAACTCAACATCACGGAGCACCTGGTTGAAGAAAGCACTAGGTTGCTCATTCCCCTCCTCATTCTTTTGCAATACAACTCCTACCACTGTATGAGGTGATGCAAATGAAAAAATCATGAAAGGCTTTGCATAATCTGGCCCAGCCAACACTGGAGCTTCAGCAAAAGCATTTTTAATCCTGTTAAATGCCTCTCGTGACTTAGGGGACAATTTTACCTCGTTATTTTTCTTGAGCATGTCAGTTATATGCCGAACTATCTCTGCATAGTTTGGGATGAACCTTCTCAAAAAATTAATGCGCCCAAGGAACACCTGAACTTCTTTCTTATTTCTGGGGAAAGAAATGCCGTTTATAACCTCTACCCTTTTAGGATTAATTTTCACCCCATCCTTTGTCACAATGTGTCCCAATAGCTTACCCTCCTCTAATGCAAACAGTGATTTCTGAGGGTTTAGAGAGAGACCATACCTTTGACACTTCTCAAAAGTCCTGCGCGAGTGTTCAATATGCTCTGCATCATCCTTTGAGAACACAGTGATATCATTGAGGTATACCACCATGAACTTATCCATCTCCCCAATAAAGGCAATATCCATGGCCCTTTGGAAAGTGGCCCCTGCATTGATCAGTCTGAAGGGCATCCGTGCATACATAAGTGTACCCCAGGGTGTGGTGAAAGCAGTTTTCTTTTGATCTTCTGGGAGCACAGCCACCTGATTGTATCCAGAGAAACCATCCATCATTGACATCCGTGAAGATCCCGCTACCTTCTGAAAAATATGATCCATCTTGGGCAATGGGTAATTATCCTTTAAGGATGCTCGGTTTAAATTCCAGAAATCAACACACAACCTTATCTCTCCATTCTTTTTCCAGACTGGGACCAAATTGGCCACCCACTCAGAGTATCTCGGTGGCATGATGATCTTGGCCTTTAATAGCTTCTTGATCTCCTTCTCTATGGAAGGAAGTAGCAGGGGGTTAATCTGTCTAAGCTTCTGTTTATGCAGTTTCACATCTCCTTTTAGAGGAATTTTATGTTGCATCATGCTGATATCGAAAGTCTTCAGGTCTTGATAAGACCATGCAAAAACATCCTTGTATGTCTGGAATAGTTTCTGGTAATGCTCTTTATATTCTTCAGGAACCTTCTTGGACAACTTCACAATTTTGGGATCAGCTTCGGTACTGAGGTTCAAGTCAAAGACCTGATTGTCTTCTGTCACTTTACTGGGTTGTAAAGGGACATCATTCTTGTTGAACAATCTCTCTAGAGGGACTAGCCCTTTAGGAATAACATGTCCCTTCAGTTGTAGCACTTTATGACCAACCACCTTTTCTTCCCATTTGTTTTGTGAAAGATCTTCAGTTTCTTCTTCATAAGCATCTATCTCCATATTGGAGAATTCTCCAACAGTTTCCATGAACCTCTTTACATGATCTTCGTCCTCAAACACTTGCCAATGTTTGACATTATCAGGAATTGAAGGTCGATAACGAACTTCAATTTCGTATCTTAAGAGAGGGTTTTGAGGTGGTCGAAAGGTATTGGCAGCCAAAACAAGGGAATCTGCCATTCTGTTCTTTTCTCTGGGCATAAACTGAATGTTAAATGCCAAGAAAAAGTTTTCCACCAGGTCCCATACCTTGTTCCTATAGGCCCTCAGCCACGGGTGTTTGGTCTGGCATTGATTTTTCACTTGCCTTACCACTAGTTCTAAATCTCCCAAAACTTTAAGACTCTGAATGTTCATGCTTCTAGCTATTTGTAACCCCAAGAGGAGTGCTTCGTATTCAGCTACATTGTTCGTAGCTTCATACTCTAATTTGAAAGATAATGGAACCCATTGGCCTGTAGGAGAAATTAGTAGCACCCCAGCTCCATTCCCTTCTCCAGAATTGGCTCCATCAAAGTGTAGAGTCCAGACTCCGGCCTCTTGATTTTCTGAGGATTGTTCTGTCTTAATCTGACAGAATGACAGCTCTTGCACATAGTCTTGGTCTACCTCCAACATTAGACATGAGAACTCCCCTTCTTTACTATACACTGGTGAATTAATAGAGTTATCAGCCTTTGTAACCATCTTTACAAACCTCATCTCCCTATATAGCCTCCTTTCTTGCCCTCCAAATACAGGGATAGTGACATAAGTCAGATCCAGTTTTATTGACCCTCCACTTTTGGTTCCCCAAGACCTTGACAATGGCATCCCAAAATGAGCTGGGATATCAGCCACCACTATATCCATCACCACACTCTTGGCTGGGATTTGGGCCAAATTGACTACCAAGTCCTTGTTCATCCCCAGACACTTGACCCTTTTGGAATCAAAAGAATAAAGGTCCTTGTATGGATGAGTGATTTGCAGTCCCAGTTGCTCCATTACTAACAGGGGTAAGAGATTACGGGATGCCCCTGAATCCAACATACAGTTATGCAATAACAAATCATGGATCACTAATGACACATAGAAAGGGGGGGTCGAGGCATCTAATTCTTCAACATGGGGGCCAAACATGACCATGGGCCTTTCTTCCTGGAGGTTCAAACTATCTGGGATGGGGGTTGTTTCTGAGGGAAGCATAAAAGAGGAGACCTGGGACTGATAAGCTAGCTGTTCAATAGCTCCATCAGTGGGACTGGGATCTTGACTTTCTCAAGTTTTTTTTGCAGATTAAAGACAGAGGAAGATTTCTCTATTGCATTTTCTTTTCACTCTTTATTTTTCAGCTAAGGGTTTGAATTCTTTCAACACAGACTCATTACTAGGAGGAGTCGCTAACTTTGAAGAAGAAGGAACTTGATAATTAGACTGTAAAGGCTCGTTTAGAGGCCTCTTACCTTTATCTGCGATGTTCTACATCATTGTCTCCTTCTGCACAACTATTTCTTTTTTAGGCGCCTCTTCCTCCTAATCTTGTGTACGGGTTCTTTTTCTAGAAGATCTGAGATCATATTTTCTATTGAACTGCGCTTGCATGAAGTCAACGAACTGCTTACAGTAGTCGTCGATCTCTAGATCTTCAGTGATTCTAGCATTTTCTTCTTCTTCTTGTAATGGAACCCCCATTCCATCACCTTCTTGCAAAGGACACTCGGCTTCATCACTATTCGAGTAAGCCAGATATGGGTCATCTTGCTCATAAGAAATGTCTTCAGTAGGACCATCCATTTGACCTTCTAGGTACAGTGGGTGTGGTACCTGGTCTTGTTGTTCCTTCCACTCTCTTTGCAGTATTTGCAGGGGTGGATTTCTATATTGTGGATTGTAACCCCTATTCGGAGCATTCTGGAATGTTTTAGAGGATGAATTCTTGGCTTCGAGCTCAAGCTTCACCAGCTTGCTTGAAATATTTTTAATCATTTTATTCATCTCTTCAATTTTATTTTCAGTTGCTTCTCTGTCTTGGCCAAATGTAGATACATATTCTTTTCCTCTTCTTCTAGCATCTTGATTTGATCTTCCCTTTGATTTTCCTATGGAGGCGAAATTAGCCTCCAACTCTAGTGCATCAGTCTGGGCATCATCTAGGGTGGCAGACTTCCTTTCTCTTAGAGAGAACCCAAATTCTGAATCAAAAGTTGCTATGAACACTACTTTAGCAGCAGTCTGATGAGGTTTCATTTCAGCTGGAAGGCTTGAGTATAATTTTTTGAACCTCTTAATGAACCCTGGCACTCCCTCATTATGTCTTTTTCTGAGTGCATTGAATTCGGTGAGACAGTACCCATGGTCCTTTTTCTCTCCCCATTTTTTGAGAAAGGAATTTTACATCTCCTCCCAATTAGTGATGGAATGGTCTCCCAAAGTTTTGAACCATTTTCTGGCTTCTCCATCTAGGGATTGGACAAAAAGTCTCAAGACCACATCCAGATGTTCAACGTTAAAGTTTTCTGCAAAGGCACAGAAGACTTCAAGATGTTTCTAAGCTTCAATCTCATTTTCCCCATTGAAATGGGGCAATACTTTTAGATAGTCTTGAGGCATATCATTTAAGACCTAAGGCAATGCTAGAGGGGCATATTTGTTTAGTAAGAAGCCCAGGATAGCCATCAGGGGTTGTGGAGGTGGTGGGAGAATCTGATGAGTGAGAGGAGGTGGTGGAAGCGAAGTATGTATAACAATTGGTATGTATTGAACAAAGGCTTGAGGCGCTGATGGGAAACTTGGATTGTTAACAGTAGACACTTCTTTGACTTATTCAGCTTTAGGAGTGGGATGAAGAAAGAAGCAAGTGGTATCTATGGATTCAGCTTCGTCTTTAACTTGAATGTTTCCCAAGGACGGATTATCTGCAAATTAATCAAGGTTTCCCACTGTGGAATCAGGGCCTTGATCTTGGGCTATTTGGGAAGAGGAGGATGGAGAATCTTCCAAAGAAAATCTAGGGATCTTTGTATGAACTGATTGTCTTTCCCTCCAACCCCTCTTATGTAAAATCTTCTCTGGGTCAGACACCGAAGGTGTCTTCGACTGAGATGTATTTGACCTCAGATGTGGCTTTCGGGAAGCCAGGACTACTAATAGGTTTATCTTATAATTGACAGTGGAGTCGCCAAGGTGAGGAATCTACAACTCTTAACTCTTCTTACTCACCTGTTCTGAAGAGTGAATAAATATTTTGTTGAGGCCTGGGGATTTATCTTTTCTCAAATTTGTATCCCCGACAACGGCGCCAGAAAGATGTTGTAACTCCTAGAGACAGCCTTGAGTTGTAAAAAGACCAGTGCCTAGGACATCTTAATTAGTAAGGAGCATAAAGTTCAACTTGTAAAGGTTGTCAAGAAAGGGGCTCTCCTGCTATCATATATTAAACATGAAGGTTTGGTTAAAATAGAACCAAGACTCTCAAAACTTCAGCACAACAAAAGTAATATTGTAGCGGCAGAGTGTGAACTTTGATAAAAATGTATCCGACAATTTTAAGACAGCTTTCTGTAAAGGGGGCTGGATTCTAAAGTGGTTCACAGAGGTAAATAATCAGACGACGATAACTGTGTAATAAAATGGAAAGGATACTAACTGTAACAGAAATGAGATCTAGAAATGAATATCAACATGTACTGGGCTTATGTAGTAACAAGAATCCATACATGAGAATAACTTTAAAGATAACATTTCATTGATGCTAATACCGGAAGAATTATGGTAGAAGTGAAAGATGAAACAACATATCATGCATGTACCATATTTAAAGTGCTAGACATGAGTTAGTATGAGTATCAACAATGATAAATTCACACCAAAAACATGTGAGCGCTCGCATTCCAGAACAAAGATATAGGAAATGTGGACGTAAACGAGATGAACATTTAAACTATAAAACACAAGAGAGAGAGTTACAGACTGTGAAGTATTCAGATCAGAATCCCCAATAGAGACGAAACTCCTTATCACCAAAACCCAATGGGCTCTTCAACTTTTATATCAAAATCTCAACAAAATTTATACAGAGTTCTTTCTTAGTCTATTCTTCTGAAAATCTGGAACCTTTTTTTCGTCTCAGTTTACTACTTTTATAAAATTACAAGAACATATGCGGGAAGATATTTTGGGAAAATATCTTCTCCGTGTGCTAGTGAGCAGTTTCAAGTCCTAATCAAAATAACAAAATTCATGATGAGGTAGAACGCTTCTCATCATTTACAATCGGGCACAAGGTCATTTCAAAACAAAATATTAAAACTGTTCTAACAGAAAGTAAATGCAAGAGTGAAATATGAATCCCACTCGGAACTTGAAAGTAGAAAGTAAAAATTAAAACTAAAGGCCACGAGGGCCGAATCATGAGTTAAAAATCTTCAATGCTGAGAAGGGGTCGAAGCAGTGGCTGACACAGGCGGCAGGACGGTTGCTGAAGAGCTGGCTAACAGGCTGGCATAACTCGTGCACCTCTACTAGGTGTCTGATGCAGGTTCAGGCATCGCGGAAAACCCTTCTGCTTTGATGTAGGCTTCGGTAAGTTCATCATAGTTTGCATCAAAAGGAATTTTATACTTCACTTGGTGCAGGAGTGCAAATTCTTTACCGAGGACTGAAATTATAGTTTCAGGTTTGAGCTGAGTAGATTTCTCAGAGGGTATGTTGGTTTGATTCATTACCTCTTTCAGACGGGCCTCGTATGCAGGTAACGGTTGTAGGACGACGTTGGTGGGTTCCCAGCATGACGGGAGTCCCGCAAGTGTTATCTCAGCCCAATCCGCTTCAAACCGTTCTAAACTAGTCACCAATTTATCTAAGACCCCTAAGGCTACACTGCGAGTAGACTCTTTTTCTATTACCTTTTGACACTCCGCAGCTTCCTTGAACCTACTTTTGATACCCCGCTTTGACATGTGCTCTGGTTTTAATTCCTTTAAGAAAGAGATATACCCTTTTACGCTTTGAACCCTGCTAGAGGCATCGGTACTTCCTTCGTGTAGCTTTCTTCTAAAAAGGCGCACAACTGACTTCATTTCCTCGACAATATTTAAAAATGCCCAGTGCCTTTTTACCTCTGTGATAATTTCGGCCCAGATTAGACGCCTAGCGTCCTGGAGGGTAATATTTCCTTTCATTCGACTGGTGAGCTTACGGATGGTTTTTTCGTGCTGCGCCTTTTCCTGTTTCCCCTCCTCAATTTCTTTCTGCATAGAGTTAATCTTCTTGGAATTCTCGACAAGGAGGGCTTCTAGCTCACTAATCCTTTGACGCGCTGTTGAGACCTGTTTTTCCACTGCTTCGATTGTGGCTAGTGTAGTGGTCAACTGCTCAAAAAGTGAACTAGTCCCTTCTGGGGCGGGTGGAGCGCATACATGAGTGTCTCAAGTTATCTACAATTCTTTCATCTTTCCTTGTAGAACGACCATCTCTTTCGAAATCTTTTCTTTCTCCTCCCTCTCCTTTGCAAGAGAATTGGCCAAGCTAGCCCTGTCTTTTTCTGCTTGGACTAGCTCAGTTTTTTGCACATGATGAGAGCCCGATATATTTACTTTACGTTTTAAGGCTGCTACCTGCTTCTGCAACTCCTCGATAAGATGGCTCTGGGAGTCTGCTATACTTTTTTCTTTCCCTTTTATCACCTCCTAGAGACTGTGTATGTCATTCGCAAGTGCGCGTGAATTGATCTTCTCCTTTCTGAAATTCTCCAGTACTTGGTGTTGAGTCTCAAATCTGCATCTTTCCTATACACCTTTCTAGACCTTTTTCATTCACTTGAACCTTCCAAGTTGTCAATATCATTGTATATTAATTGTAAAAGAGCATCTAAAATGGTTTTTAACTATATTTTGTGTCTGCTGTTTGATTTAGATTTTTTCTCATTTAGCTGCGGAATCCTACCACTTTCCGCAGCTGCTGCAACTTTCCGCAGCCATTTTGTGAAAGTATATGTTACAGGTGTCTTCAGGAAAAACGAGCCACATGGGCAAGTCAGAAATGATGTGGACATGGATCGTGTCCTATTGACTCGAGCAAATTCACTTAGGGAGGCTGTGGTCAAAAGTGGCCAAGTGGAAGTCAACCGTAGAGTCCCACGGTGACAGGACTCTGTTTCTCATCATGTGAAGATTTGTATGACCGTTTTTAATTTACGGGAGACACATCAACACCTGTACACGGCTCCATAAGCCGAATCCAACATCCACTCTTCATAGATTTACTCCTCACTGCGGCCATGATGCTGGATCTTTGGACGTGATGGTTCACGTGTCTCCATCAGCACAAACTTTAGGGAATTAGTTATATTACCTTTGTTATAAATAACGCGTTCGCATACGCATATTATATTAGCCTCCAGATAGCTCTGTAATATAATTACGTTGCCACTGTGCCATAATATCATCTCTCTGTTATGACTGCATTTTAATATATAAGAAGACTCTGTTTCCAAGCGTAATTCGTATTTGAAGGCTGTTGCCCGAGGCTGGTGTAGAGGGCCCCTGCACACGCTGAGGTTTTGTGCATTATTGTATAGTTTCTTGTTTTATTTCTTTAAGCTCATTGTGCCATAAGTCATTCACGTGTTTATACATTGCATCTTTCATGGTATTTATGCTTCATCTCTGTTTATAATCTTTCATGGTTTACATTTTACTTCTTTCCATAATCTTTCATGTTTTATGTTAACTGATCAGTGTTCTTGTTTCAGATTACAAATAGGAAGCCCGAGCATTTGCATATCTTTTGACTAATGACATGGAATCAATATTGTTCTGCTGCTAATTTATTTTTCTTAGTTTTTGTTTAATTCCAGTACTGCTTTGTTTATTTCAGTCTTGCACATTTGTTTCCATAGTTAGATTTAGATATATTAAATTTCTCATGTCATTTTCAGTTACCTCCGAAAGCCACAGCTGGACTGATGGTGAGGGATTGAAGTATGAGTGTGTAGTTCGATATTAGTTTACTTTCTGCAAGTTAGATATATTAAATTGCTCATGTCATTTTCAGTTACCTCCGAAAGCCACAGCTGGACTGATGGTGAGGGATTGAAGTATGAGTGTGTAGTTTGATATTAGTTTACTTTCTCCAAGTTAGATATATTAAATTGCTCATGTCATTTTCAGTTACCTCCGAAAGCCACAGCTGGACTGATGGTGAGGGATTGAAGTATGAGTGTGTAGTTTGATATTAGTTTCTTTTTCTACAAATTAGATATTAGATTGCTCAAGTTGTTTATGGTTACCTCCGAAAGCCATAGCCGGACTAATGGTGAGGGATCAGGATATAAGTTTATGTAATTTGATTTAGATTTACTTTGTTGCAATTCTTGGATTTCTTTAAGCATAGTTTCTTTTGTGTTTAGACAGCAGCAAGGATAGTTTGGTTTTCATGCTCAATAGTTCACTGTTTGATTTATTAGGCTAGCAACACATTTTCATTTCCTTTCAAGTTTTGTCATTGTATGTTTCAAATTCCTTTTGAAGTTTAAAGTTGGTAAATCATTATAAAGGATATCATTGCCTTGAATATTCATAACCATACTTGTTTTTATTTTAGAATTTCCATCTCACATTAGAACCAAAAACGACAAAAAGGTAAGAGATAGGTTATCTTGCACATATAGTGCGCCACACTTCATCAGCTTACGAATCCCGGATTGATAAATTAATGTAGCAATTTAGGACACACTAAATTGACCAAACATTTTGGCGCCGTTGCCGGGGAAGTGTAACTAGGTAGCCAATTTCTTAAAAAAAAAAACAAAATAATAAAAGAAGAGAAAACTTGATAACTTCTTGAAGTATGCTCTCCTCTTGCACCTAGTGTGATCTGGAGGATCAGAAAAGAGAGTTATTGGTTTAGTAATTTCTTAAGTATGCTCTCTTCTTGCACCTAGTGTGACCTGGAAGATCAGAAAGAGAATTATTAGCCCAACTTAAAAAAAAAAATAAAATAAAAAAAAATGACATGCATAGAGCAAGAGATTCTAGGGGAAGGTTTATAGCTAAAGCCAAGAGTTCGATTTTCACAACTCCATCTTCTTCAAGGCATAGACCAGATTCACCACCATCTACCCCTAGCCTTAAGATTTTTGAAATTCAAGGAGCAGCTGAATTAGAGGATTCTCCTATACCACCTACTAAATCCCATTTAGAAAACAAAGAGACTCTCTCTCATCCTCCCTTGATAGAAAAACTAGAGGACTTTAAGGACTCTAAAGAAACTATCATGGTAGAGGAAATAATAGATGGATTTGGAGGGAGAGGTAGAGGTAGAGGAGGAGGAAACAATGGAGACAACAATGGTGAAGATAATAATGGAGATAATAATGGAAGAAATAGGGAAGGAGACAACTTGTTTGGATTCCCTATAGTTGATGAGGAAACTCATACAACAATAAAAAATATCTCACCATCTGTCCTCCCCAAATTTTATGGATTGCGAAGTGAGGATCCTGAAACATTTCTGTTTGAGTTTGAAGTCGTGTGCCGAACCTATGACTATATGGAAGACTCTCAAAAAATCAAACTGTTTCCTTCAACATTGAAGGGAGATGCTTTGAAATGGTTCATGGGATTAGCCACTCAATCTATTAGGACTTGGAATGATATGAAACAAACATTTTTGGATAGATACTTGGACTATTGTATGCTCACCAATCACAAGGATGAGGTATTCAAAATGATGCAAAAAGAAGATGAAAATTTGGAAGATTTACTTGAAAGATTTCAATACAACTTGAAAAGAGCAAAGATGAGAAACTTAGATGATGAAACCTTGAAATCCCTCATATTAAAAGCCATTAGAGATGAATGGATAGATATTTTAAACATGATGGGGAAAGGAGACATTTCTCAACTTCCACTTCGTGACATAACAGAACTATGTGTCCATCTCTGAAGAGGAAAATCTAAAACAGGAAAAGGGCCTAGAGATCCTTCTCTTATTAGGGCTAACAAATCTGCAACTGGATCAGTAAGTAGGGTAGAAATTGGTAACATGCTTGATGAATTCAAAACTGATATCTTAGGGAGCCTTAGTGAACAACTAGACACCCTTAAAATCCAAAACAAGCAGAAAGCAGAAACAGATGCTTTAGCCATCTTTTGTCCGAAATGTAGGAAGAAACATGCTTTAATGGAATGTCCCTTGGATGCAAAAGTTGTAGAAACATGTATGATTTGCTCAGAGAATCATGAGATCAAGGATTGTCCTTCAATTCCTGGACTCAAAGTTGTTTTTCAAGAAGACCCAAATTCAGTAGAATCTCTCTGTTTTGTTGCAAGAAGACCTTGGCAGGGACAACAAACTCAAGGTTTTAACAACCCTATGAATCTTCAAACCCCACCAAATTGGAATCCTTGGCAACAACCTTGGCCCCAACATCAAAATCCATATCAGCCATGGGTACAAGGGATGCAAAATCCTTATGGGAGATTTGCTCAATTTTATCAATATCCTCCATCTTTTTAAAATCAACAAGCTCCACAACTTCCAAACCCAAATCCACAACTTTCATTGCCATTTCCACAACAACAACCTTCTCAACAAAATTCAAATCCTCAACTCATGCTCCCATACCAACAAAAGACAAATCAACTTCCAGCTCAGCCATTGCCAAATCCTAACAATAAGAATCCTCAGAATACTTACATGGTAGAAGGACAACAATTTCCTACCTATATGATTGTTCCTCTCAACGATGTACAACTCAGATCTCGTAGAGTTTTAGAAAAACCTTCTATAGATATTCAAGAGCAAGATACCTCTGAGGAGGATTCTCTTCAAGTCAATAAGGGTTCTGAGGAAGAATCTCTTAAAAATTCAAACATTCAAAAAGAAAAAGAAAAGTTAACATCCACAACTCCTATAGTTGAGCAACCCGCATCTTCATCTACACCTCCTTTTCCTGAAAGACTACAAATTGACAAGGGGGTGGAAAAACAAATCTTGTTGCCTAACTATGACTTTCTAGATGAATTGAAGAATGTTTGTATCAAGATTCCCTTGCTACAAGCTATTCGAGAGATTCCTATTCTAGCAAAAACCATAAAGGAGTTGAGTTTCAAAAGACCAGGAAGGAAACTAAAAGACACAAGAAGAATCCACCTGGTAGGAAAGATTGCAGATATTATGATGGGAAAATTACCATGCAGAAGTATGTAGATCCAGGAAGTCCAATTGTCAAGACACATATAAATGGGATAGAAATTCCAAACACATTGATTGACTTAGGGGCTGCTATCAACATTATGAGTATACAGACTATGGACCAGCTAAAACTTCCTAACCTTCTTTTTACACCTACTTTACTGCAACTTGCAGATCGATCAATTATTAAACCAGATGGTGTATTAGAAGATATTTCAGCCTCCTTAGATTCTTGGGAATATCCAGTAGATTTTATGATTTTGACTCCCAAGAGTAATCTAGGAGGGCACCCACTTATCTTAGGAAGACCTTGGCTAGCCACAGCTGATGCTTTCATTAGTTGTAGATCCGGGGATATGTACATTTCTAATGGTAATTCGACAAAGAAATTCAATTTGTATCCTCCAGCAAAAGCAATCACAGAAGTAGGAGACAATGAATGGGTTGATGATGAGGACACTATACAACCTGTCTTTACCATTTCTGAAATCAGTGAGGATAGTCAAATTCTGAACACAATAGAAAATTTTGAGATATCTTCAGAATATGACCCCACACAATTTCAGTTGGAATCTGACATAGAATATTTATCATCAAGACAAATGTCTCTTTACTCTATGGAAGAGTTTGGTAGTTCTACCATTGAGATTTTTCCAGGAAAAACATTGAACATCAACAAACATTTGGAAAAGTCACAACAAAAAGAACTAATCAAAATCTTGCAAAAACATTCTACTGCATTTGCATGGGAATATACTGACATGAAAGGTATTGATCCCAAGACTTGCATCCATCATATCTATATTGAGGAAAACAGTAGACCAATCAGACAACCTCAAAGAAGGATGAATCCAAATCTTAGGGAGATAGTGAAAGAAGAGCTCCAAAAACTACTCAATGTAAACTTCATTTATCCAATTTCAGATAGCCGATGGGTTTCTCCTCTGGTTATAGTACCTAAAAAGAAAGGTAAATGGAGGGTGTGCATTGATTACAAGGAATTGAATAAAGCAACTTTGAAGGATCACTTTCCTTTGCCTTTTATCGATCAGGTATTAGACACATTAGCAGGTAAAAAGTACTTTTCATTTTTGGATGGTTTTAGTGGCTATAATCAAATTCAGTTAGCACCTGAAGATCAAGATAAGACCACATTTACTTGTCCATGGGGAACTTTTGCCTACCGAGTGCTTCCTTTTGGGTTATGTAATGCACTTGCAACATTCCAAAGAGCAGTACTAGGAATTTTTTCTGATCTAATCCATGATTGTGTAGAGGTTTATATGGATGATTTTACAGCTTATGGTAATTCATTTGAAGAAGCATTAGAAAATTTGGAAAAAGTCCTTATAATATGTAAAGAAACAAACCTTTCATTAAGCCATGAAAAATGCTTTATGATGTTTACTGAAGGTATTGTTTTAGGACATCATATTTCAGGAGATGGGATTAAGGTTGATAAATCAAAAGTTGAAGTCATCTCCAAGTTACCTATTCCAAATTGTCAAAGAGCTGTTAGAAGTTTTCTAGGATTTACTGGTTACTATAGAAGATTTATAGAAAACTTCACTAAAATAGCATCTCCACTCTTCAAATTGCTTACAAAAGACTGTGAATTTAAATGGGATCCTGATTGTCAATCAGCTTTTGAAACTTTGAAAACAAGAATATCTAAAGCACCTATCTTGAGAGGACCAAATTGGAAACTCCCTTTCCATATTTCTACGGATGCTTCAAATACAGCTCTAGGAGCTGTGTTGGGTCAAAAAGATTTAGTTCCTTATGCCATTTATTATACCAGTAAAAATTTAACTCCCACAGAGTTGAACTATACTGTGACTGAAAAAGAGTTTTTAGCTGTTGTTCATGCAATTAATAAGTTTAGACATTACATAATAGGCTATGAAACTTTTATTCATACTGACCATTCTGCAATTAGATATTTAATGAACAAACCTGTTACTAATGGCAGAGTGACAAGATGGCTCTTATTTTTGCAAGAATTCAATATTACTGTGTTGGATAGACCAGTGAAACAAAATACAGTAGCTGATTTCTTGTCTAGGATTCAAAATACTAAAGAAGATTCTCCTGTAGAGGATAAGTTTCCTGATGAATACTTGTTTGCAGTAACTATTAAGACTCCTTGGTATGCAGATATTGCTAACTATTTGGTTACAAGGAAACTGCCTTCACATTTATTTCCAAGTGAAAAACGAAAAATTATTCAGGAGAGTTCAAAATATTCATGGATTTCTAATGAATTGTTTAAAACAGGGCCAGATCTTGTGATCAGAAGATGTGTCAGGGAAGATGAAATGCCTGATATTCTTAAGGTATGTCATGATGAACCATGCGGCGGAAACTTTGCAGACAAAAGGACGGCCTATAAAATCCTCTCTTTAGGATATTATTGGCCTTCCCTCTTCAAAGATGCAAAACAATATGTCAAAAGGTGTGACAGCTGCCAAAGAGTAGGGAAACCTACCTTTTCAAATGAAATGCCATTGCAAACACAGGTACTCATTGAACCCTTTGAAAAATGGGCTTTAGATTTCATTGGACCTATTAATCCACCATCTAAGCAAAAGAAGTATATATTGGTTTGTACTGATTATGTTACTAAATGGGTAGAAGCTAAAGCATTAGTATCTGCTACTGAAAATTCGGTTGTTCATTTTCTTTATGAGGATATTTTTACTCGCTTTGGTGTTCCAAGAGAAATTGTAACAGATCAGGGGAGCCAATTCACATCAAATTTGGTGGAGAGGTTGATGGAAGAATACAAAATCAAGCACAGAAAATCTACTCCTTACCATCCACAAGCAAATGGTCAAGTGGAGTCCACAAACAAAGTTCTTGAAAGTATCATCACCAAAAATGTTCATCTACATAGAAGAGATTGGGCAGAAAGGCTTCCAGAAGCCTTGTGGGCCTACAGAACTACATGGAGGAATACAACAGGACATTCTCCCTATGAACTTGTTTATGGGAAAGAAGTCTCGCTCCCCATTGAGTTCCAAGTCAAGACCTTCAAGATAGCAGTTCAGTTGGGGATGGACTTATCAGAAGCCCAAAAGCATAGAATGGAGCAGTTGAATGAGCTAGATGAGATCAGACAAGAAGCAATTTTAAGAACTGATCTAGTTCAATATCAAAGAGCTAAATTGCATGACAAGTACATCAAAGAGAAGAAGTTTCAAGAAGGAGATTGGGCATTGTTATTTGATTCCAAGTTTAAATATTTTCAAGGAAAATTTCAGACTCATTGGCTTGGGCCATATGAGATTGACAAGATCTTTAGCAATGGAGCGGTAAGAATAAAGACCATTGATGAGTTTCAAACTCCTCTTATTGTGAATGGCCACAGATTGAAAGTTTATCATAAGCCACTCTCAAAAGAGGAATTTGTCAAAATGTTTCAAGAAAATTCTGCAATCAGGCTGGTACAGAAGAATTCTTCTTCTCCACCAGCCTAGCTTTTGTTCTTTTCAGTTATAAAAAATAATAATAATAATAATAATAATAAAAATAAAAATAAAAATAAAAATAAAAAATTGTATAAGCCTGAAAACCAATCACTGATTGGCAGTCTTATACAGAAAATGTAGGGTGAAAATCAGGAACACTTGACACCCTATATTTTCCAAAAAAAAATCTCTCTTTCATTTCACAAGTTTTGTGAACACCCACTCCATTCCATTCCACCTCATTCCACTTCATTTCACTCCACTTCATTCCATTTCACTTCATTTTATCTGTTTCATTCCATTTCACCAATAAAATTCTTTTTCATGACCATTTCCATCTAGTCATTTGTCATCCGTTTATTTCCATTCACCCAAATAATAGTTGTGTCAGTTTTCGCAGCTGACATTTGTTTCCGCAGCTGACACCAGTTTCCGCAGCCAGAAGAAGATTCCGCAGCTACCACTCTATTTTTCAAAAGAATGTA
This sequence comes from Pinus albicaulis, assembly GCA_034641835.2. Lineage (NCBI taxonomy): Eukaryota > Viridiplantae > Streptophyta > Pinopsida > Pinales > Pinaceae > Pinus > Pinus albicaulis. Next base: position 356,037,349 of record CM076580.1, read on the forward strand.
CAGACAGATGTTATTTCCATAATCATGAAATAAAATGCAGGTATGAGAACCAATTATGAAGACAAGGAGCATTCAAGATATCAATGAGGAGCAACTAATTGAAGACCAAGGAAAAATGGCAAGAATTCCAAGGTATGAGTAAAATTTATTTCAAATAGCATTTAAAACACATTTTTATATATTTACAAACCATAAGCTCCATCCATTATGTGCAATGATTATATTGACAAACTCCGTAATCAATCCATGATCTCTGTACAATCCTCCCACAATCCTCGCATTCATTCTCAAACGGTCCCATAATTAAACCTCCGATCTTCACTCATACTCCGATATTCCACCTGTGACAATGAAACGTAGTTGATTTGACTACGGCTTCTTTCAGCCACATAAAATCCGTAGCCGTTGTATAAACGTGCTTACATTTATTTTGCAGCCACCAAATTTTAAAACACTGCCAGATGTGTTATACTCCTCCTATTGTTCTACTAATCTCACAGTCGTATTTCCGCCGTGCTCACGTAACCCTTCTCTGTTCCGCTTCACCCCATTTCGTTCTCTGTTACGCTACAGTCTGTATACCCACTCTCTGATATCTACCTACAGTCATCGTGCTCATTTCCGTTCATTCAGCCGTCCTACTTCCATTGAACCCTCCTCACGCAAGCAAGTTTTTAAAGAGCAGAAAGAAGGATGGGTAAATTGTTGAGAGCAGAACCAGAGGGACCTAAATTCATGGAAGGATACCCGCAAGTCAGGGATATATTGAAGAAGGCAAAGTGGCTGCAGTTTATCCAAAAGTTTAGAGGCTACCATAAAGAGGTGACAAAAGATTTTGCAATGTCTTTCAATGGCCTGGAGGTAGAGATTGGAGACCTTAAGTTTACGGTGAATGAGGCATCTATAGCATCTGCCACAGAACTTCTTCAAGAGGGTGAACGATGGTTTAAGAACAAAAGCATTAGTGATGAAGCTTGGAGAGTAATTCTACATAACCCGGGTATGGACATAACTATTTTTAAAAGAGGAATTCCTGTTCATGCTTTGAAAGAGGAATGGGCTACTTTGCTGCTAGTTGTTCAAAAATTTATCACCTGTGAAGGCCGTTTTGGGTCAATGTATATGTACCATACCAAATTGCTGATGAAATTTCTAGATAACCATACCCTCAATCTGCCATATTTTCTATTAAATAGTTTGAAGAAGATGTCTGTGACTGTTCAGAAACATTTAGGGGATGTAGAACCACATCTATATCACCATGGTCTTGTAAAAATTTTGATTGAAAAACAGTTAAAAGAGAACAAGGACACATGGGAACAATTTTTGATTAGAAATTTCTTTGAGGAACCTCAAGAAATTCCTGAAGGTAGCACATCAAGAAGGAGTAGGAGAAAAAGAAAAAATGATGAAACTCAAAGTACTCCTACTACTACAATTGAAAGAACTAGTAGGGAAGAGAGACTGTCAAAAAGGAAGAAGAAAGAAACCAAGGGTAAAAAGCCAATAACATCAAAAGAGAGAAAAAGTATTGAGGCTATGCATCAAACCCCTTATTCCGAAGAAGATCATCAAGTGTTATCTCAGAGATTGGTTCATCTTCAAGAACAGTTATCTATAGCCAAGAAGAAAGAGAAAGGAAAACAAAAGCAAAAAGACAGTGGTCCACAGCGTGTGAGAAGAAGTTCCAGGCTTAAGGGGAAGTTGAGGAAAACGCAAACGAAGGGACCTCATTTTATTGATTTGGGAGAAGAAACATCTGAACAATCCCCAGCTGGCCATAGTCCATCTCACTCTCAGTCATACAGTGAACCTAGTTCATTTCATTCTCAGTCAGACATTGAACATAGTCCATCCCATTCTCAACCAGACGTTGATGTAAGCCCTTCTCAGCCAGATTTTGAAGACAACTCTCCTCCACGGCATTTTGGGAACAGCCCAATAAAAACGACACCTGAGATAGACCCAAAGCAACAAGAAGTATATGATTATATAGAATCTTTAGAAAGAGCAGCTACGGGTCCCAGTACTTCGTCCACTCAGCCTCACATAGTACAAGATGATCTAGTCCAATCACTAAAACAAGAAGTCTTTGAGCTAGAGCTTTTAAATAAACACATTAAAAATGAAAATGAGGCATTGAAGGAACAAAGAAAATTGGACAAAATCATTCATGATAATACCATGCTACATCTGGGAATATGGCAGAAGAAGAACAAGAAATTGAAAAAGAAATGCCAGAAGTTAAGCAGAGCACTAGTTAATATCAAATTTAGATGCTTAATGAAGAAGCCTAGGATGTTGGCAGCACCAAGGAAGAAGAGGAGAGGGCTGGATGTACTAGCTGAAGTGTCAAGGCATATGAACTGAAGAAGGATTATCAAAATTTTGGTTGCATGAGGACATGCAACACCTTCACAGTGGGGGTATGTTGAGTCTCAAATCTGCATCTTTCCTATACACCTTTCTAGACCTTTTTCATTCACCCGAACCTTCTAAGTTGTCAATATCATTGCATATTAATTGTAAAAGAGCATCTAAAATGGTTTTTAACTATGTTTTGTGTCTGCTGTTTGATTTAGATTTTTGCTCATTTAGTTGCGGAATCTTGCCACTTTCCGCAGCTGCTGCAACTTTCCGCAGCCATTTTGTGAAAGTCTATGTTACAGGTGTCTTCAGGAAAAACGAGCCACATGGGCAAGTCAGAAATGATGTGGACATGGATCGTGTCCTATTGGCTCGAGCAAATTCACTTAGGGAGGCTGTGGTCAAAGGTGGCCAATTGGAAGTCAACCGTAGAGTCCCACGATGACAGGACTCTGTTTCTCATCACGTGAAGATTTGTATGACCATTTCTAATTTACGGGAGACACATCAACACCTATACACGGCTCCATAAGCCGAATCCAACATCCACTCTTCATAGATTTACTCCTCACCGCGGCCATGATGCTGGATCTCTGGACGTGATGGTTCACGTGTCTCTATCAGCACAAACGTTAGGGAATTAGTTATATCACCTAACCTTTGTTATAACAACGCATTTGCACAAGTACAATAGATTAGCCTCCCGCATAGCTCGAATGTAAATTACGCGCCACCGTGCCGTAATATCATCTCTCTCCGTTATGACCGTACTTTAATATATAAGAAGACTCTCGTTTCCAAGCGCATCAGACCAAGGTCGTCGCCCTAGGTCGGTGCGCACTTCGACACGCCGAGGTTTTGTGCATATTGTATAGTTTTTGCTTATTTCTTTAAGTCATTGTGCCACAAGTCATTCACGTGTTTACACATTACATCACATCTTTCATGGTATTTTTGCTTCATCTCCGTTTACAATCTTTCATGCTTTACATCTTACTTCCGTCCATAATCTTTCATGTTTTATGTTGTTGTTAACTGATCAGTGTTCTTGTTTTAGATTACAAATAGACAACCCGGGCATTTGCATATCTTTTGACTAATGACATGGAATCAATATTGTTCCGCTGCTAATTTATTTTTCTTAGTTTTTGTTTAATTCCAGTACTGCTTTGTTTATTTCAGTCTTGCACATTTTCTTCAGTAGTTAGATTTAGATATATTAAATTGCTCATATCATTTTCAGTTACCTCCGAAAGCCATAGCTGGAATAATGGTGAGGGATTGAAGTATGAGTGTGTAGTTTGATATTAGTTTACTTTCTGCAAGTTAGATATATTAAATTGCTCATGTCATTTTCAAATATTTTCTGTGCTGCTGTGTGCCTAGATCGATGGTGAAGGATTGAAGTATGAGTGTATATTTTGATATTAGTTTACTTTTTTGCAAGATAGATATTAAATTGCTCATGTCATTATCAATTACCTCCGAAATCCATAGCGAGACTAATGGTGAGGGATTGAAGTATGAGTGTGTAATTTGATATTAGTTTATTTTTCTGCAAATTAGATATCAGATTGCTCAAGTTGTTTATGATTACCTCCGAAAGCCATAGCGAGACTAATGGTGAGGGGTCAGAATATGAGTTGATGTAATTTGATTTTAGTTTTACTTTGTTGCAATTCTTGGATTTCTTTAAGCATAGTTTCTTTTGTGTTTAGACAGCAACAAGGATAGTTTGGTTTTCATGCTCAATAGTTCACTGTTTGATTTACTAGGCTAGCAGCACATTTTCATTTCCTTTCAAGTTTTGTTATTGTATGTTTCAAATTCCTTTTTAAATTTGAAGTTGGTAAATCATTATAAAGGATATCATTGCCTTGAACAATCATAACCATACTTGTTTTTTATTTTAGAATTTCCATCTCACATGAGAAAACCAAAAATTTACAAAAAGTAAGAACAGTTAATCTTGCACATAGTGCGCCACACTTCATCAAAGTTTATTAATCCTGATTGATAAATTAATGTAGCAATTTAATACACTAATTGACCAAACACTCCTTGACCAAACACTTGGTTATGTTTACTCTGTAGTTTTCTCAGAGTAATGGAGAGCCGTATTACTTCATCTTTGAGCATGTCGCGGAAGCACTAAAACAAATTGCATTTGTCAATTGTTGGAACTTGTGACATATCGATTGGTATCTCTAATGCCCTATAGCTGGTGGTACTAGCCTCTGGGTTCAAAATGGCTTCATTCATAGCCAATACTAGTTGTTCTTTATCCAAATATATCGCAGATGAAAACCTGGTTTGGTATTTGTCAACATACCCTTCAAGCTCGGACCAGTGTTTATATCTGATCGCTATGTTTCTTGTCCTACCCTCACTTGCTCCCCAAGAACTGCTGGCTACGATGGCTTGTGAAACTTCTGAGAATTCAGAAGAGGCAATGTTGTCCCGTAGCACCTTGATTCCTGCTTTTCTCCTATCTGGTTTCCCATAAGGTATTTCATCCTGGAGCAACAGTTCGTCTCCCATAACTTCTGCTTCACTGGTCCCTGCTTTTTTCCTTTTGAAAGGGGGAGAATCCTCTCCTAATGCACCTACCTCCACCGTCTCACTCGCTTTCTTGGTCGGCGCATCGCTTCGCGTATGAATCCGCCCATTCCATGCTGTGCGTCAGCTTTTGGCGGCCGTTCGGGCGAGAAAGGCTTCCCGTTTTATTACACGGTTGATTTTATGTCATTTTCCTTCAATAGAAATGATGCCCTTCGGATCATAGGGCCAAGCTTTCCCTTGCCTCAAATCCATGTCTTGAAGCAGCTTTTCCACCACGGGAAGGGTGTACCTTGAATTAACAACGAAAGGGCCAATGGTTTTGGGAAGCTTGAGAATAAACCTCTTTTTTGCAGGGAGAAAATGAAGTTGGTCAGCTTTTAAGGTCTGACGGAGGTATTCCAAAGCGTAAATCCGCCGGGCAGGAAAAATTGGCAATTGATAGGGAGAGACTTTGGCTCTATAAACCCTGATTTCAGTGTAATTATCAAAAAGATACTAGTCCCCAGTGCTTTGAGCTTCACTGTACTGTAACCATTTCCTGAGTTCAGGAAAAATCCTAGGCGGAGGAGAGTCATGGATAATAGTATAAGCTATGGGCATGAAATCATTCAGGAAACTTGAGTAACCCACCCCATTTGCCAACTGATGCGTTTTGGGACTCCAGTCAAAAATTGGTCTTGGCTGAGAATTTATCTTATAAACCTTATCTAAACACAAACCCTCAAATTTATCAGCATGTCAAAAGATATAAAGATAAAATACCATGGAACAAAAAGTAAAACGACCAAAGTTTGAGAGCTCTGGAATCGAGTTTGAATGGTGGAGGCCGTAAAAATCAGGAATGTCTAAAATGCACTTTAAAGGAGACATTAACCACATAAATGGCAGGCATTCTTTCGAGGCTTGCCTTAAACCTTCCACAACCACAGGAGACCCGCAATAATAGCAAGGATAAAATGGACGTCTTCGGAATAAGGCCGGGGTGCCGAACCGCGTGGGAAGAGTTGAAGTGAGTCGACAGGCGGCGATGAACACCCGTTCATTGCTCTGGCGGCGCTTTGAAATCGATGAGACAATTTATTTTCAGTTGAAACCGGTGACATTATGAACCGAGAAAAATAAAGGCCGATGGTTTGGAGAACAGTGAATATTTTGGCCCTCCGTACGAGAGTACATGCTCCCGACAGCGACCATTGTGTTATCTGAAGCTGTTGTATGAATTCGACCACTGGGTATACTGGTGGGTTATTTGATGATACAGACCAGACAAAATGACACGGAACTTATCTTTATTTTCCACATGCTTCCTAAAAAGTTCAGGCTTGACGATGCTAATGGGAAATGGGTATTGCGGGTCACGAATGTCGGCTTGCAAGTCTATGAATGGTTCAGGCCCTGGGACAGTCCTGGACTCACGGGCTTGGGGAGTTTCGGGCTCTGATTTTTTGGTGGTGACCTTACCCATGACCATCATACAAACCCAAAACACAATCAAAAGGAAACGAGATGGAATGAAAGGGATGGAATACTCGTTACGCAGAAAATTGCTCAGAAAATACGCAGTAGCAATCGACAAATGACCCGCACCGGTACTAGGCGCTCACTTTTTCTTATACAGTATTCGAGAACCAAGAGTATTTTACCATAGTAAAACACGTAACACAGTTATACAGGCCCTAGGTAGCTTGGGAAAAGATAGCGGGGTAAAACAAGTAGGGCTGACGTCATAAGGACGCTGACTGTGAGACACGCGGCATAAAGGGATTGGGTGTTAAACTCTTGGTAGGTGAATACCATGTGTCAAGTTAAATATCGGTACTGGTCTTGGTACCGGCTACCCTAAGACTTACCTTACCATTAGATCGTGGTAACAGCTGTACCTTGGGACCCGGCCCGCTAAGGACGCAAGGCGATTTCCGCAACAGCTCTAAAGCCCATGCCATTTTCTCCATAAAGCGCTCCCTCGTGTCATGCTCCTTGACACGTCATCAAGATTCCGGGGGGGGGGAAGGCTCCACCTTATCCCTGTCGTCTGTGACTCGCCAGAATTGTGCTTGCAAACTCCTTTCTATGTGTGTATAGAGTATACGCGGCCCCACCTTATATTTATTTCTTTGTGCCTCTCAAACCTTCACTACTTCGGTCTAAACCTTGGTCATAATTCCGCTTTATTTCAAAGTGTGCTTGTCCCTTTTTGATATATGGCTCGATTAATCGTATTTCCCCTTCACAATCTTTCGAACCTTAGTCATTAAATGCATTCGGGTAATCTGCCCTTATGATCTTTCTCAAAAATGTAAAGGGTGAGCGATATAATCAACACCTTGAACCATAGCCTTGAAGGACACTGGAGCTCCCTTTCCATGTGCATCCACAAACAATCTGGAATTCTGAATAATAATTGAGTTCTTTACTATGCTGTAGTCTTTGATATGTAATGTGTCTTGTAGAACCTTTCCACCATATTGTAGGCATTGTAAGGTGTACAAAATACCATATTTGTCCTCAATGTTCTGCGTAAGTGAGGAGATAGTGTCTGAGAATCAAATCTAGAGGGTTGGAGTCTTCCCTTTGATGTTCTTAATAAAAAATAGAATTTTTTTTTCCATCGGGCTCGCTTTGTCTGAGTGGCAGGATTCTCAATCTAAGGTAAATGGAGAGGGAATCAAAGTCTGAGTGCACCCAAGCATCCTCCTGAGGCCGTGTCGCCCCTACCATCGCTATCTAAGAAACATAGCAGGTCATAAATAGGAAAAAAAGACGAGATGGGGCCAGGAAGACATCCCATTTTGTTTCCAGCCTTTATAATTATTGTTGACACTCCCAGCTAGTCAAACTAGACTAATAAAACTTTGCAGAGGAACAAAAATAAAGGAGAAACAACCCATGAAGACATACCCAAAAATCTGACATACAACTTGCTCCCGCGATGGTTGATCGTGTAATAATGAAAAATAGATACTTTAAATCGACACTTGGTTGCTCCCATATATGTATGTATGTTTAACAAGCTTCAAAGTTTAAAACAAATCCGCTGCGTAATAAGTTTGGGTAAAGTGTAAACTCTAGAGTTTCCGCGCATACTCTGATATTTCTACAACTAGTCTGCATCATTTGGTATCAGAGCAGACTTGAGTCTATTCTTGAAATTTGGAGCAAATATGCCACCCACGAGAGGCGCTGGCATAAGTCGTGGAAGACTGGAAGCTAATGCAATTTTGCTTAATGAAATTCGACATCTTCGTACAAGAATGGAGATAGTAGAGGTTGCTCAGAGGAGAGCGCCTGACGAAGGAGATGTCAGCGCAACAGAGGAAACTTCCGAGGAAGAAGAAGAAGTAGAAGATGACGCATCTAAAATGCTAAAAATGTTGATTAAGGCCACTGGAAGACCAAAGGTGGATGTACCTTTGTATGAGGGAAATCTCAGTATGGAGGAGATAATGGACTGGATCAGTTCATTAGACAAGTACTTTGAATTTGAAGAAGTTGAAGACAAAAGGAAAGTGAAGTTTGCAGCCACCAGACTAAAGGGTCATGCAACTATCTGGTGGGAGGAGTTACAAGTATCCAGATAGAAAAAAAGAAAGCCCAAAATCAAGCGATGGAACAAAATGGTAAGAAAATTAAAAAGTAAGTTCCTGCCCAAAGATTATCAATTAAATCTTTTGAAGCAATTACAAAATTTGAAACAAAAATGAATGACAATGAAAGAATATACAGAGGAGTTTTTTAAACTGAATATTAGCGCTGGACACGTAGATGATGATGTTGACAAAGTAGGTAGATATATAAATGGCTTGAGGTATGATATCTAGGATGAGACTAGTCTATTAAATCTAAAGACAATTGAGGATGCTTACCAGGTAGCCTTAAAAGCATAAGAGAAGAAACAAAGAAAGCAAAGTTAGAGGAATCGAGGAAAGAGTTCAACAAGAAGAAGAGGAACATTCAAACCTAGATTTCAACATTCCCAAAATGAAGCAGGAGGACTGAGTAGCAGATCACCACAGAGAGGAGACTCTAGTCGAGAAAGGTTTGTACCCAGAGTTAGAGGCCGAGGAAGAGATATTTGGTGCTTTACATGTGAGTGGGGACATGGTTCATGGGACTGTCCTCATAATAAGTCAACCACCTAGAGAAATGTGAATGTTGCTGAAACAAAGGAAGAAATTCCTCAGATTGCAGGTAAAGAGGAACCACTCGAAGCAGGGGAATCCTTGTTATTGAAAAGGGTATTGCTTAAAGCAGAAAAAGAAGCAGGAGAGCCAGCTCAAAGGAAGAATCTATTCAAGACTATATGTAAGTCCAAAGGTAAATGTTGCAAAGTGGTAATTGATAGTGGAAGCACTGATAACCTTGTTTCTACAGAGATGGTGGACAAGTTGGGATTGGTAAAAACAGTACACCCTACTCCTTATAACGTATCATGGCTACAAAAAGGACATCAGATTATTGTGACAAAACAATGTAAGGTAGAGATCGAGATTGGTACTTACAAGGATGTTATATCATGTGATGTAATGCTGATGGATGTATGTCACATATTGCTGGGAGGACCTTAGCAGTTTGATCGAAAAGCCATACATGATGGCAGAAGAAACACTTATACTCTGGAGAAGGATGGAAACAAACACACATTGTTTCCATTGAAGGATGCAGCTGACAAAGAAACACTTGGAAACAATGTTATGCTCATGAGTGGGAAAGAATTGTTGCAAGAAGTCGAGAAGGATGAGGAGATGCATTTCGCTGTTATAGGAAGACCCAAGGTAATTCTAACTTCCACAAATTTAGAAGATTTATCTGAAGAAATCTAAAATATGTTGAATGATTTTGCTAATATTATTGTGGATGAGTTTCCAAATGCATTACCACCAATCAGGAGTATTAGTCATCACATTGATCTAATACCTGGAGCAAGTTTGCCGAATAAAACAACATACATGTTAACTCCTCAAGAAAATGCAGAAGTTGGAAGACAAGTGCAGGAGTTGATGGATAAGAGGTTGATAAGAGAGAGCCTTAGTCCATGTGTTGTACCAACAATACTCAGTCCAAATAAAGGAGGTGAATGGCGCATGTGCACAGATTCCAGAGCCATAAATAAAATCACCATTAGGTATAATTTTCCTTTACCACGAATAGATGATTTAATGGATTGCTTGAGTGGATCAAAATATTTTACTAAGATAGATTTGAAGAGTGGTTATCATCATATAAGGATTAGAGAAGGGGATGATTGGAAAACTGCCTTTAAAACAAACAATGGTTTGTATTAATGGTTAGTGACACCTTTTGGGCTCACTAATGCACCTAACACATTCATGAGATTAATGAATGAAGTCTTGAAGGAATATGCAGGCAAGTTTGTAATTGTTTATTTTGATGATATTCTATTTTTCAGTCGAAGTAAAGAAGAGCATCTAGAGCACCTTAAATCGGTTTTAAAAACTTTGCAGAAAGAGAAGCTACTAATAAATTCGAAGAAATGCAGTTTTATGAAGAATTAATTAGTCTATTTGGGATTTGTAGTTTCTAAAGAAGGCTTGAAAATGGATCCGGAATAAGTCCAAGCAATTTTGAATTGGCCAACTCCAAGAAACATATTTGAGGTAAGAAGCTATCATGGTCTTGCAAGTTTCTATAGAAAATTTATCAGAAGCTTTAGTCAAATTTGTGCACCCATTATTGAAACAATCAAGGAAACTACTTAGACATTCAAGTGGACAAAAGAAGTGGACCGAAAATTTAAGTTGTTGAAGAAGAAAATTACGAAAAAACCAGTTTTAGCTTTGCCAAATTTTGAAAAAGTTTTCCAAGTTGAAACTGATGCTAGTGGAGTTGCAATTGGAGCCGTTTTAAATCAAGAACAGAGGCCAATAGCATACTTCAGTGAGAAATTGAATGAAGCTAAGAAGAAATACTCATCTTATGACAAAGAATTTTATGTTGTTGTGCAAGCGTTGAAAAAATGGAGACATTATTTGTATTATATTTTGATAACCATGCGTTACAATTTATAAACAACCAGCCAAAATTAAACCAGAAACATGCCAAATGGGTAGAATTTTTGCAGAGTTTTACTTTTGTGATTAAGCATACAAGCAGTAAGTTGAACAAAGTTGTTGATGCTTTGAGCAAAATAAATTTAATCATGCAAGAATTACAAGTTGGTGTTGTAGGATTTGAAGAAATGGTTGACATGTATAAAGAATATGCAGAATTTAAGGAAATTTATGCAGCTGTGCAAAACCCAGCAGTTCATAATAGAAGTCTGTGGTTGGATTATCTTATCCAACGAGGTTTGCTATTCAAAAATAATAAACTGTGTATTCCCAAATGTTCTATGAGAGAAAACATAATTAAGGAGAAACACAGTGGAGGCTTATTTGGACACTTTGGACAAGACAAGACATTTGCTCAGGTAAATGCTTTTTACTACTGGCCAAAAGTGCAAACTGATGTTAAGAGATTTGTTGAGAAATGCAAGATTTGTCAGCATGCTAAGGGGAGAAGTCAGAATACAGGATTGTATTAGCCATTACCAATACCAAACCGACCATGGGATGCAATTAGTATGGATTTTGTTTTGGATTTGCCAAAAACTCAAAGAGGAAATGACTCCATTTATATTGTGGTGGATAAGTTTTATAAAATGGCTCATTTCATTGCATGCAAGAAAACTAGTGATGCAACACATATTGCTAATATGTTTTTTTCCAGAAGTTGTAAGGTTATATGGATTGCCTGTGAGTATTGCGTCTCACTGGAATACCAAGTTTGTTGGACATTTCTGGAGAACAAGAAACTAGGTACCAACCTTAGTTTCAGTTCATTCTATCACCCTCAAACGGATGGACAGACCAAGGTAGTGAATAGAATCTTGGGAAATATATTGAGGAGCTTAGTGTATAAAAATCCTAAGCAGTGGGATTTAGCACTTGCTCAGGCTGAGTTTGCTTATAATGATACTCCCAATAAAAGTACTGGGATGAGTCCATTCCATATTGTTTTTGGAATGAATCCAAGAGATGTGTATGAGCTCAGAAATTTAGGAAAATAAGAGAAAAGGAGTGCAAAGGTTGAAGAGTTTGCAGAACAAAGGCAGAAACTACAGGAAGATGTCAAAGATAGATTGCAGGAAAGCACTGGAAAATACAATCAGAGAGTTGATATGAAGAGGAAATAAAAATAATTCCAAGTAGGTGACCTAGTCATGGTGTACCTGAGAAAAGAAAGGTTTCGTGTTAGGACTTACAACAAATTAAAAATGAAGAAGATAGGACCATGTAGAATTTTGAGGAAATTTTCTTCAAATGCATATGAGATTGAATTGCCAGCAGGAATTGGAATATCACCCATATTTAATGTTGCAGATTTGTACCTATATAAAGGAACAAAGGAAGAGCTACAAGAAGACTCTACAGAAGAGGAAGACCAGAGTTTGAATTGGAAGGAACAGATGCCAAAAATAGAAAAGAAAGAAGTGAGGGCATTTTGGAGAAAAGAGCAGCAAAGAAGACCAAAGGAAAAACTTACTATCAATATCTAGTCAAATGGAAAGGACACCCTGTGGAAGATGCTAGTTGGAAGACAGTAGCAAAGTTACAAAAGTTGAGTACAGATCTTGAAGCATTCATGGATCAATATTTTCTTCCCCTGGAGTCTGATGCAGGAGCATCCGGACTTAGCCAACAATGTGATTGTATGTTCACATGTTGTGGCTAACATGAGGTGGATAAACATTGGCCATTAATATTTTACTTAGCTTTAAATGAGAGAAGTTAGTTTGTTTGGGTTTTCTAATTTAATTAGGAAATAAAATAGAAATTGGTTTCTCCCTGCTAGGAGATTGAGCCAAGTAGGATAAGAGCTTAGAAATAGGGTAGCGTTTGTTTGTTGGAGTGGTTCAACGGAAATCTACTTTAAGCGAGAAGGATCACTTCAGATAGATATATATGTATGAGAGTGTGAGGAAAAATGTAACAGTGTGAAATAGATGTGCGAGAGGCGAGAGCAAAGAGAGCATAAACAATTGTAATAACCAGTTGATCAAGGGCTTGGCTCTGTAAATTCCTTTATTATTAATTTTTAAGTGTTTTGTATTGATCGGGCTCTCTGTTCAAAGTATTTGTTTAAACTCTTTTGAATCGCATATACATTAAGTCATACAACAAAAAGACAATAGGATTGCAGGCACGACGAGGCGTAGATCTGAACCCGATCAACGAGAGAGAAATCAGCGCAGTGTAAATCTAGTGCACATCGCACAGAATCAGGTTTAACGTAAAGAGTCGCGAGTTAAATTGTTTGACCTGCGGGCGAAGTGAAGAGTTGGAGGGACAACATGGATTGTTGGATCCAGGACTGAACCAACGGTAGAGATTGTAGTGTCAGGGAACAACTTCGCAATTTGCAAAGCTTAGAAGATAAGCGTTAAGGCATCGCAAAGTAAAAAAAATTGTTTGCGATGCGAAAAGGGGAGGATACGTGTTGGCTCAGCGTAATTTCGCACTTCGCAAGGATTAAAGTTTAAGGGTTAAAGTCAATTGAAAACTATGCGATTTGCGATCACCGATGATTGGTCAGGCTCATCGTGGGACCCTCCAGTAAGGAATTCCGCACATGAATTGTTTTGGGTTATATGCGTTGTTTAAGTTTTGTTGTTGATTGCGCCATATGTATGTATGTTTAACAAGCTTCAAAGTTTAAAACAAATCCGCTGAGAGTAATAAGTTTGAGTAGAGTGTAAACTCTAGAGTTTCCGCGCATACTTTGATATTTCTGCAGCTTGTCTGCATCACCTTGCTGGCTTCTTTATTTCAGAACAAAAGTGGGTCAATCACAAAGACATCATTCCCGGCTGACAGATTCAGCCTAGAGGTCTGAAACCTCGATAGGACTCAAAAAGAATCTCATACCAACCCGAAGTTGGTTTATCTGACCAGAAGTCAGTAGGAGGTCCGAAACCTCACTAGACTTGATCCCAGATCAAGTGGTTGGACACGTGCCATCCTAGACATAGAGAGTATGACAATCTCTGATGCGTCCATCAGCCTTTGCTACTAGTCTCCAGCTTTTCCCACCTCACTGGTTAAATGAGAGGTACTTCCCATGAGTCTGGGACTCAATGGGTAGGATGCATACGAGGCACAGATCATGAGAGGTGAACCAACTCAACATCATATCAATGGGGCAGAAGCACCAAAAGGTTCGACAAGCCTAGCCTCATGTGTGCTTATAGCTTCGAGAAGCTATTCCCAAAGCCCACAGAGCTCCAAGATCTCATCGTCCAACATGACCCTCAACATAGGGTCATTCCACGATACTAAGATTATCACGGAAGGTTAGGAACTCGACCTTCCCTAGGGGATTTGTGAGAATATCCGCGACCTACTCATCAGTTCCTATATGATCGAGCCTTATGGCACCTCATTGTACCATATCCCGGATAAATTGGTACCTAATATCAATATGCTTGGATTGATCGTGGAACACGGGATTCTCGGACAACCGAATCCCACTTTTGTTAACACAGAGTATCACGGTGGTATTTAGCACATGCCAAAATAGCTCATTGAAGAGATTTCACAATCAAACTGCTTCACAACAGGCCATACTCACTACAATGTATTTGGCCTCCGCAGTGCTCAAAGCCACCGACCTCTGCTTCTTGCTCATCCATGATATCGAAGCAGACCCAAGTGTGAAGCAGTATCTCGATGTGCTCTTACGATCCACCACACTGCTAGCCCAATCGGCATCAGTATATCCATGGAGTGTCACGCTCCTAGTAGCATATCTTAGCCCATGGTTTATCGTGCCCCGAAGATATCTCAATAGATTCTTGGCACCAACCCAGTGAATGTGACGAGGTTCAAGAATATGTTGACTCAAAGTGTTCACTACAAAACATACATCCGGACGGGTGTTCACTAAGAACATCAGGACCCCTACGAGTTGATGATACTCAGTAGGATTTGCTAGCACAGGCCCAGCAGCGTTGCCACTCAACTTCTTAAAGTTGAGCTCCATCGGTGTCGACACGCACTTACAGTCCACAATTCCAAATCTTTCCAGAAGCTTCACAATATATTTTCCTTGAGAAAGGAAAATCTCGCTAGGTCTCTGCCAGACCTCTAAGCCTAGGAAGTAATGCATCAGTCCTAGGTCCTTCATTTCGAACTCAACAGTGAGCTCCCTCTTACACTAATGAGTGAGAGGGTCAACACCTTTCAGGAAGAGGTCATCCACATATAGCACCAGAATGAGAGGCTTTTCTCTATCAACCTTGAAGTAAAGGTTCAGATCAACATTAATACGAGTGAAGCCCAACTTCATCAGGTAGCTATCTATCCTCTTGTACCAAGCTCTGGGTGATTGTTTCAACCCATAGAGGGATTTCTTCAACCTACACACATGGATGTCTCGATCCTGGACTTCAAACCCCGTAGGTTGCTCCACATACACCTCTTCCTTTATCACACCATGTAGAAATGTGGTCTTCACATCCATCTGATGAAGATTCCATCCTTGCGTAGCAGCAAGGGCTATGATAGATTAGATGGTGGTATATCGGGCCATAGGTGCAAATATGTCATCATAGTCTATGCCTTCCTTTTGAGAGAAGCCATGGGCAACAAATCTTGCCTTGAAATTTTCAACACTACCATCAGATCCATGCTTGATCTTATAGAGCCATTTTGAGGTAACAACTAATTTGTCCTCCGGCCTTGGAACCACATCCCAGACATCATTCTTCATAACAGACTCATATTCTTCGTGCATAACATCTTTCCAAACTTGATGCTTTACGAATTCCTCAAAATATCTAGGCTTAGATTGTACGGTTGTACTCATAGCTGCTAGATACCCTTGGTATCTATTCAGCTTCTTGTTTTCACAGAATGTCCCCCTTGGGGCCATATGTCTCTCAACATCCTCGAGAGTGTCCCTGAGCCATGATGGTCTCTTCCTCATTGAAGGAGGTGGATCAATAGGGTCCATCGGTCCCTCAACATCGGGCATCGTCTCATCCTTCAGTTCTTCTTGATTTCTAGGCCTTGCTTCATGATTTTCCTCAGATCTTGGAAGATTGATTACTTTCTTCAGGGAAGCATCTTCGTCAAAGGTAGCATCGTGGCATATCTCCACTTCCCTTTGACTAGACACATAGAATCTATAGGCCTTCAAAGTTTCATTATAGCCCACAAACATTCCCTTCTTTCCAGAATCATCCAACTTGCTCCTCTTCTCCTTCGGTTTATGAAAATAAACAGGACATCCAAAAAATCTAAAATGTGAGACGTCAGGTTTCTTACCAGAGAAAACCTATTTGGGAGTTTTGGAGTCCAGAGCGGAATGCGTGCATCGGTTTTGTATGTACACGGTATTGTTCGCAGCTTCTCCCTACAGAAACTTTGGAAGACCTTGGTCACATAGCATGGCACGACCAACTTCCACAATGGTCTTGTTCTTTCTTTCAACAATTCCATTCTGCTCAGGGGTATAGACAGTTGTGGTCTCTCTCTTGATGCCAAATTCTCTGCAAAAGTTCTTGAACTCATTCGTCTCATATTTAGTGCCATTATCGGTCCTCAATATCTTGATCTTCTTCCCTGTTAGATTTTCCACAAAGGCTTTGAAGGTACATAACCACATGAAAGCCTCATCCTTCTTTTTCAAGAAGTATATCCAGGTTTTGCGAGAGAAGTCATCTATGAACGTCATATAAAAAGAACATCCTCCCAAGGATGTCACGGGCAGCATACCAGACAGATCAGAATGTACTAATTGCAAGACATCAGATGTCTTTGTGATGCTTGAGGGGAAAGGTCCCCTTGTATGCTTTGCTTCAGCACAACCCTGACATACACCATGATCATTTGTGAATTTGGGCATCCCCATCACCACCTTCCTTGCTTCGAGAAGGGCTTTGTAGTGGAGGTGTCCAAACCTATGGTGCCATAGTTCAGTCTATCGGATAGTATCACATGTCATCGCTTCCAATGGGCTTCCTCCAACTTGGTAGAGTGTATCAACTCGAAACCCAATCGTGATAGCTTCCTTGAAACTCTTCTTCCAGATACGCACCTTCCCATCAATGAATGCCACATTGAAACCTTTGTCTTCCATGGCTGAAATATACACAAGGTTCTTCTTCAAATCAGACACATATAGTACATCTTGCAAGCGGAGGACTTGACCTTGAGACAAGTGGAGGGTCATAGTCCCTATCCCTTTCACGGGATATGTGGCATTATCTCCAAGGATAATTTTCAGATTAACATCCTTCTCAACCATGTCAGAAAGTGCTTCCTTGAACCCAGTGATGTGCCTTGAGGCACCACTATCTATCAACCAAACATCCATAGTGTCGGGTGGAAATGCAACAGAGAGGGCAGATACAAAAATGAATTCATTTCTTTTATCATCAAAAACATTTGATTCCTCATACCTGGAATTTCTCGACCTTTTGTAAGGTTGCCCATTTCCACCAGAGGGAGCCTTCATCTTTCCTTTGACCCTGTTGTTCCTTTGATTCCCATTCCTCCGGTTGTTGTTGTTGTCATCATCATCAGGAGAGTCCTTCTTGAAAGGGAATTCTCGAGCATAGTGGTCGGTCTTGTGACATGTATAACATTTGCCTTTCTTTCCCTGGGCCCCTGCTCTTCCTTTGTTCCTCGGACCACCAAAGTTCTTCTTCTTAGCACGAGCAGTGAAGGCAACATTTCCTTCATTTTCATATTCCTTCATCCTTGTATCTTCTTGTACGCATCTCAATAGTACTTCGTCAAATTCAGGTATCACATTGTTATTGAGAATGGCAGTGTTGAATACATGCCATTCATATGAGAGACCTCCAAGTGTGGTGAGAACCATCTTTCGATCAACTATTGTCTCCCCAATAGCCAAAAGATTATTCCTGATTTCGGTCAGCTTCAAAAAATATGATTGGACAGATTCATCCCTGCCTTTCTTCATATTCTTCAGTTGATTCTTAAAGAATAGGACTTGATTTGCATTGTTGGCCTTGAACATGTTGACCAACTTATCATACATCTCCTTGGATGTGCCCAGCTCAGAGATGTAGGCAACCAAACTCTTATGAATTGAGTCCTTAATCATCAACTTTGCTTTGATTTCCCCCTTCTTATACTTTGACTTGGTGGCAACAGGTGCAATGGATGGAGGCTCTTGGATTTACCCTGCACATAGTCCATGACATCTTGGTCTTCCAACATAAGATCCAATGTCATCTTCTAGGCATGGAAGTCTTCCTTCCCAGTGAAATTGTCATTAGCTTTAAAGCCATTATAGTTTGAGGTACCCCATGCTCTTCTTCGGTGATTGCTACAAACTTGGGCATTGTCTTCACCTCAGCTCTGATACCATGTAAATTTTTGTAGATGTTCTATGCTTGATGCAACTTTAATTTTTATCCCCAATATCAAACAACAATCACATAAATAAGAAAGTAAAATGTTGATAGAACATACCAGTAGATCAACAAAAGACAAGACAAAAATATATAAGTGTGTTGGTGCGTTACGAATGTCAATGGGATGCTTCAACCATCAAATTCTCAATACAGTCAGCCAACCAGAAGTGTCACACAACCCTCTCGGACAACCAGATCAGTCATCCCAAAGTCAATGAAAGTCAACGCTGTTACAGTCAATGACCAACACAAACAACAACAAAAAAAGTCAACGCAACCCAGTCAAAAGTCAACGATCAACCTCGATTTCTGTGCCAGAAAATGTGGACTGCAGAAATAAGAAATTTGACCAAAGTTGGGGTCAGTTTGACCATGCATTGACCAAAGTCAACACTAGTCAACTCTGCATTGAAACCCTAGGTCGAAAGCATAAATTTCTTCTTGTTGCAATTTCCCACGTGTGGATGAAGAAGAGCCTCCAAGGTGATCGAACCAATCAGATGATGAGAGAGAATGTGTGAGGATGGATGAGTGAAAATGACCTCCAATGTTGACCTATTTATATCCATCAATGAGGGTGTGTGACACAACTGTTGGGGCTTCAAGCCTACATTTCATTTCAGGCCGATCTGCACATATTTTGAATAAATTCAAAATAAATGTTATGCTCATTGGATCAAGATGATCTTTAGATCGATCTTGCACCTCTCCAAAAGAGGAATCCAATAAAAATATTGGCATCTTCATCTAAGCATCAAAACATGGAGTTTGGACCTAGTTATCCAAAATTAACTACTCTCGAATCATAAAGAAATTTGATCTTCCATGAAAAACTAGATTCTCTGACAATCTTTGTAGAGTATTACGATAGAATCCAACATGTTGTCAAATATTCCATTAGACATTTTACGGAGCCAAATTGCTTCACAACTAATTGTACAAACTGCCATATCTTCTGCTTCTGAAATGCAATAGAATCCCGCTCCACGTTCTTCCAAGAAGCCATACCAAATCCCAACCATTAGTAGTATATCTACTCATCATCGGTACTGTGAACCCAATTGATTTACCCCCAAGTTGTAAGATCCTTCATGTCAAATTCTGCTTCCAGCTCCCTCTGAAGTCAATATTTCTTCCTTTGGCTCGTGAATCCTTCTTTCCAAATGTACGAGGTCTTCTTTAATCATGAGGCTTCTTCAAAATAAGGGTAACTCTTCTAATTGAGGCAATCATCTTAACATGATCATCTTCCTCTTACTGGGAGAACCTTCTTGCTTCCATGCTGCTATTGGGTGCATGCTAGATTTTTGACTTCTTTAATGCATACTTCATACTGCTCTCTTTTTATGTATTCATGTTCTTCCATAATTCAGGAAAGTCTGCGTGCTTTGCTATGTTCTTCCCATTCTTTCATATGCTGTCAAGTCTTGGGTAACTCTTATTAGTGACCTACAAATTTGATTAGGAAATGCTACGAAAGAACAAATATAATTAAGCAAAGTGTATAAATAAAAGACTATCCAAAGATAGAGACAATAACAATGGTAGTAATAAACGAACTAAGATGTAGAGTACGTATCTTTTGAGAAAAGAATCAACTCTTTCTTAATCTTGTACTTCTTGTAATTATCAACATCTTTGTCCTCACATCAACATGATGTCATTTTTTTCATTCTTAAGAGCTAGGGTTTATTCTTTAAGCATAAAAAATTAGTCCTAGGGTCTTCTTAGTTCAAACTTTGCTAAGGTTTACAAACCCTTAGATGCTTCAATATCCAAAGTTTTCAAGGCCTGTCGTCTTTCAAATTGAATGTTTTACACATATTAATGTGTTAGCTACAAATTCTAGAAATGTTATTTATATGCCTTATATATTTGAGATGGAGCTCATTGATGTTTTCATTGTCTTACGCTAATTGTAGCAAAAAACTTTAGCCTACATATGCAAGGAGAGGATAGGGCACTTAACATATTGATTATGTCTTTTTCCTCAGGACAATAGACACATGCATTGTAGCATAAATCCATGCAAAATAGACTTATAAGATTATATATTTTGAGATCATTCTCTAGATGAACTTAGTAGTCATTAATTGCAAGAGAACTTGAAATGGATTTACAATATAAATCTCTACCTAGTTCTTGAGAGATGATACCAAGATATTATACGCACCTCTTCAACCTTACCTATCTAACCTTGTTCTCCATTTTTGCCTTTGAGTGTGGTACCATAATATATCTTCCTTGGGCTGATTCAAAGATATATGCTCATGGGAAACTCATATTTCTCATCACGGTACCTCCAGTCAACTCTTCGATTCCTTCCACAAGAATTCCTTTCAATTCTGTCCAGAAGAAGTTTGCAATTAGGTATTTGTATGGTCTCCAAGAGGTCTGCACATCAACCTTCACGTAAGTGTCACAATCCTGCGCATGCGCCAAGGGTACAAACCTTCACATAAACAAATGATACAAGTCTTCGCAAGATATTTGCATGAGCAATAGGTACATGCCTTTGGTATTCATTGAACAAGAACAAGAACACAATAATTTTCTTTAGATTAGACATTAAACCATACTTCTCTTTGCTTAAAGATGCAGACTTTGAACTTCAAGAGAATACTAGGGCGCGGTAGATATAATGGTCTAAATGCTTCAGGCTACGACATGTTTTACTTCATCCTTCAAACCTTCCTTAGAGTACGAGTTTCTTTAAAAAGATAATGGGTCAAATCCTTGTAACGCCTTTTGTTTTCACAGACTCTGTCACCACTGTACAGTGAGCTTCAGATGTCAATTATAGATTATTGGTATGCCATAGGGACTCGACCCTTTTCTTTGATATAGGTTGACTTACTGTAATATATATTTTTCTCTTTTATTATATATAGTGTAACCTTCACGGATT
Organism: Pinus albicaulis; assembly: GCA_034641835.2. Classification (NCBI taxonomy): domain Eukaryota; kingdom Viridiplantae; phylum Streptophyta; class Pinopsida; order Pinales; family Pinaceae; genus Pinus; species Pinus albicaulis. Next base: position 356,058,630 of record CM076580.1, read on the forward strand.
TGTGCCACAGAAATAAGCTCAAATCACTGGACATACAAGTATGATTTCAGACTTGTATGTCTTAATTCATAGAGGCACCATCTCATACTAGTGTCTTGAACTTGTTACAAGCTTAACCTTGTCACTCTTCCACAAACTTAGATGTCACTTGGATATTATACCAGATAAATGAGGTTCGATATAGTTTTTGTTTCCACATACTTAAGATAGACTTCAGATTTCTATGGTTTGGATATTTTTAGATCATAGTTCTTCTTTCAAGGAGATATATCATAGTTCCTTAAATCGTACAGTCCCACAAATATTTGGTCTCAAATATTGTGTTATTTTATAGTAATAAGGTGCTTCAGGTTTGTGAATTCCCACATAAACTATGTGCCATATGTAGCTCACATGAACCTCAGAGAAGTGCCACAAAACCCGACCCAATTTGTAGAGGTATAAAGCCAAAGGTATGCACTATTCCACAGAAACATAATTTCTCGGGATCTCATGGTTCCATAGGGATTTAGTGCCTTTATCTTTTTTGCGTGAGATGTGTTGAGAAATTAGGGCATTTGATTCAAAATTATCTTCTTGATAATTACTTGTGAACTTGTTATGCTTCTATTACTTAGATCTTATCTTCATTAGCTTATTATGTCTTTCATTAAGTCAATTATCAAAACATAAGAGACATGGAATTTAGGCTCTTCAAGCCAGGGTCAAAACCTCCCCCTCTTGGAGAGGAAAACCCAAAAGTAATTCTTCTTATATATTTTCAATTGGCAAGTACCATGACCATGACATAGACCCTTGACTTCAGTATGCCTCCAAGACCTTGTCACTGCTCCACTAGGATTCTTATGATGATCTTCCTTTATGCACTGCTTTGCACCAGGACTAGGAAATCTCGGTTCCTAGTGATCTTCCTTTCTACTCTTCCTGGAATTTTCCTCGGCCTCCTAGAGATCCCTTTTCGACCCTTATTCGTACACAATTGAAGCACAACTTCAATGTTGCTTTCTTACTGTGGAAACCCTCCTCCACGTTGTGTATATTTTTTGTCTATTTTTGAAATATCCGAAATCAATACAGAGACTAGTCATTAGGGGAATTTTGAGGTCTAAAGTGGACCTCCTAAGGAAATAATAAAATAATATCTAAACCAATAAAATAATATTTATGAATTTGAAATTCGTTTTTTGCACCAAAATCCATGTAACCATAGTTAAATTCAATTCAAAAGTTGTACCAAAATAAAATTAATTAAAAAATTGTATTGATGTGACTATAAATAAGAATGATCTTTTCAAGATAAGTCATTATCATTGAACAACTAATGCATTTGTTCTTTGTACTTAAATAACTTAAAATAAAATATAAATATAAATATATAAATTCTTAATTATATTATATGCTATTAGTTAAAATTTATATTATTTAAATTGTATAGTAACATGTAATTAATATACTATATAAAAATAATATAATATAATAAATGTATAAGGATATGCATTGTTTCTTTCAAAAAATATAAAATGACAATAATATATTTTTATTCAAAAAGTGTGAAATGACATTTATTATGAGTACTTTACTTTGACTTTAGAAGTACTTAGAGCACTACCATGGTTAACCATGAGTTTTTATCCACCATTGAGAATGTGAAAATTAAGTACCTTTAACTCAAGAAATGCCACCTCAATCATTAGGGATGATGTCATCCCCTAAAATGTGATTGATTCTCATAAAGTGAATTTTGATTGTACATTTTCCCTAAGAGGCCCATTTTAGACCTCAAAATTCCCCTAATGCTACTCTCTCTTTCGCACACTTGGAAATTTCTTACTCCTTGCTGTATGGTCCATTTTTCTTCGGACTTCCCTTCATCCCTAGATAACAAAACCTTTATGTGATTGTTATTTTCATGAATTATCTTCGGTCTACCTCAGAGATGCGAGGTAGGTACATGCCCAAAACAAAGAACCTTTATCACTGCATTATACTCCTTGCCTTCGCTGAATAGACTTCTCTCCTCGTTGTACCAAACCACAGACTTATCCTTTTTGTGATCTCAGACTTGTCCGAATTCCTCCTTCAACAATGAGGCCACAATCCTATATATATGGATTGTCTCATTACCCTAGGCCAACATGATCGTTTGCTATAAGGCCGACTTGACCAACTATTTGCGAGTCGACGTTACAAGGAGCATCTTCGAGCATTTTCTAGGTCATCTTCAAGGAGCACTTTGAAAATGTCTTTGGAGCATACAATTACATCAATGATTTTCCTTTACAAGTGTAACAACACTTCATATACATCTCTATAAATTATACATTTATGACAAAATGACAAACCCCTAAAGGCATCAAGAAGAAGTCTTTGACCTATAATAAAAACTCCTTGCTCATGAAACCCATGAAGAAAGAATTACAAAATACATTTCATTATATTTGTCTTCTTCATTACACAAATTCATAATTACAAGGCATTATGAAGATTGAACCTTGTTACACTTTCCAACACTCCCTCTTAACTAGGGAGGTATTCATAATGGTACATGGTCACTCTCAATATGAAGAATATGATTAGTAATTCCATCTGTATAGCATCATATTAACCAGCATTATCACAGTGCAAGGCCTTGACTAACAATTCCATATCTCCACGAGACCATAAGCTACAATGCTGGCGAGACCAATGATGAGTAGACACCCTTATCATTGTCTCTCTTGGGTCATATCCCACCCGGGTTCATTCAGGATATGTCCACTAGGACTATTCTCAATGTTGGATTCCCAATCCTCAAAGAATATCCACCCTTCCATGACTACTCTTTCTGTGGATGCCCTAATACATCCCCAAAAGAGTATCGAATGCCATATGATTACCCAATCCTACATTCTATCTTCTAGGTGAAGACCAGAATGATGTGTCTATCTCTCCCTGTCAAATAGGGAGGACATATTCTAGAAAGAAATGTACTGATTCCTATACAAGGAATGTACCTAGGCTCCCTCTTGGCTTAGGAATTACCGAGTTTATTCCAAGTAAGAAAATTATTACTAGGCTCCCTCTTAATTAGGGATCTGTAGTAGCAATGAAAAAAACAACTAGCTGTTCATGAAGATATCCTTTCTATGATGTCATAAATTTCTTCGATGTTGAGGAGTCTTCATCTTTGGGATCTCTTCATTAGGGCACAGATCATCCATGAGTCATGCCTTCATTTTGTCAGAAAGTGATCTATTAATCTTCTCATATGGTCTAGCTTCATGTCATGCTGCTTTTCTTCAAACCATATTTCTTCCAAGCATCTTTCAACCTGCCATATGGTTATCAACTCGTGGAAGACATATACTTCCCTTTGGAAGCCCTGCATAAGCTCATCATATATCATTCAATTATAAATATGAATATTTAAATCAAAAGTTACCTTAATGATGATATTTCACCATGACATCCTTCTTGTAGGCATCGACATCCTTTTGTACAGGTTGACACATCTCCTAAAGATATGTATTTGTCAAGGGTCTCCATATTTACTGGACTTCTTATCAGAGTCTACATATCTTCCTGGGAAATTTCCTAGTCAAATATTCTTGGTTTCCTTAGATTTTGACTGCCTCTGACCATGGTTTCATTTCTCACAATCTCTTCCCCTTTATTTTTCCACACAATTTCAGTTCATTCCCAAGAACTTCCAATGTGCAACTCCTTGATAATTACCTCATATTCCATATGAGAACATATTGTGTTGATTTCATCTGGTGTAACATGTCTACTGACAACCTGTGCATCAGAAGAGTTTCTACTTTCTTTGATCATACTTCTAGAGATAGAAGTATACTACCTGCAACTACATGACATGACTTCATAGCATCCAGTGTTATCATATATATACATGTACCTCATTCTTTTCCTTTTGAGTCATCCTGCAACATGTTTCCTTAGAATGAAAGAGTTTCATTATCTTGACCTGCTTCATCAATATGTCATCATATTCTAATCCTAGAATTCTACAAGTTATAATTCTCATATAAACCTTTTGCTTTCTTTCTAACTAGTGAATCCAAAGAGGATTCATTTAGAAAATGTCAACACCTGTTTTCATCTTGATTATTTAATGATGACCCTTGATCTAGATCACTGCCTTACATAATTGTTGTTTTCTGTGAGGTTCCCAGGATCCACTTATCTCATAGCATAATTGTCACATATGTGTTACAGACATCCTCCTACGATGAGTGCTCCTCCTTCAACGCTTTCATCATGATGCCAATTCTAAAGTGATGCATCTATCTAATATAAAATGCTTCCTAACATGTTATTTACAATTGACAGAAACCTCCTAAAGAGGAAGATGATCTCAATCATAGTAGAGATCTTTCACTTCTTCTTTCTTAGATTTATTTGCATCAGGTTCTTCCTTTTCTTCGAAAACATGGGCTTTTTCCTTTTTCCTCTTTTCATTATTAGATTTGGGACAATCCTTTCTATAATGCCCAAGTTTATTACAACCATAGCATTGTATCTTTTCCATGTTTCTTCTTTTCTTCTGAGGACCAAACTTACCAAATTTTCCTTTCCTCCTTGACATGGCAACATATGCTTGATTTTCTTCATTTGATCCCATTTCAATTTTAGCTTTCAATCTAGTCTCTTCTATCTTACTTAGAGACCACACATATTGGAATGATATTGATTCTTTCTTCCCATATATGCTTGAAGTGAAGTTTCCCCATCTTTCCAGCAGAACATTCAACACCATTGTAGTCATCTCTCTATCATACATTACTTCTCCCAATTCATGCAGTTGATTTCGTATTTCTGAAATCTTCATAAAGTATAAATTTATTCCCTCCTCTCTAGACATCTTAAACTTGTATAACTCTTGTATCAGAGATATTACTTCTCCTGCAATACCCACTGAGCCTCCACCAATTTGTTATATATTTCTTTTAAAGATTTTAGTTTTGATACATGTGGTGGTGTTTTTACTACACAAGTGTACCAAAACGCATCTCTCTAGCAGTCGGTTGCTACCTGTGGAAGATCACAGAGAAGATGATGTTGTTGTTAGTGAACAGACTAAACAATGTAAGACAAAAATCATAAGGTAAGTAATGCACACAATAACATGAACTTAAACAAAAAAACACTAGAGAACAATGCTCAAATGGAGTAACAACCCAATAGAAACAAATGGAGAAATATCCCTTTATTAGGTGCTGGTGGTATGAAGAATACAATGCTAAATATCTTTTAATGAATCCATTGAGATATGGAGTCAAATACTCAAGACAAGAGGGGTTCCTTTCCTTAGTTTCCCGGCATGTATCTCCTCCCTCTCTCAAAAGGATGGTGATCACTCTCATATGATGAAGCTCTCTTCTTTACTAAGATGTTGGGTGGCCAACATGCTAATCTCTCCAATCCTTTTGTTGCTACATTTGCAAGCTAGTTTTCTATGGAGAAATCTGGCCATCATAACAATGTGTCTCCTTTTTCTCTTCCCATGGCCAGTTTATATAGAATTTTTTCGAGCTCTCTTCCCTCTCTTGGCCCAAGATTGATAATGACCCAAGAGTAGGACAAAATATTCCTTTTTAATTTGCATGCCTCCTCAAGGTGGCTTGAATTCGGCTGTCCTTGACTGCAATTGACATAAAATCATCTTTGCCAAGTGTGTCAAGTGGTCCCGGATGATGAATTCTTGCCATCCCAAGGACTGCGCGACTATTGAAGGATTAAACGTGCTGTGCGCCAAAGGTCTTTACTGCTGGTGCGTTGTACGCCAATTTATGACTGAACCTTAGGGAATAATTAAAATTTTGTCCTTCATAATGTATTCCTCCTTGAAAATATTCATTTGTACTATTTGCTTGAAATTCTCTAATGTCATTTGCCTATACGATTTTCTGGTGTTAACAGTTGCCCCCTAATGTATGAGGTCTAGGAGGAACCATATAGCCGAAATACATTACGTTTTATTTTCCGTGTGATGCTTTTGAGAGAGAGAGAGAGAGAGAGAGAGAGAGTAACTTGCTGTGGAAATAAGTATGGAAAACCCTTGTCGAAAGTAAGTAAAACACCATGCTCTGTGGGGAAATTACAAGTGATGAAAATGAAAAAATACTTCTACAAGGTGGGCATGTCCCCTACTCGTGATAATGACTAGTTATCAAAATCTGAAAGATACCGGTTTTTTCATTTCACATCGTGGTAGGTGACCTGCTGCTGGTTGATTATGACGATTTCTGATGCCCTCAAGGGACTTTTCTCTTTAAATAGAAAAAGGTTGAATATGGCGCCCCAATGCGTTTTTTAAGTAAAGCATTTCTGAAGGAAGTGCTTAGTAATAGCATGGGTCTTCGACTACTGGGGACCTTCTCGTGTAAGAATCGTTAAAAGAGATGCTCACTGATTATGAGTCTTCGACTAATTCTAACAGAGTGCAACAGTTATTAAGTACGATACCATCTTGACATGAAAACTTTGTTGGTGTCAAATGTCAAGAGGATCGATGACATCAGTGGGAAATGTTATTTCCTACTGTGCCACTCGAGGATGCCCCTTTAATGGTGGGGTCTTATCCAAGGTACTACCTCCTTCCTGAATAATGATTGTTGAAGTCGACAGGAAGGAAGTATCAAATGACCAATAATAGGTACTAGTACAAGGGTTAGTGTTTCTGATGAAAACATGGCTTGATGTGACTGGTTAACGAGACACAACAATGAGAGATGGTTGGAACTAATGATGATGGTGGATGGTCCTAAGGTTGGAGCTGTAAATTCAAGTGGAAAAAATTATAATAACTTATGATATGGGTGTCCTTGGTGTCAGTACGACATCCACGATGGGTGTATGTTTGTTATAACTAACATGAGTTGGGTATGGTAAAGAACGCGCTCCTCCGACCAAGGGTGATTAGGGACTGCTACCAGGTATGAAATGTAAATATATGGGTGGAAGTCTTTAAAAAAAAAACAATTTTTCTGTACACTTTCTAGAAGAATATGAGAAGTGGTTTAGATGTGCAAGCACAGAGACGGGTGCCCCATTAATCACGTATGATCCTGCATGATGTTTCTAGGAAGGTATTTCGCTGAGGGTGGGGGCCCCATAGGCTGGTCTCGGTGCGAGGGTGATGAGGCAGATGAAATGTCATAGATGGGCTATGCTAATATGGGTGGATGGTAGGCCTAGTGTAGCATGTGGTGGTGCATGCAGTTCAATCCATTCATGATCAAGGATGAAAACCCAAGAGTAGGGGAGGATAGCAAGGTGCATAGAAGAGAAATATGAGGTTGATCTTTGATACATGTGTGGAAACTGAATCTCGGGCCTGGGGGGATGAACAATGGATACCAATAATGTGAAGGAAACTACGAACTGGGGTGATACAATAAGGTGGGGCTCTATCAATCGATGTGGGCACTTACCATGTGCAAGTAGAAGGTGATGGTAAGCGTGGTCGAGATGGTAAACCCTATGGTTAATGTCAGAGACATGATGGCAGGATATGCAAGGTGTTGGAGGAAACCTATAATATTGAGTGGAGGATGATACTTTGTCTGTTGATTTCCACCGAGGGAGTGAGCTTGCTATGAAGGTTTTGATATCCTACAACTTCAAAAGACAATACCCCAAGTGAAAACATCCATCTATCAAAATATGCAAATTGGAAAGAAGGATGTACAAAAAACACTAGAAGGCACACCTAATGGTTTCTCTGACCGAGTGAAGCTGACGTTGATTTTTTCCAACTGAGTAAGCATTAGGCCATGTATCGGTGTGGTGCTCTACGATCGCAGGGTTGATACCAGGCATCTCAGAATATGGCCACGCAAAAATGTCTCTATATTCTGGAGACAAGTCTGTGTAGGAGGTTACCTGTTCTGGGAAGCATGTTGCTCCCAACAATATCTCTTCAATAGTGCCAAGATTTATTGAAATATCAACCTTAATGGTAGGCGAGATATTTGACATGTTCCCCTCCTCAAACGCACCAGGCGTTGGGATAGAATTTTTTAACCAATATACTTTTCTTGATGGAAGGAAATATTTTGATTCAATGGCACAAATATCATGGGTTTTTGTGATGCTAGGCACAAATTCTTTTTTCTAGTAGAAAAAACAAGCGGTGGTCCATGGAATCCCACGGACATTCAGGTTCCGTCATGGCCTCTAATATATCCTCATAAGAGTGAAATATGATGTCAAGGCGGAATTGTTTTGTGTGAGGCCGTGAGGAGTGGATTTAGGCCTAGCAGTGCCGATCGACAAACAAGAATATGATTATGTGGTTGATTTCGTAGAACCAGATGAGGTTGACAAAGCGCAGATGGGATGGGTCTGCACCATTGAAGGTACTACTACTGATATGGTAGTTGCAACGGTCTCGACACCAAGAAATGATGAGTAGACAACACGAATCATGGTTCCCACAGATGATGAGATGAATCATATATGATGTTGTGTTTCGTCAGCATTAGATGGTAGAAGGACTTCCACGATGATTGGTTTGATTTTAGTAAGAGGAGGTTCATGTAACCTTGGTGGTGTACAATGGGTACAAGAATATTCCTCTAAATGAGAATGGCGTTGGATGCAGAGATGCTGAAATGTTTGTAACATAGGGCATGCTTCCGTACCATGGGAGTGACTGGTGCAAATGTTGCATGGAGTAAAGGTACTCACTAAGTAGATGGTATGTGATCTATTACTGCTCATGATGTAAGACGATGATGATTGGTGATGGTCACTAGATTGTGCATCTCTGCGTTTTTTCCATCTTCGAGTCTTCGATTTTATGTGATATGTCTCTCTTGGGAGATTTTATTTTAATGCTACTAGGACTGCTCTCAATCATGGAAGATATTGGTAGTTCTTCGTGTGATGAAATTGGGAGCATATTCGGCAATAACAATGAGTGATATTATCTTGATTAGAGAGATGTATATGGGGGATGGGGTTTACTATGTTGAAAATGTCTATGAACTTATTCAACTCACGACATTGGTTAACAATGTGGTTAATTTATTGCATAGGGAACATGAGAAGTTAGGTTTTCACCTTACCCTGCGGGGGCGTCTGGTCACCTTCTCATATCTAGGTTGGTGGTGGCGATGAGAGGAAGGCAACATCGATGCTGGTCATCTCTCTTCATATACACATAGGATGGACCTAGACACTTCACTCTCTTGAGTCGTGGAACTTTCAATGGAATTCGAATCCGAACTATCCAAGTCAGCGTTATTGGTAATGAACAAGCACAAAGAATCTAACACTAAGCGGAATTGGGGAACGTAGTGACAATGACGAAGATGGTGGTTAACTTGACAGATCTGACAAGAGTGCCGATTGCATATGGTTAAATCTCTGTAGACCACTGGGGTGATTGGGTACCATCTCTGAAAAAACTCTAAAGCTACGCATTGAGAAATAAAATGATCAATTTCGTCGCACAATGCTTAAACCAGGATGTGAGGTGTGAGCTTTTTTTTCCTTCCTGAAGCTGTTGGGTTTGTTGAGTATGAGCATGATGCGGGCTCTTCTCGTACGTATAAGATGGTTTTAGACTCGTCTTCTTCCATTTACATGGATGTTGTAGAGGGGTCCTAAATATTGGATTTCTCTACGGCTGGTAATGCATCCCTATATCGAGGCATCTCTGGGCAATGATGGGTGTAATGCCCGTATTGGTCACATATGGCGCACGCATGGCTGGTGCGTAATGCTTTACCTTGGGTATTTGTGACCTTTTCCTTTTTATGGGTGATTGAGGTCACAACAGTTATTTCAGCATGTATTGGATCCTTTAACTCATCTAATTCCAGGAAAATGTTAGTAGGATGGCCTACGATATTTCACAATGCACAGGGTTGCAATGCCCTAGGTAACCTAGGGGTGTCCACCTTCTTCCCTTTCTTGTTATCCTTCACGGTAGTACCAATTGGTGTCACTACAAGGGCTTCTTTGGCTATTATGCCTTGTTGGGAGCTGATAGGAATGATTCCTATAGAGGTAATTCTTAGGTTTCCCGACGTGGCCGGAGGGGCCAAATACCAGACTGGTATTGCGAAAGCCATATTTGGCAATGTAAGATTTTCCATGACTTGTTGCAAAACAAAACTAGGCAGGGGATACAAAAATGGGGTTTGGGATACAACATATGGTAGGAATGTCGAATCAAAGGCAATGACATCCCTGCTGCCAGTTTCCGGTTCCAGACTAGTTTTGGTGTTTGATAAGTTCATCATGCACACCAGTGCCTCTGTATTTTACATGGTTTCCCCTGGTATTATAGGGGGGTCTCTTAGGTATGCTCCTAGGATGGAGGATGGTTTGAATTGGTCAGGACCAAATTCTGTATATCTTGTGATTGGTTTAGTGGTTGTATCTAAGTACGGTAGTACAACAACTAAAGCGGTCACAGGTTTCTTTTCGTAGTTTGCGAGCTGGTCAATGGTGACTATTCTATCTTCATGAGGGAACATCATCACCCTAAAAATAGAGGATGCTACCACGGTCATAGCATACATGTAACTCCGCCCGAGGAGGATATTGTAGTATAATTGCACATCTAAGACCTCAATGTCTATGAGGATTGTTTTACAGTCCAGGTGCACTGGTACACTTTGGAAAAGACCTACGAGTGTTGATGGGCGCCTGTCATATGCTCTGAGCAAGATATCAGATGGTTTTAATTCAGGTGATCCTAAATTTTTCCAAACTATTTTGGACATGATGCATGTGGACGCTTCTTCATCCACAATGCAATAATGTATGGTGATATTCTGAACTGGAACTGATATTTGGAAATCGAATGGAGAAGGTAGCCTGGGGCTAGCCTTGTCTAGATTGAAAATGATTATGTGAGAATCTGCAGGGTCGATTGCACCTAAAGTGTAAAGTAAGGCTTTTCACTATGTTGGGCATGATTTCAGGACTTCCAAAGCTGACATGGCTACTGCAGATTGAGCTAACTCGTCCACTATACTATAGTTATGAGCAACTTTGGAATGATGCCTTGCGCGCCTTCTTGGTCCTTTGAAATTTTTTAGGAGGGGTTCAATAGGTATCTTGGAGATGGTTAACGTCACAACAGGTGTGATTGTAGTTGTACCTGAAGGGTTGGTATCCAGAGGCGCATCGTTTTCCTCTTCCGTGTTTGGAAGAACAATTATTCTCCAACCATGTAGATATCATGATTGTTTCCTCCAACATTGTTTTGGGGTGGTTGTTGCTGCAAGGTATTAACCACTCCCTGATGGGGGAAAGGTTCCTGCGTCATTGCAGGCTATTGGTTCTGTCCCCCTTGCCCTCGATTACCATGGAGTTTCTTGAACTCATAGTGGTGGGTGTAATGAATGTACTCCCCACATATTGCACAAGAATGGTTTTTCCGTAGACTAGGTCTCTTGCTTTGCCATTGGGATTTATTACTTGACTCTGGTTTTTATTTTAGTTGGAGTTGCCTCCAGCCTGAGATCGCGGGGGGTGTTGTTGATTGCTTCCCCCCATCCATAATCTCCATTTGGTTTGTTCTTTGGCTTATTCTTTGCAGAATTTGGAGGATTATTGTTATTCTCTTGGTCATAATATGGTTGCTACTTAGTCTGCGAAAGTTGCACTAGATTCACCGGTGCATTGTTTTGCGTTCGTGGTATATTCTGTGCAGGGAAGGGGGAGTATTGGTTCCCTTGTCCATGATTGGTGAATGAATGTTGGGGTGGCTCTCTTGTATCAGAATTTCTAGCTGAGTATTGGTTCCCCTGCGAGGGAGGATATGGACCTCCCTGCTATTGATGGTATGGAAAGTCATGTTTTGCAGAGGTGCAAGCTGACTATGATAGTACCCTGGTTGCAACACATTATGCATAGTATCATAAGAGTATCCTGGGTACTGATAACTGTTGTTTGGTTGAATTTGGGCTAAGGACCCTATCAAACCGTCAACAATATTCAACGCGCCTAGTAACTCTATATAAGTTTGCAGGTGTGGGAAATTTGGAAGGATAGGTAGATATATCCAATTGGGTGTAAATGAGCTCAAGTTGTTGAGCTTTACTGATGGAATATTCCTTAGAGCAAGGTTTTTGTGTTTCCGCATCTTTTGAAATCTATTTTGTGAGATTTTTCAAGAATAATTCCAAGAGGACTCGATCATCGAGGTTGGATTTGCACAAGCTATGATGCCTCTGCCATTCATGGAGATGGTTCGATATATGAACGACATGTGTTTGTTTGAAATGAGTAAGGATTTCCATTCCTGAATCATGGTGAATTTGGATCTAGAAGAAGGTAAGTAACACAATAGTGACGACGCTAAAGGTTCCATGTGTCGCAGATGGTTGGTCGACATACCATTTCACCCCAGGCCCTGTTAGGGTGTGTTGAAATAGTCTTAGTTGAACGGTATCGTCTATGATACTATTCGACGAACACCACAAGTGGAAAGTAATTATATGATTTCTAGGGTCTTCCACTTGCTTCCCTTCAAATTTTGGTATATCTGAAGGGAGCTTCGTGGGAATGGGGGGCCAGTTAAGGCCATGTGCAATGGGGTCATTTGTTAACTTCGTTAGATATGGAAGATTTAACGATGCTAAGAAAGGTAACGGATTATTGATCGCAATCGTATGATGATGGTGCACGATTATGTGTATGTGGTGGCCTTAGGGTGGTTCTTGGGAAATATTTCCTTGTGGCGCTCCCTAAGGGGTGATTTGCTAACTCCCCATAGGGGTAGCGATCCTTTGACCTCGAGGGGTCATAGGAGGAGTTGAGTATTGTGACTTTGAAGGGGTATCCTCTAGTGTGGTAGTTGGAGACCCTTGGGGGGTTCCAATCAAAGATGGCCTGATAAAGGAATATCCTATAACGGAGGCGGCATGACGTCCTATGTGCCTGAATGGCGGGAGGCCTGACACTCCTCCCTCTAATGGGGGGAGGTTTAAGAAACGTCTAAATCGACGGGGTCCCATTGGGTCCTCTATGGTGTCGACTAACGTAATATTTTTGGTGTTTTTTATTTGGAGGAAGGATGATTTATATAAAAGCAATAACATAATCACATGCATAAACCAAAGCGAAAAAAGGAAAGGTAAATTTTCTCTTTAAATTTTAAACTATGTGATCAATCAAGCAAAACAATGTGGTTTTTGTTTGTTTTGCATATGATACCAAAATCATAAGAAGACCTAGTCGTCCTCACACTCTCAAAGTAACTGGGCCTTGTGAAGATAACTTCTGGTACTGGGGCCAGCGTCCCGAAAGAACTGGCGATGCTTCCAGCAGTTGAAGAATCGACCAAGGTAATGGTATGAGGATCGAGTGCTTCCAGCACCGTCACCTATAGGGAAATGATGCCCTAGTTTTTTGCCACTAAAGTACCTTCGTCCCACATGAGCATTTGAGTCTTTAGCTTCTTGGTAATCGGTTACGAGTACCGAGCACCAGATGGGTCAGGTAGCCCCAAATAGTACCACACACACTGGACCTAAGCCGAACCCCCTCTGAATCAGGTCTCTATAATGATCGGTAATCGCTTCCGTGGGTAGATAGAAGGATTTTGAAAGCTCCCTAAAACGTCAACATCTATGTTTAAAAATGTATTATGACCATGACGGCTTTTGGATGCCTACCCCCAATGGTCCTAACCTGAACTACAATTTTATTTTGTGGCCTTTGTGGGGAGAATTTAGTGAGTTCAAATTATGGTTGTTTTTAAAGAGTCTCAATTTTCTTTAGGGTGTGATTTTTGTGAAGCAAACGTAAGGTAAGAACAAAGGTACCAAAACATTCGGTGCCTTTTGGTTCAAAGCTTACTGATGTTTTGTGTGTGTTTTTTTAGTTAGAAATCAAGAGTGTGATGATATTTGGATATGCGGTGATCCTTTACACTCCTCCTCTAATTATACTACGTGTAATTGTTCCTTGCGAAAACTTGAGATGATTTTCAGATTAGGGGCCGCTTATACTTTGCCTAATTAAACTATGTTGCACTAAAGGGAGATGGTAGTTCAAACTTTCTTAGGAAAGCTTTCATATGCATACCCATGCTCACCAAGAGGTGCAAGGGCAACAAATATTACTCGCTTTCATTATCGACCCTTTGAGCCTAGTCCCGAACCTAATGCAAAATTTGAAATAACTTAACTAGTAAAAATATGTGTGGATTGTAGAAATTTATATAACTGATATGTTATACACCGAGATTATCTTGATCACACACTATTTTAACTTCATGCACAATACAAAATCTCTTCTACCATTGATCATTAATTGCGGAAATAAAAACAATCGCATGCGCACATTAAAACCATAAACAATCACACATATGAACACAATATTTTATGGGAAATCTTAAAGATGAAAACCCCCAACTATCTGTATATTATATGTCATAGAGATCATGCAACAATCATTATACAAATCTCCTCACAAGCTCTCAGTATAATCTCCAATTGCTACACACTAATCAAGCCCCGATCTAGCAAATCACATGCTCCAATCTCTGCCACTTGATAGCCTGCCTCTACTGCGCAATCACTGCTGAAGAATCACTCTGAATGAACTCGAATTGGTCCAGCCTTGCTCACACAATCCTCATTGGCATCTCCAATCACCGGTTGTTGCAAATCATGCAACAGTATAATCACAACTGATAGTCACACTTCTCTTTCACCTACCTCTTCACTGGTCTCCACTGAAACTGTCCATGCACTGTAGTTAACTGATGTATTATTTAGTTGATTAATGAGTTAATAGTTAGTGAATTAATTAATAATTAATTCACACCACTCTCACTATTGTATCAATCAGTTAGACTAGATACAACTAGCTCAACTATGTTTAACTCAGTTAAACTGAACACAACTCCACCAACTACCTCAATAACTCCACCAAACTCTGTCACATGAGTTCTAATTGAAGTATCCATGCAATAGCTCCACTTAACCTTCAGGAATAGCGTAATTCCTTCTGTCAGCTCCTGTGCCACATCTGTGCACTTAACTGAAGTGCTCCAAGAGAATAAGATAATGTTTATAGTCCAAATATTATTAAGAGCTAATAATATTCGACATATCTATTTTTAGACTGGAAATCTAAAATAGATTCCGCCCAATATGTCTAAAAATAGAAGTCCATCTATTTTTCCAACTTGACCAACCATCCACAAATAGCATCCTGCAACTCATAGAATATGATTGACATGTCTAAAAATAGACATAGTCTAAAAACAGACTTGCGCCAAAAATAGCCTGCGGGCCCACTTAGTGAAGGCGACTCTTTTCACTAAGCTCATCATCTTGTTGCAATCTCAACACTCCCTCTCAACAATATATGGATTATCTGCAACCCCTATCCTGCCCCTGTGGTATTTGAATTTGCTCCTGGTGAGCGCCTTCGTCAAGATATCAGCATCCTGATCCTCCGTAGGAATGTATGAAAGTAACATGATTCTCCGCTGCACACAATCTCTGATATGATGATACCGGATGTCAATGTGTTTAGATCTATCATGAAATATTGGATTAATCAAGAGTTTGATGCAACTCTGATTATCACAATATACTGCGTAGGACTTACGTGGTGAACCGAATAACCCATCAGGATCTTCTCATCCATATAGCCTCGCATTCAAACCAAACCGCCGCCACATACTCACCACGAATCGAGTGCCGCTGATCTTCGCTTCCGCCGTACCAAGATACCCATGTCGACCGATACCGGGTAACAAAGCGCTATGGGGGCTCTTTCTGTCCGTTGGGCTCCCTGCCCAATCTACATCCGTAAAGCCACACAGCTTCACCTCATCCGACTGTCTGTACCATAATCCATATCCCGATGTGCCTCTGAGATATCTCAATACATGCTTTCCTGCCTTCCAGAAGAGCTTGGTAGGCTTAACCATAACTTGTGAAAGTTGGTTAACAACATAGCATATGTCGGGTCGTGTATTGACCAGATACATAAGCGGCCCCACCAACTGTCGATAAACAGTGGCATCTACTACCTCTGCCGATGTAGCATCCTCTTTCCTCCAACCAACAGGAAGAGGAGTGTCGATAGGCTTGCAGCCATGCATGTTGAACTTCTCCAGTATCTCCTGGACATAATTGCCTTGAGACACAAACATTCCATCACTGCGCTGCCAAATTTCCAATCCTAGGAAATAATGAAGGAGGCCCAAGTCTTTCATCTCAAACTCCTTTGCAAGATCAGCCTTGCATGAGTGTATCAATAGTTCATCACCTGTCAAAATCAAATCATCTACATAAAGTACAATGATCAACAGCTTCCCCTCCACCACAATCTGGTACAGGTTTGGATCCGCCTCACTCTTGGAGAATCCAAGCCCGGTGAAGTAGCTGTCTATCCGAGGGTACCAAGCACGAGGTGCTTGCTTCAGCCCATACAGTGCTCTCTTGAGTCGGCACACATGCGACTCACTGCTGAAGATCTCAAAACCTTCAGGCTGCTCTATGTACACCTCTTCCTCAATAACTCCATTGAGGAACGCAGTCTTCACATCCATCTGATGAATGTGCCACCCTATCTACGCTGAGAGAGCAAGGATCGTTCGTATGGAAGAATACCTTGCGACAAGTGCAAAGGTTTCCTCATAATCAATCCCCTCAATATGTGAAAATCCTCGGGCAACAAATCTTGCCTTGTGCCTTCAATACCCTTGCCGACCGTTGCTTTCACTTCAGGTATCCATCTCGAACCTACCACTGATTTCCCTTCCGGTCTCGGGACAATCTCCTATGCACTGTTTCTGACAATCGAATCATACTCTTCCACCATGGCATCTACCCATGCAGGGTCCTCCACAGCTTCCTCGAAAGAGGATGGCTCTGTCACGATACACTTGCTCATAAGAGCCATGTATCCATTATACTGGTCAGGTGACTGTCTCTGTCTGCGCTGTGATGTAGGTGCTCCTACAATCCTCTCTGCATCTTGAGCTAGTCGCTCAGCTTCTGTAGTGCGCTTCCGCCCTCTGATGGTTGGCGCTGCATGAGTGGTCTCTTCCACTCCATGAACCTCTTCTTGTGGCTGATCCACATCTTGAGGCTCATCCTTAGGAACTAATAGCTCCTCATCTGCATGCAAGTGTGGCTCCCTCTCAAGCAAACACTTCATGGATTTCTCCTCCTGAAATTTGATATCCCGTCGCACAACAGTCTTGCGACTATCTGGAAAATACACATGATAGTTGTGGGGCGTATCAGTGTACCCCACAAATATCCCAACCTCTGCGGTCGGCTCCAGCTTCTTCCTGGCATCCTTTGTCACATGAATGTAAACAGGTGAACCAAAAATCCTCAAATGGGAAATATTAGGCCTCTTACCAGAAAACGCCTCCTCGGGTGTACTCATGCCAAGTATCTTGTGAGGACAACGGTTCTGCACATATACTGCAGTATTGCATGCCTCCGCCCACAAGTGAATGGGTAGGCCCTGATCATGCAACATCGCCCGTGCAGCACCCACGATCGTTCTGTTCTTCCGCTCAACAACCCCGTTCTGCTGTGGGTTATGAGGTGCTATGAGCTCTCTTCGAATTCCTTCTGCGCTGCAAAAGTCCTTGAATTCACCAGAGATGAATTCACCACCATTGTCACTCCTAAGAGCCTTCACCTGCTTCCCCGACTCTTTCTCCACCAGTGCCTTGAACTCACGGAACTTTGAGTATGTCTCGCTCTTCTTCTGCATGAAGAAGATCCAGCACTTCCGGGAAAAGTCATCAACAAAGATCACACAGTACCTATGCTTTGCTGTCGAAGCTACTGAGAAAGGTCCACACATGTCTGTGTGAATTCTCTCAAGGATCGTCGTGGCATGACTATCCTTCTCGTCAAAGTTGGCTTTCACAAATTTTCCCAAGGTACATCCCTTGCACTGATCTGACTGCGCAAGAGTACCTTTAGTAAGCCCGGTAGAAATCTGCTGCAAAAATTTCAAAACTCCATGGTGAAGGTGGCCCAATCTCCTATGCCACAACTCACCCTCATCCCGGCTCACCACTCCTTCTGCCTTTCCTACCATTGTTGCGCAGCCATCTACCTGCAATTGATAAAGGTTCTTAACTTGAACCCCTATCCTCCGGGTTTCACCAGTTGCCTTACTGTGCAGGAAAGCCTTTCCCTCACTAAAGACAACATCATATCCCTTGTCTTCTAACATGGCCACTGAGATCAGATTCTTCTTCAATCCTGGAACATGCATCACTTCCTTTAATACGAAGGGTTTACCAGAATCCCTCTCAAAGGAAATGGTACCGATACCGGTCACACTGTATCTACCATCATCGCCCATCTCGATGTGCACTCCAAGATCTTTCTCATCCATATCAGTAAACAAATCTTTGTCTCTGGTCATATGAAAAGACGCACCACTATCAAGAAACCACACTGAACCCATCACACTTGAGACCAAGCATGCGATCAGCGAAAAATCCAGCTCAAACTGCGAGGCTAAGGCCTCTCCAGCTGTAGATCCAGCAGCCTGCTTATTTTTCTTCTTTTGTGGACAATTAGTGGCATAGTGTCCGTGTTGGTGACAGTGAAAGAACTTCACCTTGGACATGTCCTGCTTCTTGCCTTTCGCACCGAATTGAGAAGCATTCTTCTTGCTCTCCCCTTCCTTGCTTTGGCAGCCAAAGTGCAATTTTCTTCATCTGCACTCTTCGATGAAGATCCGTCCCTGGTACTTCGCCTTATCTCCTCTTGCACAAGATCTGACCAAAGTCGCTCCCATCCTGGCGATTTCTCCCGACCATTGACAGAGTCCTAATAGGAATGCCAACTCTTCGGAAGCCCAAGGAGAGCCAAGCTCACCAAGTCCTCATCATCTACAGTCACCCCCACACTTCCCAGCTCATCTCTGCATTGGATGAACTTCGTGAGGTACTTGGGCATACTGTCGCCTTTCTCCATTTTTATGTTCCTGAGTTTATCCTTGGGCGCCAACTTCCTCTGGTCGCTCTTGCTTTGGAATAAGTATCTCAATGCTTTCCACATCAATAATGGAGAAGCCTTACCATGAAGGCTGGACACTATGTGATCCTTTACACCTTCCAACAGAATTATTCGACACTTTGTTGTCTTCTTTTGCCATGCGTCAAGTGCGGCAGCATCGCTAGAAGCAGGTTTTGGAATTTCTGCATCTATGAACTCCTTCAACCCATTGTCATCCAAAGACCGCCCTCCATCCGTCTTCTTCCATACAATATATTCGAGCCGCTCAAGGGCATACTCCAATCGCAATCACAAGACATCTCAACTTCGACACCCGTTAAAACACCGCTGGCAAATTCAACTTAACGCACAAACCCAACCGCTTCAATGTTTCAATTTCTCCAATGATCAATATCGTTTGATACCATGTAGTTTATATAACTGATATATTATTCACCGAGATTCTCCTGATCACACATTATTTTAACTTCATGCACAATACAGAATCTCTTCTACCATTGATCATTAATTGCGGAAATAAAAACAATCGCATGCGCACATTAAAACCATAAACAATCACACATATGAACACAATATTTTATGGGAAAGCTTAAAGTTGAAAACCCCCAACTATCTGTATATTATATGTCATAGAGATCAGGTAGCAGTCATTATACAAAGCTCCTCACAAGCTCTCAGTACAATCTCCAATTGCTACACACTAATCAAGCCCAATCTAGCAAATCACATGCTCCAATCTCTGCCACCTGATAGCCTGCCTCTACTGCGCAATCACTGCTGAAGAATGGCTCTGAATGAACTCGAATTGGTCCAGCCTTGCTCACGCAATCCTCATTGGCATCTCCAATCACTGGTTGTTGCAAATCATGCAACAATATAGTCACAACTGATAGTCACATTGCTCTTTCACCTACCTCTTCACTGGTCTCCACTGAAACTGTCCATGCACTGTAGTTAACTGATGTATTCTTTAGTTGATTAATGAGTTAATAATTAGTGAATTAATTAATAATTAATTCACACCACTCTCACTAGTGTATAAATCAGTTAGACTAGATACAACTAGCTCAACTATGTTTAACTAAGTTAAACTGAACACAACTCCACCAACTACCTCAATAACTCCACCAAACTCTGTCACATGAGTTCTAACTGAAGTCTCCATGCAATAGCTCCACTTAACCCTCAGGAATAGCGTAATTCCTTCTGCCAGCTCCTGTGCCACATCTGTGCACTTAACTGAAGTGCTCCAAGAGAATAAGATAATGTTTAGAGTCCAAATATTATTAAGAGCTAATAATATTCGACATATCTATTTTTAGACTCGCAATCTAAAAATAGATTCTGCCCAATATGTCTAAAAATAGAAGTCCATCTATTTTTCCAACTTGACCAACCATCCACAAATAGCATCTTGCAACTCATAGAAATGATCGACATGTCTAAAAATAGACTTGCGCCAAAAATAGCCTGTGGGCCCACTTAGTGAAGGCGACTTCTTTCCACTAAGCTCATCATCTTGTTGCGATCTCAACATGGATTTAGTGGGCCACTTACTTTTTGACTATTTAAACTATGTGTTCTGTTTTTTTTATAAGAAAACAACTTGTTCAGAAAGAATGTGTGGATTAGGGCCAATTTCTTTTCTCCTATTTAAGTTATGTATAATTTGCAAATATAAACTAAAATTAAAATCACCTAATTTATATGCTAATTGAGGTTTAGTGCAATAATTAATTGTCCTAAAAATAGTAAAATGCAGAACAATAGTGATGGCAAGTCATTAGGGGTTTCCAATCACCTTACAAATGGAAAAAATACAGTGAATTTTGGCTTGTTGGTCTGCAGCGTGGGTTGTCTTCCCACAGGTGCGGGGTGTGCATATCTCAGAGAATAATGCGCGCTGCTGCGCAAGATATATATTTATTTTTTAAACACTCTGTTGTTTAGAACAATCCCTGGATGTGATTAGACATTCACAGAGAATGTCTGAATGCTTTGTAGTTGTTTGAGTAGGGAGAATGACCTGCAAAGACAACCAATAATTAAGAAAAATAATATAGTATGGTCATCATTATTGTGGTATCATTTTTCTACACAAGTGTACCAAAATGCACCTCTCTAGCAGTAAGTTGCTACCTGCAGAAGGTCACAAAGAAGATGATGTTGTTGTTAGTGAATATACTAAAAAATGTAAGAAAAAACTCATAAGGTAAGTAATGCATACAATAACATGAACTTAAACAGAAAAACACAAGATAACAATGCTCAAATGGATCAACGACCCATTAAAAAAATGAAGTAATCTCCCTTTATTAGGTGTTGGTGGTATGAAGAATACAATGCTAACTCTCTTGTAATGATTCCTTTGAGATATAGAGCTCAAATACTCAAGACAAGGGGGGTTCCTTTCCTCAGTTTCCCTGTAAGTATTTCCTCCCTCTCTCAAAAGGATGGTGATCACTCTCATATGATGAAGCTCTCTTCTTGACTAAGATGTTGGGTGGCCAACATGCTAGTCTCTCCAATCCTTCTGCTACTACACTTGCAAGTTGGTTTGCTATGGAGAAATTTGGCCAACATAACAATGTGTCTCCTTTTTCTCTTCCCATGGCCAGTTTATATAGAAAATTTTGAACTCTCTTCCCTCTCTTGGCCCAAGATTGATAATGACTTAAGAGTAGGACAAGGGATTCCTTTGTGGGCTGCATGCCTCCTCAATGTGGCTCTCATTCGACTTTCCTTGAATGCAATTGATGCCAAGTGTGTCAGGTGTTCCCGGATGGTGACTTCTCACCATCCCCCAGACCACGCAGATATCTAAGTATTAAGCATGGTGTGCGCAACAGTTCTTTGCTATTGGTGCGCTGTCCACCAATTTCTAATCGAACCTTAGGGAATAATTAAATTTTTGTCCTTCATAATGTATTCCTCCTTGAAAATCTTCATTTGTATTGTTTTCTTTACATTCTCTAATTTCATTTTTCTGTACGATTTTTTGGTGTTAACAATACATATGGAATGAGAGAGTCCTTTCTGGATTCTATAAGAATCCTTTGGGCTCTTATGTCTCCCTTCATGTATTTGGCATAAGCTTGAGAGTCTTCATTTGAAGGTTTAGTCACTAACCCTTTCATGTAATCCATAACTTCATTTTCAATCAAATTTAGATCTGTCCTTTTCTTTCATGCAATAAATTTTGTAGTCCCAGAAATTTTGTTGCTTTCCTTGCAAAAATCCATTTTGACAGATTCAAATAAAGAAATTAAGATACTCGCTTGAATTCATGATTTATTCTTCTATCATTTTCCTTGATGATGATATAGATGACAACATGAGCTCCCTCTTATATTGGCTTCTTCAAGGGATGTGAAGAGGGATAGTTCACCTTTAACCTTGATGCTCAAGGATAGCTTGATGATGAATTTCGTAGAATAATTTTATGAAGTCTTAAATGGTGTTGAACAATCTCTTCAGCGAAATGGTGGCTTGATGATGTCTCCAGTAATTTTGATTAGGCTTCAACACCAAATATCTTTATAATCTTTGATGGTAAAGATTACCTTCTTGATGTGTAGGTCCTTTGACTAAGATTGTTGATCTTCTTGAGATGGCTTGATGGTTTCTCCAATTTCTGCAAGCTTCTTTTTGAATGAAGGTCTTCTTCCTTGGATATAGGGTTTTGACCTTTTAATGTAGATATGTTTTCTTTGAAGCTTTCCTTTAAAATTGATCTTTGACCTCCTTCCAAAAACTCGATCCTTGTGTCTTCTTGCAAAACCGACCTTTCTTATCTTCAACACCTTAGCTTTGATACCATGTTGAGAAATTAGGGCATTTGATTCAAATTTCTCTTCTTGATAATTACTTGTAAACTTGTTATGATTATATTAATTATATATTATCTTCATTAACTTATTATTTCTTTCATCAAGTCAATTATCAAAACACAAGAGACGCAAAATTTAGGCTCTTCAAGCGAGGGCCAAAACCTCTCCCTCTTGGATAAGAAAACCCGAAAGTAATTCTTCTTATATGTATTCAATTGACAAGTACCATGACCATGACATAGACCCTTGACTTCAATATGCCTCCAAGACCTTTTCGCTACTCCACTTGGCTTCTTATGTTGATCTTCCTTTCTGCACTGCTTTGCACCAGGGATAGGAAAGCCTGGTTCCTAGTGATCTTCATTTCCTCTCTTCCTTGAATTGTCCCTCGCCTCCTAGAGATACCTTCTTGGCCCTTCTTCGTACACACTTGAAGCAAAACTTCAAGGTTTATTTATTACTGTGAAACCCTCCTTCACAGTGTGTATATTTTCGGTCTCTTTCTGAAATATCTGAGATGAAGACAAAGACTAGTGTAGTCTCTCTTTCGCACACTTGGAAATTCCTTAATCCTTGTTGTATGGTCCCTTTTTCTTCACACTTCCCTTCAACCCTAGATAGAAAACCCTTTATGTGACTATTATTTTCATGAAGTATCTTCGACCTACCTCAGAATTGCGAGGTAGGTAGAGGCCCAAAACAAAGAACCTTTATCACTGTGTTATACTCCTTCTTTCCTTCACTGAATAGACTTTTGTCCTTGCTATACCAAACTGCATAATTATCCTTTCTGTGATCTCAGACTTGTCTCAATTCCTCCTTCAACAATGAGGCCGCAGTCCTATATTTAGGGACTATCTCACTACCCTAGGCCGACAAGATCATCTGCTATAAGGCAGACTTAACCAACTATTTCTGACACGAATTTACAAGGAGAATCTTCCAGCATCTTCTAGGCTGTCTTGAAGGAGCACTTTGATAAGGTATTTGGAGCATACAATTACATCAATTATTGTCCTTT
Source organism: Pinus albicaulis (assembly GCA_034641835.2). Classification (NCBI taxonomy): domain Eukaryota; kingdom Viridiplantae; phylum Streptophyta; class Pinopsida; order Pinales; family Pinaceae; genus Pinus; species Pinus albicaulis. Next base: position 356,082,467 of record CM076580.1, read on the forward strand.
ACAAGTGTAACAACACTTCATATACATGTTTCTAAATTATACATTTATGACAAGATGAAAAACCCCTAAAGGCATCAAGAAGAAGTCTTTGACCTATAATAAAAAAATCCTTGCTCATGAAACCCATGAAGCAAGCATTACAAAATACATTTTATTATCTTTGTCTTCTTCATTACATAAAGTCATAATTACAAGTCATTATGAAGACCGAACCTAATTACACTTTCCAACAAGATGTGTGTCTAATCATTTCTTTACAGCTCTTTAATATAACTACTATAGGAATTGAACCATAGAAATCTCAAATATTAGTTCATGTTATTGTTCACAGAGGCTTGAATTCATCATAGGGATATCCACACGGAGGAAATTTGAATAAAAAATATGGCTTCTTTTTGAGGTGAATCGAATCTCACACACAAGAAACTTTGGATATCATTCATTTAAGACTGCTCTGCAATTCTTTCTAGCTCAAATACCATGTTGAAATTCGAATGTATGATATATTTTTTTAACATGATAATTACTTGTGACTGTTTATATATGTTAATTCCATTTAGTATTCAATTTATTCATTAGGTCATCAAGCAATTGTAAGAGTAAAAAGACAAGAGACACCAAAGATAAGGGTAGAGGCTAGGGAAAAACCCACAAGGGAAAAACCCAACAGTCCTTTCCTTATAGAATCAAAGCAAAATGAGAGATATCCAAGCCAAGACCAAGACCAAACTGTTGCTAAGTTACCAAGTCAAACACTCCACCAAGTAACCTCCAAAAGTAAAATTTAACGCTCGTCAAACTACTTCAAATCTAAGTCAAACTTCTGAAATTTGGACCTGTAACAAAGGGGGGCAAAAAATTGATCTGTATCTGCCTCAAAATTATTAGCCTCTTTCATCAAATTTATCCTCCACACATGCGAGCTAGTAGAAGTCAAAATTTGGTCAATGATGCTAGATTTTTGTTGTATTGACTTGGCTTTTAGAAAGTACTTCTTGAGATGATGAGTGAATGTGCTCTAAAGAGGTCGAAATGTCTCTTTATATATAACTGTCCAAGAGGGTAAAATAGGTGTCAATTTGTAGGGCCTGGCCGTCTTGTCCAAGGAGGGGCGACTTGATCATCTTGTGGGCTTATGACTCAAAATAGAATTCAAGTTATTTTTCTTACAAAAGTCCAAATGGGACATGACTCGAATACATTTTCTTTTGAATTGTAATAAATTATTTTTGACTCCAAGCATGAAATGCATGCTTTGAAAAAAATATAATAAATATAATTAATGATAAATTTACATTATGAAGATCGAACCTAGTTACATCTTCAACACTAGGAGCAACGTGTCTTCGAAGAAGTGTTCCTGTCATACAATGGGAATTGCTTCTGTGTCATATGGAGCAACAAGGACACAACTTGTAGATCTGGAGGAGTGACATGTTCCTTCAAGCTCCTCCAGAAGAAGTTTGAGTAGGCCTTAGACATTTGAGGGGTGAGAGGGCCTATGGAAGGTGGTCAACAAGAGATCATATTGTGGAGGAGAAGGCTAAGTAGGCCTCAAACATTTGAGGGTTGAGAGGGCATGTGGAAAGTGGTCGACATGAGAGCATTCTATAGAAGAGAAGGTCGACTAGGCCTCGTGCCCCTTGAGGGATGAGATAGCTTATGGAAGGTGGTCGACATGAGAGCATATTATGGAGGAGAAGGCCAAGTAAGCCTCAAACCCCTTGAGGGCCAAGAGGGCTTGTGGAACATGGCTTGGAAAGAGAGCCAAGAGGGTTGTGCAGGGGCACAAGACATTAAGAGAGAGATTCTCTCAAGTAAGAAGAGATCTGCATGAGTAATATTGCAAGTTTGCTATGAGTGAGATACTCAATTGTGTAGGGTTCGAGGAAAGAGCAAAGAGAAACAAAGGATATTTGCATGAATAATATAATAGGTTTGTTGTGAGTGAGATACTCAGATATGCCGAGTCTAGGGAAAAAGAAGAGAGCAACAAAGGAGACCTGCATGAATAATATTGTAGGTTTGTTGTGAGTGAGATATTTAGTTGTGTCGAGCTCGAGGAAAGAGCACAAAGCAACAAAGGATATCCAAATCAACCAGATTGAGGATGAATCTAAGGCTTAAACTGATAGATCAAATCCAAGGTAATTGTTGTATATGTAATTTCCTTAAGGGCCATTATCCTAGTAAGGGAGCCCAAGTAGGTTTTTAAAAGAATTTAATGAAGAACTGTTGATTGGGAAAAAATTGTGTGTAATATGTTTACTGTGCATGATCTAATTGTTGGTTTTATAACTTCGATTGTGTATAATTTGTTTTTGGTTAGGAACATTAGTGTGTTTTAGTTAATTAGCTAGGTTAAAGTTAATTTGAGAGTGCTACCAAATCTAGTGTGTGTGCACTGAGTCTAGTTCCCATCAAAATTCTAACACTTTCCATTGAAAGGACCATGAAATCTCAAGGCTTCATGGTACCCCTTGCACATAAGAGTTCGTTTGATATATCATTTTTGTCCATTTTTAGTTAGAAGCAAGGTAAATGTTATACATTTTTATTATTTTTATCTTATCTAAATTCAACTATATATATATTTTTTTGGCATCACAATCAAAATTTGAAATAAACTATTTATAAAACATTTGAACAAGATTTTTAACAAAATTTTAAAGGGCTTGATCCATTGGATCATATCAAGGGTAATTGTTGTATATATAATTTCCTCGAGAGCAATTATCCCAATAAGGGAGCCTGGGCAGGTTTAAAAAAGAATTTAATGAAGAACAATTGATTGGACAGAACTTGTGTGTAATATGTTTATCCCAATAAGGGAGAACAATTGATTGGGCAGAACTTGTGTGTAATATGTTTATCCCAATAAGGGAGCCCAAGTAAGTTTTAAAAAGAATTTAATGAAGAACAATTGATTGGACAGAACTTGTGCGTAATATTTCCACTCTGCATGATTGGACTCAGTGTGTGTGTGCACTGAGTCTATTGCCTAGCAAAATTCTAACATAAAAAACCCTAAAATATTGAGGCTTCATGGTATCCTTGCAACTCCTTGCACATAAAAGTTTGTTTGATATATCATTTTTGTCCATTTTAATTAGAAGCAAGGCAAATATTTTTATGTTATTGAATATATTTATCTTATCTAAATTCAACTATAAATTCTTATCAAAAATTGAAATAAACAATTTATAAAACATATGAATAAGATTTTTAACAATTTTTTAAATAAAATATTTTTTATTCCTTTCACTATAGTTTTTGGTATGAACCATCTCTATTAATATGAAATATATATGAGTACACAGGATGTGCTGATATCAAACAGAGGCATTTATGTATATATTTTTGCCATCAACAAATGTCTGGCTAGGAGCATTTGAGTTTTCTAGATAGATATAACGAGACTTGAAAACTAGATTTTTGAAGGAGAATTTGACTTTTCTAGATAGAAATAACCAGATTTTGCAACTAAAATTCTGAAACCTATCATATAGGAAACCAGGGATCTCAAAATTTGGGTATATGTATATATATATAATGTAACTACAAAACCTTAATAATAGAAATTAAACCATATAGGCTAACAATCAGAAAATTAAAACTGATGATGAGCTAAGCTTGTAGGAGCCAATTGATTCTTCCACAACCTTCTCCTCACCAACCAACAACCTTTTTCATTTAATCTCAACATCCAAAATTTCTTGCGATTTTCGAGCCACAACGGAGGAATTGGAGTACCCTGAGCTAATGTTACCATAAACATTCCTTGTACCTACATGTTAAGAATTGGGCATCACATGATGCATGGCCTTGCTTTGGTACATGTTGTAGTTGTGCTCTTCCCCCAGTCCTTCCGATCCCACATTCATTTGATTTAGGAAATAAAATAGATATGTTAGAATTACAACTTTAGCAACTAATTTCCCAAATATTAGCAATTAATATAATTAATTTTAGGAACCACATTATCTCAACAATCATTTGTATAATTAAGATTAGATAAAATATAACTCTTTAATATTCTAGAATCTCTACATTATTTCATTTATATTTCTAAGAATATGAGAACATAGGAAATTTAACTTTAATTCTTATTTATTTAAGTGAAATTACAAGATGGTATCATTTCCCATTTTTACTAGGTGGTTACGAGAATTAATCTTAAACTACTTCTCACACATTCACGCCTAAATTGAGCAAGAAACTCTTTCCTGAGCTATATTTCTAAATAGATCATGTGCTTGAGCTATATTTCTAAACAGATCATGTGTACAACAGATTCATTGCAACTTGGCATGGACTATAAAGGCTTAAGAGTGGAGGACCACATAGGGAACCAACAACAGGTTCTCAATATACTGAAGGAAATCTTTGTTATAACACAAAATAAGATGAAACAACAAGAAAATCAACATTGCAATGAAAGATAATTATGAAGTGGAGGATTGGGTATTTGTGACATTACAACCATTTAAAAAAATGTCCCTCACGTAAAAAAAATAATAGAAATAAATCAACATTGAGGTATTATGGCCCCTATAAGGTGTTGTAGAGGATTGGAAACATGACTTACAAATTGGATTTCCCTCCATTTTCACGTGTACATATGGTTTTCCATGTTTCTTGCTTAAATAAATTAATCAATTGCAAGATCTGAGTGAAAACTATCTTAACAAAGATTAATGGAGGGAAAAGTCATACTGAAATGATAAACAATCTTGAAAACATGGATTAATCAATTGATAAATTGATAAATTATTGAGTACTTCATCAAATGGAAAAACCTACCAAGAAGAGGTGACATGGGAAGATGAATTGTTCATGCAGAAACATTGAAAATTAGCCAGTGTTGAATAATGATAATTGTTTTAAGGGGAGGGGCATGTTAAAACCTATATAAGTCCCATGTTAACCATAAAACCCATTATCAAGCCCTAGATATCGAGTTATTACATTTTTATTGTTATATTAATATTTTTGGCTAAAACCTTCCATTGCACCATTTCATTATAATTGTACCCTTTATCTCCTATATATCACATTAAGGATACCTAGTCTTAGAATCCTCATATATTGTCTTATACATTGTATTAATCATAAAAGGAGGTGTCCCCTTCGAAGTGGATTGTGATTATTGGTTTATTATCATTTTAAAGATGCAAGGTTCATAATAGAGGCCTTATCGAGGCACAAACAGAAATACCATTCATTAGATCTATTATCATTCTCCACGATTTTCTATTCTTTTGATTTTATCTACAACTAGGCCCTTCCTTTAACTAACCCTCTCCTCAATTGTACCTTGTTTCTTTCTAGTTTGATGATAGAAATTATTTAAGTTTGGTCCTGAAAAGGAAAGAAAATGAATTTGCATCTCCCGTGTTTTTAATTTCTCATAATTGTGAGGGGAGAGGGGAGCATGGCGGGAAGAAAATCAACGACCATGGGGAAAAACCCCGGTTAGGGTTGGCAGAAAAACTCACGCATGGAAGACTGAAGGATGGGCCACAGACTTAACAAACAGTGGTTGTCCACTGTCATTTGGCATCACAATAATTAACACTTGGAAGTATTTTATGTCGCTCCAGGATTTGTGATGTGTCGAACAATTTTCCTCTCTCAAACGTATTTTATTATATATATATATGAATAAGACACTCATTTTCATACAAAATGGCACAGATATTGGTATCCCTTTGTCTTTCAATTGGGACACTATGTCCATTACATTAAACAAAATGTCTGATTTCACAGACAAATATTTCAAAAAATACAACGCCTTGCTTTGATATCCAAACATATTGATCATCATTCTTCACTGGAGCTGTTGTCACTACTCGAGCTACTTCCATGACTTGGGTTATTTGGAGGAATGTTTTGTTCATTGTGTTGAATGTTTTCTTCTTCTTCAAGTTCCATCTACAAACATAAAAATAATGTGTAATGAGTGTATATATATTGGTGAGAATAATGAAAATTTCAATATTAAATAATATACATCAATGTAAATCAAAACGAAATGTACCATAGTAAGAATTGACTCGTGAACTATACACATTCTTTCAAAACCAAATTTCATGCCATCTTTCAACAATTCATTTGTTGGCACAGTTCCATACTTTGTTTCCTGCAAGTTTTACACCCCATAACAAATCATAGACGAAGCCAAGTAAAACAAGATGGATGCTTACAAATTCCACAATTAATTTCTGATATGCCAACATATACTGAAACCCATATTTAACCCAATGTCAATCAATTATTCTGATGGTTATTCTTTGTATGTTAGCACATGTTTGAAGAAATTCAATGATGATTGCTATAAAACAACTTACTATATACAAAAATGAAATCTATTTAAGTTTTTATAAGGAAGTAACAATTACTCACAAACATAGATATCAACCTTTTTATTCCTTGCCGTCCTATTTTATGTGTTGAATGGGTTCCATTTTATTTTCTTTCCAGCAAGAAAATACTTGAAAATTAATATTTAATGCTAAATTATTTATTTATTATACCTAATCGAAAAATTCAATGATTACATATTACATTTGAAGCATGTTGTTGTTGAGATGGCTCCTCGTGCAATGCAATTATGTCCATTTCTTTGACCATCTCCTTGTACACCTTTTTGGACATTCCTACTGGCATATTTCTAATATCAGCTCGTTCATCCTTTGAAATTTTCATAATCTTCTTGAAAAAGTAAGATGATAATAAAATATTTAATTTTTATATTGATATATGAAAACTAAATATAACAAAAGTGATATTTATAAATGATTGCTTTGTAGTAATATATACATATAATTCTAGAAAAAAATTAAAAGAATATTACTTTTTCAATCCTTCTTTTTTTGTGTTTTTTCTATTAAAAGTCTGACATTTCTCATTGACCAATTCTTTGGAAACTCTTCATGTAGTTTAAATAAAGTTCGATTCTTGGAATCATTGTTTTGATTTTTGTATTGTAAGTGGAAAGAACATCTATACATTTGTTCCACTAGATCCCTTAAAGTTCTGTAAAAGTTTTTCCCCCTTTCGTTAACTTCTAGCACAACTCCAAATAAGCTGAGCAATTCATTTTCATTTGCATGTTCTATTTTTTTTCTTTTCTTAGAACAACATTCTTGTTCTTCGTTGTTGGTCCCAGTAGAACATTAAACATATCTAAATTAATAGATTGTTTGAAACATGTTATATAATATTTTTAAGTATATTATTAATGTAAATTCAAAAAATAAACTCATATTGGATCGATATTATTTTCATTCACCTGATTCATCCTTCTAAAAATTTTCCATCAAGCTTTTACGTTCTTCTAGTCTTAAATCATAAAGAATCTTATCGAGCTTCATGATTTTGTGGCTTTGCATGATACACACTAAACAATACATATTAGTTAAACTTACATATAGTTCAAAAATAATAATTTTTGTAAATAATTTACAAAGAACTCTCCTTTTTTGCTTTTTTGGATGTGCTATCAGTATTTTTTTTATTTGAACTCTTTTCAACCATTTCTTTATCAATATAAAACCTATCCCATTCATTAATATATTTTATAAATAAATCACATACTTTTCAGGTAAACAAAAAAAAATCAAGAAAACGTTGTGACTTTCGTAACTTACGCACCGAACGCAATGCGGTAGGTTCTTATAAACGCACTGCCAATATAGTAGAAACACTGTACGGTGCTCTTTGTCAACAAGGAGACCTGGTGCGTTATATTCATACCAGGGTACCGATTAACATGAACATAAATTAATAAAAAAATAAAATTATCAAACAATGTTTTGTGTCAATACACGCTCAGTACGCTATACTACAATCGCGCACCGGGTGCGTTATACTACAATCGCGCACTACTGCGCACCAATTAACAATATTTGTTTTTAAAAAAATCGTGCAACGGCCAATAGGGATTGGGATCTGACTCTGCAAGTGGTCTCGTGGGTTAGATGTCATAAGCCTATGTATATAGTAATACAAACCCTATAAATCTAAAATTAAAAGCCCTAATTGTGAAGTCACATAAACAAGAAGAAGCAAGGCTTTAACGTAAGAATGGATTTATTTATTTATTTATTTATTTATTTTTTTGAATTTTAATTAAATGTAAATATGAATAGAGATTGTAAATGATTTTATTAGTAAATGCACAGTAAAATTTAAAAATTTTACTATAAAAAAAACAATTATTAAAGTAAAATTTAACAATTTTACTATACTACAGGGTTTTTGTGTGAACCACCAGAGGTTTCAAATTTTCATTCTCTGAATAGTGTTGTTGTTCGAAAATATTTTGCTGCTCCACAGTGCTCTTGTGCTCTCTTGCTCTAGGTATGTCTCTCATGCAAATCCTTCCCTGAATTTTTTTGCAAAAATAATGAAATAATGAATAGCTTTTACTATTTAAAGAACATTTTTATGAAATTATATTTTCGAAAATCATTTGCGGCTAATTTTTAAATTTACCGCTTTTTTTTCACTTAAAAAGTTGCATTTTTTTTCCTGATATTTAGTGCGTTTGTTAACTAACAGCACTGGTGTGCCTAGTAATAAAACCACACCAGTGTGGTTAAAAATACATTAGCACCGATAATAATAACTCTTTTTTTAAGGCACCGAAATTACTTTTAGGTATGTACACCAAAATTTATTGTTGATTTTTCTCAAATGCAAAGAGAAAATATCATAATTATATCAAATGGACAATTCTTTAAAATCCATCTCATTCCATAATATTTCTTAAAGTCCATCATGGAGTTCTCCCTATCCATCTCCAAACATAATTACTTCACATTTTATTTATATTTTCATTATCTAATTGAATTTATTTTTTTATCCATGTCAATCAACTGAATAAAATTAATGTATACAAATTTGCAGGATCATGAAGATTCAGAATCGATTTCGTATGCAAAAAATATTCAAATAGTTCCAAAACGTCAGAAGCTCTTATCAGGAGCAGCGTACTGCAAGTCGCGGTTGGTAGATGAAAATGGACAGTCGATTCACCCTAACAATCATAACATGACATCTTCTAGCCACAATCCTGGGACAATGATGGTAATAATAATTGTTTGGTATAATGTAATTATTTCAACGTCAAACCAATTAATCATGCATTGACGTTCTTACTAATTTAAATTATCGATTTTGTATTTGTCATGTTCAAATATATTTTTTGAATTATTAGGATTCTAGTGATGATGAGCGACCTACATACCATCTTATGTTGCACCCCACGACAATGTCAAATCGAGAGAAGGCTTAATTAAGAGAACAACTTGAAGAGGAAAGATACCAAGAATGGTTGAATCAACCACCTATTCAATTTCCACTACGTCCAGTTTCACAAATTAAGAATGACTACGGCAATAGTAGTTCTTCACAAGCTAGAAATGGAGGCTATCAAATAGAGGTTGGTGTGGATGATTACTTAAGGGATATGATTTCCATGGAGACAATGTTGTTAGATACATTCCAGAACGATGATAAGCTAGGGGATAATGCTTATGTTGCTGATACTTTTCTCGAAAGCCTTAAATTTTCTTCCACCACCCCTCTCTTTGGACCTGGCGATCAATCAAAGTATACCCAGTTGGAGGCAACGATATTATTGTACAACTTGAAAGCAATGTTTGGCTTGTCAAATGCATGTTTCTCAGAAATTTTGAGGTAATTGACCTTCAAGTCCCTTATATTTTGAGAAATCTTATCACACAATCAACATTACGAATAGTCAATTTTATGAATGTTAATAATTATTGGCATTGTACATTTAATATTGTCCATGACCAACTACAGGTTATTCAAAGATAAGGTTCTTCCAGGTGATAGTGTCCTTCCCAGTTGTAGTGGTGGATTTGTCGCACGAGTGTACGAAATCGCATCAGCTTAGAGAGTGTGGTCTACTCTCTAAACTATTGGTAACAGGCAGAAAGTGGGGGAGCTCAAAAGCATAAAAATTAATGGAAATAGTATGTTGAAGTATGCTTTGGTTAAAATAAAACTAATAACACAAATATACAAAAGCTATATAGAGATTCCAAAACGATAATAATGTAAACAATGGCTCGATGACCTCTTCTTATTAAACGTTTGAAACGGAGAAGAAATTTTACCCAATTGCCAAAGGGCCCCTAGGCAATGGCTCTAGGTCCCAATGCAAGGATGTTGCCTTCCAAGCTCTGCCTCTGATGCATTCTCCCTCTCTCTCTCTTTTGTGGTGGACTAAGATGTTGGGTAGCCAACTATCGAGTCCTCTTTAGCTCCAGCTCCGGGTCACACACAATGTTGGTGTTGCTTGGGAAACTTTGGCCAGCATAACACTATGATCACCATTTCTTCATCTCTTGGTGGGTTTATATAGGTGAGATTCAAATCCTCCTTTCCTCCCTTGGTACACGATGGATGGTAACCCAAGGGAGAGGTGTGATTTCATTGTGTGCTCACATAATGTCTAAGGAGGCGCTGGTGGTTGTCCTTAGGCGGCTTTCACATAAGGAGTAATTGTCCTTTGCTTGGTGTGGTCCCAGAAAGCGACTTTTTTCCATTTCCAGGAATGCGCACTTATCGGGCAAAAAGGCGCGCAGAAGGTGCTCTTCTAGAAGGATAAAGCGCGCATTTCAACATTTATGACTAGTTCAAATCTGATTTTCTCAAAACCTTAGAGATTTTAAATACTTCTTGATTCCATAATGTGTTCCTGTTCTGTAAATCCTTGGGCTTGACATTAATTGATGTCGTCTTTTGCTGTACGATTTTCCAGTGTTAATAGTTTCCCCCTAATGTGTGAGGTCTAGGAATAACTGTATAGCCGAAATACATTATAGTTTCTTTTATGTATTGTACGCAGAGAGAGAGAGAGAGAGAGAGAGAGAGAGAGGTCTGAGTGTATTTTGGAATTGACAACACCTTGCATCGTTTTCGTGATAACCATGGCCTAAGGGACCCCTTGCAAGCAGACAAAATACACAACATATTCACAAAATTTCAACGAGGCGGGCATGTCCCATGCTCATGATGCTATGGCTAGTTAAACAAAATTGATAGATACATGTGTTGTTTGTGCCACTACTATGGTAGTGATGCTGGTGGTTGTTGACGACAACTGTTGACGCCCTCAGGGGCGTTTTTTCTTTGACGATAGGTGGAATGTGGTACCTATATGCATAATATTGGTATGGCATATCACTGTGCCATGTACACATATGTACTAGCTAGGACCTTCCCGTGTAAGCATTGTTGTCAGAGACGCTTATGGAGGCACGGGTCTTCGACGGATCTGATCAAAGTGCAATGGTTGTAAGGTACGATACCATCATGACATGAAATCTTTTGTTGTGGTCGAATGTTAGGAGGATCGATGACATTTGTGGACAATGATGTCTCCCACAGTGCCACCCGAGGATACCCCTTTGCATGGGGAGGAGTGATCCAAGGTACCGCTTCCTTTTTGGAAAAGAGGTGTCGAGGTCGACAAAAAGGAAGCCTTAACCGAACCATGGGTCGCCGACCTGAGGGGTCGAGGACCGAGATGTGATGAGTTTAACATAGGCATGTTGGTGAGAGGTGACTGAAAACAGATGATGGGGATTCAGTGGCCCGAGGTCGAAGTATACTTTAGCAGCTTGGCGGCAGTCATAGTTATTTCTGAAGGGAAAAATCCCTGGAGTCGGTAGGACTTCCAGGGCGGGTGTGAACCGGCTATGAATGTTGTGATGGTGCGTGCGTGGGGGGAGTGAAATACTTTGACCAAGGGGAATGAGGGACTGCTGCCATGGGAGAAAAGGTGAAATATGAGGGCGAAGTGGCGAAGGGCATCGTTTGCAGTCTTTGTACACTTACCAAAAGAATAAAATAATGGGGTTTGGTTTGTACAAAACACAGATACGGGTACCTAAAACATGAAAAAGGGTTGCTCACTGAAGGTGTGAGGACGGTGTTTTGCTGGGGGTAGGGGTCCCATTGGTTGGTCTCATGTGTGGGGGTTGATGAAGCGAAAGATGTCGCAGATGGGATTATGCTAATGGAGGTATGGTTGGCCAAATGTGATGCGTGGAGGTGTGCTTTCAATCTGCTCGTAGAACCTGGTCGTTTGGGAAGGGGGTTTTGAGTTTGAATGGTAAACTTGACCTTATGCATGATAGATGGATGGGCATGAGGTGCTTCCTAGACTAAAATGGTATGGCCATGGCATCACTTGTGCTGTGATATATGGTCTACTTTGGGTGACGAGTGCCATGGAGGGGAGGCTCTGTCGACTAACACGGACGTTTATCATGTGCAGGGTGAAGTGATGATAAACGCGGTCGGGTATGAGGACCCTATGGTTTATTTCTGATGGAGAAATGATGTCAGGATATGCAAAGTTCTCTGGGACTCTATCATGTTGGGGGTAGAATGATACCTGCTCTGGAACTTTCAAGAGATAATGTTTGTGGATGGTTTGCGGACTTTTCCTACAAAAACAACTACCTCAAGTGAAAGCATCTTCTTTATCAAATATTATTGAAAGTCATGAGCTTTAAAAAAGAAGATGAGAGAGGGCATACCTGCCAGCACTGAAAAATTAATTTTTTTAGGAGTGTGAATGTGTGGCATCGCCTCTGTTTGTTATGGAGTGTTGATCACATTGATGCTTTCGGTCTAGTGATCAGATACTCTAAGCTCCAGTTTTCCCTTAGGAGTTTTTACTTGGCTCCTATTTTTTATTTTAGTTGCGGTTGCCCCCAGACTGAGATCATGGGGGGGCATTACCAGTTACTGCCCCCCATCCAGGATCTCCCCGAATACAGATTACTGCTGCATAGGTGACCTTAGGTCAAAGACCCGACCAAGTCGTCTGCAGTAATCGATGTGCCTGATAACTCAAGAGGATGAGGAAACCAGGTTCCCTTGTCCCTAGTTGGTGTATGGTGGCTTGGGGGGAGGAGAGACAAATGGTTGTCTTTCTGGTGATTGTAATTCATTCTGCCTATGCAGGATGATACGAGGTTTGTCATTGATAGACTAGATGGAGGGGTCCTCTTGATATGATCACTCGATTGCGTGTAAGGCGTCCCTATATCATGGTATTTTTGGACAACGATAGGTGTAGTGCCCATAGATGTCACAGAGAGCGCATGCATGATTGGTACGCAGCGGTTTGACTTTATTTTTGGTGGTAGGTTCCTTTTTACAGGAACGACACGTCGAGGTGCCTGCTTCAGAGCCTAGGAGTGGTTTTAACTCGTCCAACTCCAGACATACGTGGGTAGGATGGCTTGTGACATCACATATAGCACAGGTTGATGACTCCCTTTGCATGGTGGGGGTCACCGCTTTCTTTCCTCTCTTGGCAATTTTCTTGGCCGTGGTAACCGGTTTCGTAATGGAAACTTCCCTTGCGGGGGTGGTTTCAACCATTGCTTGGGTAGGCTGGGGCTCCTCAAGATTGGGGGGATTTAACCCAAATGCAGTAACGTTGGTAGCTCATGTTCTTGAAGGGGGGACGAGGTACCAAACTAGGAATGCCAAAAATATGTTGAGTAACACTAGTGTTGCCAAAACCTGTTGGGAGACAAAGCCAGGAGGTGGGTAGAGGAAAGGGGTTTGGGAGGCAGCGTAGACTAGAGAGGCTGCAGTGGCTGATGCCTCAGTGTCTTTGTTGCTTGAGTCTGTGTCTTGAATAACCTCGGTGCTCTATGTGGAAGTCATGCATACCGGGGCCCCTGTGGCATCGGGCGATACCTCGGGGATAATGGGGGGATCTCCTAGGAATGACCCTAGGACAGACGATGGTTTGAATTGGCCAGGGCCATATTCTTGATACCATGAAAGACCATCTGTGGCTATATCTACGTAGGGTAGAATTACATCCATGTTGGTTAGGGGACGCTTTTCACTATGCGTCAACTAGTCTACCGTAATGATTCGATCCTCGTGGGGGAACATCATGATGCGGAAGATGGAGGATGCTATGGCAGACATGGCATACATGTAACTCCACCCAAGGAATATATTGTAATCCAAGTGAGCGTCCAAGACTTCGATGTCTATGTGAATCGTCTTGCTAGCTAAGCAGACCAGTACATTTTGGAAGAGGCCAACGGGGGTTGAGGGACGACCATCGTATGCTCTGAGTGTGATGACGAAAGGTTTGAGTTCAGGGGCTCCTAACTTCTGCCACACATCTTTTGACATGATGCATGTGGATGCACCCTTGTCAATGACACATTGGTGAATAGTGATATTCTGCACTGATACTGGTATCTGGAAGGCGGCCATGGAGGGAAACCTAGGGGTGGCTTTGTCTAAGTCAAAAGCCATCATGCGCGTATCGGCAAGGTCGATAGCACATAATGCAGAAAGTGGGGCTTTTCGTTGCTTTGGGAATGACTGCAGTACTTTCAATGTGGACATAGCAGCAGGTGACTGAGCTAAATCATCTACGATGCTATAATTGTGGGTTTCTTTGAAGTAGTTACCTGCTCGCCTATTAGGCCCTTTTACCATTTTTGGCAATGCTTCCGTAGGAACCTTTGGAATGGTTAAAGGTGCAGTCGGCGTGCTCATACTAGCCCCTGACGTATTGGTGTCTGGCGGGGTGTCGTAGCTGCAATTCTGAGTTTGGAAAAACATTACTTCCCTAGCCATGTAAATTTCATGGCTGCTTTTCCCGAAATCGTCTGGGTTTTGCTACTAAGTGCTAACCATTCCTTTAAGGGGGAAGGGTTCTTGCATCACCGCAGTTTGTTGGGAAGATCCTCCTTGTCCTCGGTTACTCTGCAACTTTTTAAGCTTAGGGAGTTCGGGACAGTGGTGAGTATAGTGCCCGTACTCACCACATATTGAACAAGAATGGTTTGTTCGTAGAGGTGGCCTTTCGCCTTGCCTTTGGGTAGTGCTTGGCTCCTGGTTTTGATTCCGGTTAGAGTTACCTCCAGCTTGGGATCGCGGTGGGCACTGTTGGTTGCTTCCCCCCCATCCAAGGTTCCCTTTGGGCTTTTTTTTTATCTTTTTCTTAACCACATTAGGAGGGTAGTTCTCCTGATCATACTGGTGTGGTTGATTTTGGGACAGCTGCACAAATTTCACCTATGCAATGTTTTGCGTAGGTGGGTTGTGTGCTTGGGACTGAGCATAATGTTGTCCCATGTTTGCACCTAACTGTTGGGGGGGAGATCTTCCGTCAGTCTTTCTTCCTGCGTACTAGGTCCCCTCAGCTGAAGGATAAGGTCCTCTTTGGTGATACGCTTGCGTCCTATTAGTCAAATTTTGTTGCTGCATATGATGAATTTGGAATCCGGGTTGAGACATGTTCTAGGTAGAACCATGTGTGTAACCGAGATTCTGACTGCTGCTGCCTAGCTACCCTTGGGTCATTGACCCAATAAGTCCGTCTGCAGAGTTAGACGCGCCTGGAAATTCTTGATAAGATTGCAGGCACGAGGCATTAGGCAGGATATTGTAGATGTATCCTGACTGCGTATAGATCAGTTCAAGCTGTTGGGCTTTACTGATTGCGTCCTCTTCGGATGTGGGGTTGTGTTGCGCCACATACTTTGAAATCTCCACCGTCAAAGTTTT
Organism: Pinus albicaulis; assembly: GCA_034641835.2. Classification (NCBI taxonomy): domain Eukaryota; kingdom Viridiplantae; phylum Streptophyta; class Pinopsida; order Pinales; family Pinaceae; genus Pinus; species Pinus albicaulis. The sequence goes on from CM076580.1 coordinate 356,098,067, forward strand.
CAAGAATAAATCTAAAAGGACTCGGTCGTCGAGTTTAGCTTTGCATAAACTGCGACGCCACCTCCATTCATGGAGATGCTATGAAATATGGATGGAAGGGGATTGTCTGAAATGGGTCAGTAATTCCATTCCTGAATCGTGGTGAATGGGAAACTGAAAGTATGTGAGGAACACAGTAGTGAGAGTGCTAAAGGTTCCATGCGAAGCAGGAAGTTGCTCCACGTACCATTTCGCGGCCACTCCTGTAAGAGTGCGTTGAAATAGCCTCAACCGAATAGTATCGTTGATGATTCTATTCAAAAAGCACCATAGGTGAAAGGTCATTATATGATTACCTGGGTCTTCCGCTTACTTGCCTTCAAAATTTAGTATGTCCGAAGGGAGCTTTGTGGGCATGGGAGGCCAATTGGGGTCATGTGCGATGGGTTCATTGGTGAGCTTGGTTAAATCAGGAAGATTCAACGTCGCTAAAAAGGGTGACTGTGAGGTTGACGCCATGGAAACGTGTGAAGACACGAAGTTCTGGTTAGAACGAGGGTTAGTCTGTGACGCACCCTGTTGTGAATTCAGTTGGCTTCTCGTATGGGATGTGCTCCTCTACCCCCCAGGGGACGAGGGGGGAGTGGTGTGCAGTGTGGTGTTGGGAGACCAACTAGGGTTCCCAACTAAGGTTGCTCCAAGAAAGGATGAACAAACAATTGTGGCAATGTTCCGTCTCTGACGCCTAAACGGCGAAAGAACTGGAACCCCTGCTGATAATGGGGGGAGGTCCAAAAACACCTGGACCGATGAGGTTCCGTTGGAACTGCTTGGGTGTCGACCAGGGTAGGTTTTGGAAAATTTTGAGGGGATCGAGTCTATGATCACGTCAATTTTATGGCCACATACATAAAACAAAGCAAGAATGAAATGAATTTTCCCTTTAACTTAATCTATGTGATCAATCAAGAAAAAAATGGTTTTGTTTGTTTGCGCGTGATACTCAAAATCCTAGAAGACCTATTACGTCCTCACACACTCAAAAGTAACTAGGCCTTGAGAATATTTCTTGTGAGTGCTGGCACAATGTCCCGTACGAGCTAGCGACGCCCCCAGTCAGTCGAAGAGAATCCACCAAGGTAAGGGTAGAGGGTCTGGCGCTTGCCTGCATCGTCACCTATAGGGTAAAGGATGCCCTAGTTTTGGCCACTAAGAACCACTGTCCCACGTGAGCGTTCAAGTCTTGGGCTTCTTGGTAGTCAACTAACAGTATCGAGTATCAGCCGGGTCAAGTAGCCCCAACTGATACCACACGCACTGCGCCTAAGCCTAACCCCCTCTGAATCGAGTCTCTGCCGCACTCAGGTTTTCTTTTCCATGGGCGTATAGGTGGATTTTAAAGCTCCATAAATACACCACTTCTATGTTTCAATGTGAAGTGTGATCAAGGCGGCTTAATGGATGCCTACCCCCTTGATCCTATCTTAAACTATAAATTCTTTTATGGCCCCTGTGGGGAGAATTTAGTGAGTTGGTTTAAGTTATTTTTAGGTGGCTTCTTTGCTTAGTGGGTGAATGCGTGTGAGAGTATGGTGAAAAATCTCATAATTTGAACATATGGATATCGATGATCCTTTACGAAAGTCCCCTAGTTAAAATATGTGACGTTGGTCCTTGCTCAAATGGAAAACATTTGCAGATAATGGGTTGCTTCCAAATCTTCCTAGTTAGTCTATGTGAGTAACTAAAGGGAGATGGCGAATCACAAATGTAGAGTGTTCATATCCTTGTCTAGGGTCACCGAATGGTGAAAATACAACAGAGATTACTTGCTCTAATTGGCGATTTAGTCCTAGTCCCGCAATTTCCTAGATGCAAAAATTGAATTTAAACTAAACAACTTCTACACTAGCTTATGCATGTGTGGTACTGAGCCACTTACTTGGACTAGTTAAACTAAGTGTGCATACCAAAATCTGCAAAAACATAAATTTTTCGAAAAACAATGGTTAATTCGCCCCCTACTTAAACTATGTGAACACTTTTTGCAAATTCCAACTTAAACGAAAAACTAACTAAATGCATACAGAAAGCAGCAAAAAGTGAGTTCTCAGAAGCTGTGGGGTATCAACACAGGTGTTGGCAGATACATTAGGGGCTGCCCAACACACTTATAAGCAGGAAAAATGCAGAAAATAGGGAGAAAAATCTCAGTCTACAATTTGCGCGTAAAAACCCTTTACAAGTGCGCCTTCCTGCGTGCAAGTCAGTGCTGAACACGCGCAATGCGTCTCTGTGAGGAAAAACTGTGCGCAAAAATCCTGCAAGTAAAAGATTAGGAGATGCCTTCTTTAGTTTATCACTTCAGTGATTCTAGGGACTGCAAGATGGGTCAGAGGACTGTCAGCTCCACTCCACCATAGACAAAGGGTCACCTGCAAAATATGGCACAACCACATAAACTTGGAACACGTTAGTGGAGTCGCCAATCCTGTTGTGGTGTATTTGTCGCACGGGTGTACGAAATCGCACCAGCTTAGAGAGTGTGGTCTACTCTCTAAACTATTGGTAACAGGCAGAAAGTGGGGGAGCTCAAAAGCATAAAACTTAATGGAAATAGTATGCTGAAGTATGCTCTGGTTAAAATAAAACTAAAAACACAAATATACAGAAGCTATATAGAGAGTCCAAAATGATAATAATTCAAACAATGGCTCGATGGCCTCTTCTTATTAAATGTTTGAAACAGAGAAGAAATTTTACCCACTTTCCAAAGGGCTTTTAGGAAATGGCTCTAAGTCTCGATGCAAGGATGTTGCCTTCCAAGCTCTGCCTCTAATGCAGTCTCCCTCTCTCTCTCTCTGTTGTGGTGGACTAAGATGTTGGGTGGCCAACTATTGAGTCCTATTTAGCTCCAGCTCTAGGTCACACACAATGCTGGTGTTGCTTGGGAAACATTGGCCAGCATAACACTGTGATCACCATTTCTTCATCTCATGGTGGGTTTATATAGGTGAGCTTCAAATCCTCCTTCCCTCCCTTGGTACATGATGGATGGTGACCCAAGGGAGAGGTGTGATTCTATTGTGTGCTCAAGTATTCTTTTGTGTGCTCACATAATGTCTAAGGAGGTGCTGGTGGCTGTCCTTAGGCGGCTTTCAGATAAGGAGTAACTGTCCTTTGCTTGGTGTGGTCCTGGAAAGCGGATTTTTTCCATTTCCAGAAATGCACGCTTATCGGGCAAAAAGGTGCTCAGAAGGCGCTCTTCTCGAAGGATAAAGCGCGCATTTCAGCATTTATGACTAGTTCAAATTTGATTTTCTCAAACCCTTAGAGATTTTAAATACTTTTTGATTCCATAATGTGTTCCTGTCCTGTAAATCCTTGGGCTCGACATTAATTGATGTCGTCTTCTGCTGCACGATTTTCTAGTGTTAACACCGGTAGTAGTGAAGAGGCAAATAAATTGTTGAAAATGTTGGGTGTTGAGTACATATCATATCATGCATGTCCAAATGATTGTATTCTATATAGAGAAGAATATGCAAACAAATATATATGTCTGAAATGTGAGCATGAAAGGTATGATAAATAAAAAAAGAAGGGTAAATCATGTGGTCCTCCTTTTAAGATATTGAGGCACATGCCTATAATCCCAAGGATTGAAAGGCTCTTTCATTGCAAATAATTAGCTATGTCACAGAGATGAAATGCCTCACACAAAAGTGATTTGGGAGTTATGTGAATCCCAACGGATTCAATAGCCATGAAGCATATAGAGGATACATGTCCCGAAAAATTCAAGGATAAAGTATGAAATCTACGACTCAGCATAGCCATGGATGGCGTCAACCCATATTCCCTCCAGAACACCAACTGTTTTGTTTGGCCTGTAGTAGTGATCAATAACAATATCCCCCCATGGTTTTCCGTGAAGAATGAACATCTTATGTTGGCACTCATAGTCCCTAGTAGAAGACAAGTGAAGAATATGGATGTCTACTTACAACCACTAGTAAATGAATTGAAAGAATTATGGGATGGGATAAATGTATACGATGTATCAAGACCCATCGCAGCAGAGAGGAGTTTTATGTTGTATGGCATATGTGCTTAGACCACACATGATTTTATAGGCTTAGGAGTTTGCTCTGGTAAATTACATTTTTATTGATTTGTTTATATACGTAACAATATTCTTTCTTTGACAGTCTTGGAACAATTGAGTATGGACTGGGAAAACCCTAGTAGGCCTGAAACCCTATCTATCGCTATGGATTAAGTTGTGCGAAGGTGGCATGGGGTTTTTTCTAGATAAATGCAACACCCAACAAGGGGGTGATTAGGGTGCAGGTGGATGGCAACGATGGATAGCGACGGGTGGCGCGGCGATAAAGAGTTATCAATTTGTGTGTCCGGTTCTTCAGTGGGAAGGATGATGTGAGGTAAAGTGTAAAACCTTTTATTTCTCAGTTGATTCCCTTTACCATTTCTGCTGTGAGTAAGGCAAGAAGGTTAAGATGGTGGTAGGATCATGCACTCATTGGGAAGGGTGGAGAACTGGATCTGTCTCTTTGCGCAGTCTCAGGAGAACACCAAGATGGTCAACGGTTCGGATAGGGTGGAGGTGGATCCCGAGCCGGGGGATATTCTCACGATGTGGGGAATGGAGGTCACATAGAAAAATTTGAAGCTTTTCATTGGGTCAGCAACTGTGAAGGGAGGAGAGCCTGGAGGCTTGGGTACAGAGGGTAGCCTAGAAGGCATTCCAAGGTCTACAGGTAAATCCATAATGGCCATGGATAAAAGGTTAAGGAAAATTCCAGGGTTATGAGTGCTCAGTCTGGAGAGATCTGGATTAACCGGAACTGATTATGGATTTCAACAAAAAAAGAAGCGGGGGTTTGATATAGATGATCCTTTTCAACGAATTGGAGGACTTGAGGACATATTAGCCAGTTGCGGGCTGCTGAAGAAGGAGGTATTGAGACCAGTTTTCGGAGGAGGGGGTGTGGCTCAAGTAATTCAAAATTTTGATGGAGGAGAGGTGCAAGGTTCGAACTTGGTGTCGTGGAATTCGGGTGAAGGGGAAAAAAGACTCTTTGGGTTTCTACCACAGGAGGGTTTGGGGAGGATATCAAAGGCTATCGCAAGGGATAGGAGGACGTGGCTAGAGGCACAGAGCAAGGGGGAGGAACTCCGTCTGTAGGGGTCATTGCCCCCATCTCTCAGGCAGGCACAGTAGTTTGAGGAGAGTTTGAGGAGGGTTTGAAGGAAGGTCGGGTCAAGGAAGGGGTGCTGACCACAGGAGTTAGGGGTAAACAGAGGAATGAAGGGTCGCGACCATGGTAGAAGGAAAAGAAGCACTCACAGGACAAGAGGATCTAGACTATGTATATGAAAAAGATCAAGACAGCCCAGATTTGTTGAGGAAGAAAGCCAGGGTAGTGAGAAAAAAGGACCAGATCCCAAATATGGTATTGGGCATTGATTTTTCAGTGGATGAAGCAATGGATACTACCAAATTAACCTTGGTAGGGAAAGAAAAGGGAAAAAAAGTATCTGCTACTTTCTTGAAGGAATGGGCTTCGAAGACATGGCAGTGAGGCCCTGATGCGTGCTTTGAGGTAGTTAATCTTGCAAATGGTTGGTTCATGATGAGGTTTAGGAGTAAAGATATGGTTTCATGGGTGCTAGAGATAAATTGGGGATTTGGTCGAGCCCAGATTCTGTTCAAAAGATGGCATCCCATTTTTTATGCTCAGAGGGAGAAGATAGCGAACCTTCCTATATGGGTGAAATTACCAAGGCTTCCCCACCCGCTGTGGATAGCTAATGTTCTCAAGGAAATTGAGAATAAATTAGGGAAGTTCTTGGAGGCTGACATGTCGTTCCAGTAGACAGGAGAGCAAGGTACTGCGAGAATCTCGGTTCATCTCAATCCCAGAGAAGGATTGGCAGAGGAAATACAATTACATTATATAAACTGGTCTTTCATTCAAGATTTGGATTATGAGAAGGTGCCATAGGTGTCATCAGTATGGACACATGGAAAAATCCTGCCCTCTAGGCATCAGAAGAAGGAAAAAAAAATCCAAGGGAAAAGGCAAGGATACACAGGAAGGGAAGTTTGGTGAGGGGAAGCATAACAAAGATTCAAGGTAGGATCAAGGGTAGCAGTTGACCCAAAAAGAGCCAGAAGGGAGTGTAGAGGATACGACAATGGAGGATACGGAGGTCCCTGAGGTGGGAGGAGGTGAAGCCATCCCCATTAAAGAGCCTTAGGAATTAGACTTGAACATAGTCATGGCACTGATGGAGGATACTATTCTTAATACCCCTTCATTTATTTCTATTCCATTTTCAAAATTGTCTCCATTGAGTATAGGGCCTGGTCCTTCCAGGCCATAATCCCTTCATATTTCTATTGGTTTTACTGTGCATGTTGAATTGGCTTTGGATAGTATTATCACATCCATCTTGACCCTTTCCATTGATCCCTTTTCCCAGCCTCCCCCGATATTGGAAGAGCTCCCTTCCTCTGAAAAGGAGCATGGGTCTTACAACCTTAGGCAACGAGACAAAAAAGTTAATCTGCTGGAAATAGTGGGAGGGTTGGGGAACCTTGCAGAGTCTCCCTCTGGCCCCAAGCTGAGAGGGAGAAAATAAAATATGTCCAAATCCCATCTCAAAGCAAAACTAGATATTGTAAACGTGAAACAAAGGTATTTAATAGGGGTACTTAGAGCAGTGCATGCCCCGGGTAAGGTGATCAAATGATTGTGATGTCATTCAATTGTATACAGTTAGCTAGTAAGCCTAAAAAACTAGTCGTTCGCACCCTGTTCCCTAGTTATGGGTCGGATATTATTCTTCTTCAAGAAAATATGGGGTCTGGGAATGATGTGTTAGCTTTCCTTCAGAACCTTTTTCCGGGGTGGTCTTTTATTGGATTGGATGCCAAAGGAAGGTCGAGTGGGTTGGTCTTGGGCTTCAATGAAATAAAAATTAGATTGATCAATACTTGGGGAAGGGATCATGTTCTAGCCATGGAGGTCTATTCCTTAGAGATGTTCTCTTCCTTTATGATTCTGAATATATATGGACCACGCCAGGAGAAGGAAAGTTTCTGGAATGAGCTTTGGTCTAGGTCTTGTATGAACACTCCCAATCTCATATTAGGAGGGGATCTAAACTTTTCAATCAGGCAGGTTGAATCTTGGGGACCGACAACCCATGTGCATCCCTTATCAGAATTTTTCTCATCCAAAATCCTTGATGGGCGCCTTATTGATACAAATCTAGTTAAACTTTGGCCAACATGGAGGAATAGGAGGATAGGAGAAGCCAAGGTGGCCAAGAGACTAGACAGATGCTTGATCAAGGAAGGTTTGGTGGATCTATTTCCATCCTTATGGCAATGGGTGGGGGAGGGTGGGGAATCGTATCATCATTCTATTCTCCTCAAAATTAATGGCAGCTTTGATAAACCAAGAGTTTCGTTCAAATTCAATCTGGGCTGGCTAAAGGAGGAATCCTATAGTGCTCTTTTTAAGGAAACCTCGAGTTCTTGGGGGGAAGAGGAGCCTCCAAAAAAAAATAGCTCACTTCTGGGAGGACCTTAAAAAATGAAAAAGATAACCATTAAATGGGATAAGAAAATAAGAGAAGCTCGGGAGGAGAGGTTGAGATGGTTGGGAGAGGAAATGGGGAGGATGGAAGGCCCTAAAGCGGATGGATATGAAACGGGGGAAAAAAGGATCTTATAAAATCCTTAGCGGGGGAGAGAAGAAAGATGCTGCTGGAAAATGAGGAGAAATGGAGGTTGAAGAGTAGAGAATTGTGGCTAGCAACAGGGGACGAGAATACAAATTTTTTCCACAATTATGCCAAAGGAAGGAAAATTTCTAACATCATATGGGGGATGAGAAGGGAGGACAATGGGATGGCTAAGTCCTTCCCAGAGCTAGCTAAAATCGGTTAGGATCACTTTAGAAAAGTATTCAAATCCCCCCCATAGGTTACTATTGCAGAGGTGGTCAGGGTAGCCCAACATTTCCCAAGGTATGTGGAATAAGAGGAAAATGAGATGCTGACAAGCCTAGTGTCTAGGGATGAGGTGGAAGGAGTCCTCAAGTTAATGCAGAAGGACAAAAGTTCGGGGTCGGATGGGTGGGCAGTAGAGTTCTATCAACACTTCTTTGAAGAGTTGGGGGAGGAGCTTACAGCAGTTGTGGAATAATCACGATTGAGAGGAGTTATACTAGAGCAAATGAACTCCACCTTTATATCTCTCATCCTGAAACTGGATGAGTCGGGCTCCTTCGATGATTTTCACCCCATCTCTTTATGTAACAACATCTATAAAATCATATCAAAATTTATTGCAGTTAGAATAAAGTCGATCCTTTCCAAGAATGTTTCATAGGAATAGTTTGAGTTCTTAGAAGGGAGGCAAATCCATGAAGCTATCGGGGTGGCACGGGAAACTCTCCACAGCATCAAAAGGAGCAGAAGGAATGTCATGATAATCAAAATAGACTTATCCAAAGCTTATGATAAGATAACTTGGATATATGTCATATTACTTCTAATGCATCTGGGGTTTAATATCTACTTCATTAATTGGGTTATGGGGTGTATAACAAACATCAGCTTTGATGTTATTATTAATGGGGTGGCCTCACCGTTCTTCAAAAGTCAGAGAGGTCTAAGACAGGGATGCCCACTGTCTCCTTTTCTCTTTCTATTGGTAGCAGAAGGCTTAAGTCAATTGATAGCGACTGTCAAAATGAGGGGGGATATTAAGGGCATAGAGGTTTCCATTAATATGTAGATTACCCATCTCCTTTTCGTGGATGATATCCTCCTTTTTAGTGATGACAACAAAAGAGAGATCGGGTACCTAAAATTATCCATTGAGCTCTTCCTCGGCAACAGGAATGGGTATAAATGTAGGCAAATTGGTCATCATAGCAGAAGGCCTCTCGGAGGAGGATATTAGAAGAACAATGGTGGAGCTTCCTTATGACGTTAAAGGAATGGGAGATCGCTTAAAGGGCCTGGTGGAGACAGACCGTGCCCCTTTCCTTTGATAGTTAGATCATGAGCTCTTGATGTTGAGCTAGGATCCACATCTTTGTCTGAGTTTTTTTGTATTTTATGCTTTCAGTTTCTTACTTGCTACTCTGTGGTACATACTCTTTTGATTTCAGACATTTTCATACTATATGAAACATATAAATACTTTCATGTATTTGTTTTGTTTGGCTTCTAGGATCATGTTTAGAGTTGTTTTCCTTATAAGAGGAAGCTTGAGACTAGAAGGGTGGCGCTTTTGGCCAACCTATTTGCTCCTGATGAGTTCTAAAAAAAGACTGTTTTGGAGTTATTTAACGACCCTTGGATTCGAAACTGACATACCTTTCGGTGATCCAAACAAATTTTCTCATAATAGGAGGCTCTTGACGAATATGGATGGCGTGATTTTGACAGACATGGTTGCTCAGGAGGGCAACGCTCGAGCAGATGCTTTTATATCTGTGAATTTTTTGGATATTGCTCGTATGTAAATGATCAATCGGATCTGGTTTGCAGTCCTGTGTGACTCTCAAACAGATAGAATTATTAATGCATGTACACAACAAACATTTTATTGACTAATTTAAAGTTTCGATTTTTTCTATGGGAAACAAAAAATCTTTCACATATTAATTATTTAATTTATTGTAATTGTTCTTATCTTCGTGGTGTTCTTTAACGTGCCATGCATATTGTATACAATAATTTCACAGGTCTTGTAACTAAAGGGTATTATGGATGTAAATGTTGTGGACCTTCTCTGAAAGCTAGATGATCCAACGACCTATGAAAGTCAGTGTATGACTACTTTAGGGTATTCCTCCCAGAATAACACCCTTACAGAAGAGAAACATCCGCTTTCAATGGTAAACGAGAGAGAACCCAATGTCATGCAATAATGACACCATCTGAATGGCTTAGAGCGTATGAGAGAGAGAAGGATAAGGAGTTCATATAAATGTTCGATTCAAATGGGGATCCTATGTTTGATGATCCAGAATTCTTCAACACCTATGTTGAGAAATTTCCCATTGGGATGAAAAGGAAATCTATTTTTTACAACCTCCCATATTGGGAGCATCCTAAGATTACCCACTTATTAGATCCCATGCATATATTTAAAAATGTTGCATCTTCTTTACGGAGGCACATATTATCGAAACAAAGTGACACATTGTTTGTTAGGAAAGATCTTATTACTTCAAAAACTAAAAAGAAACATTGGCCAAGACAATTCGAAAGTACAAGATCATAGGTTGGTCCCTCTGATTGGTATTTAAAAGAAGGTGATGTCCCATGGATTTTTAAAAAAAATTATCTTTCTTTGGCAAAGGAAGTTATAATGGGTGTGAGGGTGCCATCTTCATATGGGTCTTCACTACGACGTTGCTTCACCGTGGAAGATCATTTGTTGGGGTTGAAATCGCATGACCATTTGAATCTTCTAAGATTATGTATAATTTCAAAAGCATGATTTTATTATTTGTCATATTAATAAATTTTATCCCATGGGATCATAAAACATAACTAATTTTGTATATTATTTCACATGTTTATAAATTTTCAGTGTCATTATCCTTTGTTTGTGTGTGCGTGTGTGAAACATGACTTCCCCCAAGACCTAGGACATACCATATCTAAATTATATGCATTTGTATGTTGGATCACTTAAAAGGAGATTCATGTGGCTAGAATTCCACAGTGGCACCAAGAGATAGTTGAAAGTTTTTGTATGTTTGAGAAGGAACTGTCGACGAGTTTCATGGATTTGCAGGTTCATCTTCTAATTCACCTAGTAGATGAGGTTGAATTAGTTTGGGTGGTTTCTTGTCATTGGATGTTCTTCTAAGAGAGGTACGTGAAGAAATTGAAAGGTTTTGTTCTACACAGTGAAAAACTTGAGGGGTCTATGGCAGAGGGGTACATTATAATATTCCAAACTTAGCATGCAGCTAATTGGAATATTAATTTTTGCTTTTTTCTTTTAGATAGATGAATAAGTGGGTAGGGAGACCCATAAATCTCTTTAGCAGGAATAAAATCCCTCTTAATGTGAAAAGGGATCATCTTAATAGCTGGATAAAGCACCTCCATGTGTGAACAGGGGCTAAATCATGTGGACAAGGTCAATGTTGACCAAATCAACAGCGTTGGTGTGGAGAGAGAGGATCATTAATGGGAGACAACACAATCTTAATGGGAGAAAGTCTCCATGAGAGTAGTGGCTTTAATGAGTGGGACCCAAGGTGAGAAGGCTCACAATGCATATAAGGAAGGGAAAGGCAGCCATAGAGGACATTTTGGATGATTATTGATTTTGATATTTTTAGATCTGGAATTGTCAAGTGACATTTATATGCATGCTTTTGCTGTCTAGCAAGGTCTGTTGTACTGTTTAGTAAAAGAGTGTTCCCGAGCGGAAATCCCACACTCATCCTCGGGCTCTTCGAGTGCCTACTCAGGAGAGGTATTATTGAGCTGCATATTCCACATTCTGGCATCAGGCCAAGCTTCAATCTTCAGCTACAGTGCAGTTTCTATTTAGAGTTGTGTTGTGTTGCAGGGTGTTGTAGTGGAGGGTTTATATGACCATTTTCTAAGCTTGTTTTCAGTGGAGGAAGCATTCTTTCAATTGGGAGGCCAACAAGGAAGGTCCTTGGGATTTATTTCATATTTTTGCACCATGAAAACCTGTTTCTATCACCTACAGCGCAGATTCCCTCATAGACTTCGTTATTCTAGTGAGCATTTGCAGTGGACGTTTCAGTGCTTGATTTGGAGGGTTAGATCTTCAGTGTTGGGATAAAAATTTCACTTGGAGGATCTATTGGAGGAGATCTATACATTTCATATCTGTTTCAGCCACCTCCATCCAGTTATTCAGTTGCAGCTGCTATTCATCCCTAGGGCTGCATTCCGGCATTTTTCACTTTTGGTATTTCCGGAAACCCTTTCTGGGTTGTCTTGGAAATGTGTTTGGGGGCTTATATCTCTATCCTCGGCACTATTTGAGCTATATAACATCAAATATATGTATTTACATCTTCCATCTGTAGTAAACCCAACTAAAATTGTGTTGCCTTAGCCTTTGGCACTATTGTGTAGCAGTGTTCTTCATATTTCATGTACTTGTTCTCTTGAGGCTTGTTTTGCCTAACTTGAGTGAATTTTCCCTCAAGATTTTGTACACTTTTTGCTTCTATGATATCAATATAATGGCTATGATCTGCTTACATTTTATGTGTTGATTTATTCACATTATTTCTAGGATTTTGTTCTATATTCCTATCTTTTCCATTTTGGAATATTACAGTGGTATCAAAGCATAATCTTGGCTCAATCTGTGAGTTGCAGCCAATATGCTATCAGAAGAATAAAAAGAAGAAGAGATCTAAAATAATGGAAAGAATGAGTTTTATCTCATCTATTTTCAGATCTATGAAGGACCTCTCCAAGGAGGTCAAGCAAATGAGAATGGAGAGATGCAATGAGACCTCAAGAGGGTTTCAAGATGAGGAAGGTCCATGAACTTCCTATCAGCAGCCAAAGAAACCGGTATTGCATAGAGCTTCAAAGAGATCCACTATTTCCACTTTATTTGAAGAGGAAGGTGAAATACATGGAGATGGAGGAAACTTAGATCATGAGATTCTAAGTGATTGTCTTTCATAGTACAAGTCTCAGTCAAGGGCTTTCAAGGAGAATCTAACTCTCCCACAGTTCATTCAACTCAAAGAAGAGAGGAGACCTTGCAGCAATAAGAGGAAACACAATAGATCTCTATTGTCCACATTTTATGGGTCATCCATATGCACAACATGGGCTTGGAGGAGGAAGTTAGATGCATTCTTCCTGCTACATCCAGTAGTAGAAAGAGAAGATGTTGAGATTTCAGCACTGCACCTTGACGGTGAAGAAAAAATTTGGCGGTTCAGCCATTTGAAACATGCAAGAGTGACTGCTTATGCAAATTTTAATCAATGGTTGATCAAGAAGTTTGATAAGAAGAAACCAGAGGAGCCAAGGGAATATATCAAGTATTATCATTCCGGAGGAAGAGAAACTTCCACCACCAGTTGTTGCAGGAGTACTTACATCAGGAGAAGGAACACTTGCATCCTTGCAAAGTGGTCTTGATATCTTGACACTTAGAGTCCCATGCATTATTAAGGAGATGCATGAGGAGGAGGAGACTTTTACCAGCACTGGTGTAGCAGTAGAGGATCAACCATCATCATCACCAGCAGTTGGAAGCGTCATTACACCAGTGGGAGGAACCCTTGTAGCAGTACAAGATGTTCCCAAGGATCAACTTTACCAAGGCATGCAAAAATCTCCACCTCTTATTATTTCAGCACCATATATGGAGAGTTGTGGGGAAATGCCATCAGAAAAATTGCATGACCTAAGTCAAAGCACACTGCTGATTTGGAGCAACAGACTATCACTGCGCAGAGGACCCTTGACTGGTTCAAGGAGGAGATGTATAGCCATCTTGGTTTCTCGTTGTTGAGCTGCACACAACACTTTGGGTTGGAGTGCATAATTTTGGAGGATATGATGAGTATAATCCTAATCAATCCAATGTAGAACGGTATGTTCAGCATTGTGCATGATCATGAGACAATAGATGCACCATCATGGAGATCAGCAATGATGTCACTGAGCAGCAGCGATGAGTTGGGGGCCCAACTATTATTGGGACACTATTGTGACCATTACACTTGTGTAACCATGGATAGGAAGATGGTTGATGGAGGACATCTTATGATGGATGGCATCTCCCATTATTATGATAGATCCTTCTTGATGAGCACTTCACATCTCATTGAGAAGTTTTACCTACATCATATTTGGATCCTTATGGGTTCAACTTGGTCATTTATGAGTGGTATCTTTGTAGGGATCTCCAGGAGGTTTCATTTCAACGTCCCATGAAATGCAAAGATAGTGATATGATTTGGGAGGATGGTATTCTCCATTGGAGGGATACCAATTTGGAGCATGGTAGGAGGAACCCACATTTTGATGGATGGGTGATGATGATGAGCAAGGGGTTGGTGAGCCACTTGCAGATCTATGACACAGGGCAACAGCAAGCATGGCTGTGTTGGCTACTCTTGAAAGAGTTTGGCCATCATGTGACATATTCTACTTCTAGAGGTATGTTATGGTTTGAGGCATTGCATGGCACCCATATGTTATGGCAGAAAAATATTTGGTTGGATGGGGAATTCTACAAGTCAACTATAATGATGTTATTTTATGACTTGTATGATGATGATATGAGGAGGCAGCAAAGGCTATTGTTGCTTTGGTTACTCTTGGGAGACTATGGTCTGATTTTCTCCCATACTTTGCATGGTGATTCAGCAGTAGAGGATGGCACAATCATGGTGCAAAGGGGCTACTCTTTAGCTTTGGAGGATCAGGAGGTACTTCCACATAGGAAGGAGTCTCCCACATATAGCAACATTATGATATGTCACTTTGGCATTGGGCATGTCAAAGAGGTAAGTCATGAGATGACATGAGCCTTATTACAAAGGCCAATAGCGCTATCACTTGAGAGTATGTATCTATTGATGGAGTGTTCCAAGGGGAGTGTGTATCACTTCACATTCCATACCATTGTGGGGAGATTCTCATGGGAGGGCTCATCCATGGACCTCATTTTCAGCCTACTCACAATGTATGGTAAGAGTTGTATTTTTATACTTATTGATCATCTAACAAAGTATTTTCCTTCTCTTGCCATCTATATACAGTGCATTGCTCCACAAGAGGGAAAGTCTATATTTGGGCTTCATGGTCTTCCTAAGACTAATATCAGTGATGGAGATAGCCATTTCTTGTATGGCTTTTGGAAAGTGTTGTGCTATTCTTTGTATGCTCAGTTGATACACAATGCCATTTACTATGTTTTTGTTGGGAGATAACATGCACAACTAGCAAATTGTTGGGAGACAACTTGCCCCATGATGTTCTGAAACATCAGTTAGAAAAACTATGATATAACCACTTGGGAAACTGTTGGTACCATTCAACACAACACATAACCTTCAATATATTTCTCATTTGGATCCCATATTGTTATGATGTTCTATTGAATTTATATGGGATGGTTTGGGAAAAAACTAAAGAGGTGGTCTTTGAAGATCCAGATGCCTTTTTGCCTCTTGAAGGCAACATTATTGCAACCCAATATCAGCAGCAGCTCTACACTTTTCATAAGTCGAGAGAGAGACAGTGTGGGGTAGAAAAATTGGTCTATCATGTTCAGCTATGCAGCCCACCTACATTGCAGGAGCCAAAGGTGGAGGATTTTTTCCATGAGTTACCATTTTGGAGGGTGACTCACTTTGTGTGGATGATAACTTGGGGTTTGGAGCTTCACATGGGAATGAAGGTTCCCAATATTTTTCAAATTCCATGCCTCAAGAAGGCCTCTAGATAGCATATAGTTGCCTCCATGGATATCCCAATACTTCATAATGATATCCATTTGGATTTGTAACCAAAGGCTAACTTGTACACTTGGGAGGAGCAACTAGGGGACACAATGATGAGAGAGCATCTTGTTCAGTTGACAAGTTTATCATATGGGGATGCTACAGGAGGAGCAGAGGAGACTCTTCAGTTCTATCCTTGCAGTTGCTTGAGGAAAAGCAACATTTGGGAGGGGAGGACTGTAATATTCCAAAATTAGCATGTAGCTAATTGGAATATTAATTTTTTCTTTTGTCTTTTAGATAGATGAATAAGTGGGTAGAAAGACCCATAAATCTCTTTAGTAGGAATAAAATCTCTCTTAATGTGAAAAGGGATCATCTTAATAGCTGGATAAAGTACGTCCATGTGTGAACAGGGGCTAAAGCATGTGGATAAGGTCAATGTTGACCAAATCAACAATGCTGGTATGGAGAGAGTGGATCATTAATGGGAGACAACGCAATGTTAATGGGTGAAAGTCTCCATGAGAATAGTGGCTTTAATGAGTGGGACCCAAGGTGAGAAGGCTCACAATGCATATAAGGAAGGGAAAGGCAGCCATAGAGGAGATGTTAGATGATTATTGATTTTGATCTTTTTAGATCTAGAATTGTCAGGTGACATTTCTATGCATGCTTTTGATGTTTAGCAGGGTCTGTTGTAGTGTTTAGTACAAGGGTGTTCCCGAGCGGGAATCCCACACTCATCCTCGGGGGAATTCGAGTGCCTAATCAGGAGAGGTATTATTGAGCTGCATATTCCACATTATGACATTAGCCAAGCTTTAGTCCTCATCTATAGTGCAATTTATGTTCAAAGTTATGTTGTGTTGTAGGGTTTTGAAGTGGAGGGTTTGTAGGACCATTTTCTGAGCTTGTTTTCAGTGGAGGAAGCATTATTTCCATTAGGAGGCCATAAAGGAATTTCCTTGGGCTTTATTTCATATTTTGGCACCAGGGCAACATGTTTCTATCACCTACAGCGCAGATTCCCTCATAGACTTTGTTATTCTAGTGAGGATTTTCAATGGAGGTTTCAGTGCTTGATTTGGAGGGTTAGATCTTCAGTGTTGGGATCAAACTTTCACTTGGAGGATATATTGGAGGAGAGCTATACATTTCACATCAGTTTCATCCACCTCCATCCAGTTATTCAGTTGCAGCTGCTATTCAGCCCTAGGGTTGCATTCTGACTTTTTGCGCTTTTGGGTATTTCCAGAAACAAGTTCTCAGTTGCCTTGGAAATGTTCTTGGGAGATTATATCTCTATCCTCGGCACTATTTGAGATATATAACAATAGATACATGTATTTACATCTTCCAGCAGCAGTAAACCCGACTAAAACTGTGATGTCTTAGCCTTTGGCACTATTGTGTAGCAATGTTCTTCATATTTCATGTACTTGTTCTCTTAAGGTTTATTTTTCCTAACTTGAGTGACTTTTCCCTCAAGATCTTGTATACATTTTTCTGCTATGATATCAATATAATGGCTATGTGATCTGCTTACAATTTATGTGTTGATTTATTCACTGCTATTTCCTGTATTTTGTTCTATATTCCCGTCTTTTCCATTTTGGAATATTACATACATATCGTATGAGTCTTTCTATTATGCTAGTGAGTACATCAAGTAGATTGAAAACACACCAAGTGTGGTGGCTTGGGATGATGAAAGGGATGAAGACAAAAGAGAAGGGGAGATTCTCCAAACGAATGGAAAAAGGCGCTTGATAAAGAGTAAGCGACTTATAATTTTTCAAATTTACACAAACTAAATATTCACGTTAAAATTCAAGATAATGTATATTTTGATCTCATATGTACTATATGTCAATTTGATTTCATTAGCGAATGCAAAAATTGAAGAAATCAATAAATTCGTTCTTTACAATTCCGAAGTGACACAACCGTGGGTCGCATTATATGAACAAAAGAGGATGAAATGGGATAGTGACAGGAAAGAATTTAGACGGTTGAATGGTAGAAGCATGCCTTATCCCAATCATTTAAAAGAAAATATGCCAATTATATGCCCCAACAGTTGGGTTGGTGACCAAGTTAGAGAGAAATACGGTGCAACCAGTCGTTACCTGTGTGCTAAAGAGGATGCGCTAAACGTAGGGATTGGGTGCAACAACTCGGTGATAATCTATTTATGTACATTTTAAACTTAATAATGCACCTTTGAAATGTAACATCTATATTTTATAATTTAATATTTGGGTTATTAAACATATGGCACTATGATTTTTTAACTTTTTTATAGGTGCATTTGTTCTCATCTATGTGGGCATATGGACACCATTTTCGCACAGAAATTGTCGATGATAGACACATGACACAAGACTGTGGAGTGGAAGTAGAGTTTGATCAATCTAGTCGTTCTAGCCACCGTGATCAAAACCTAGTACGAGGGTCGTTAGGTTACGTCAGAAAGATACAAGAGATCATTGAAGTGGACTTCTCTTCTTTCCAATGTGTTAATTTTAGGTGCAAGTGGTGGGACACCTTTGATAGGAATAATGTAAAGGAATATCGCGATAGTAGGCTGATATGTATCAACTCTAGAAAGATGTGGGATGAAGCTAAGGAGCCTTATGTTTTTCCCAAACACTGCAACCAGGTGTTTTTTTACCCAGATGTGTTGGATAGGGATTGGTGGTTCGTATTGAAACATGACCCTAGATCAAAACATATTTTTTAGACCAATAGTGTTATCATGCCAAGCGAGCTGGAAGATAATGACAGTGATCATGAGAACAAGGAGTGATATGGTACATGTGTTATTTCATCATTTAAACTATTTAAGATGGGTTTTTATAAAGAAGAGGGCTTAACCTTATAACTAAGACTCTTTTCTTCCAAACATTATAATATGTATTTTGAATTAATTGGTTTGCATCGTGTTAATGTTAAAATCATTTCACTTGATAATTTTCAATTATGTTAATCTCCAAAGCAATGTGTTGTATCAAGTTCTTTTTTTTTATGTCAATTACTAAAATAATACAACTACTTGATTGCTTTAAATGGTTTTTCACTATATCATTACTTAAATAAATGCACCCTATTATATGTGTGTGTGTATGTGAATGATATCTTCAAAATTTTAAAAAATGTATTAATGTATACTGTTATTTTTGGTATGTAAGATCATAATAAAATAATGATAATTCTAAACATGTATTTATTTGCAAATGTAATTTCTAAACTTTATTATGTTACAAAAATTCATATTATTCTAGATTTATTATTTTAAAATTATTTCTATTCATACAAATTTACAATTTTACAATTATGGTAATTTAACAATATGTACGGTATACATTTTACTTACGGTAGTTATGGTTCAAAATTGACAATTAATTTACAATTTTAATAAAATTGAATCGTGACAATACATACAATTACAATTACAATTTTACAAATATTTTACATACAATTACAATTTTTCAAATATTTTACATATAATTACAATTTTACAATTTTACATACATTTACAATTACAAACACATACATACAATTACAATTTTACAAATTTACAAATTTACAAATTTTACAACTTTAATAAAATTGAATCATGACAATACATATAATTACAATTACAATTTTACAAATACTTTACATACAATTACAATTACAATTTTAGAAATATTTTTCATACAATTACAATTACAGTTTTACAATTTTACATACAATTACAATTACATAATCTTACAATTACAAATACATAATATTTAATAAATTTCATGATTTAATATTAAAACTAAACATCACGATACATAAAATTACAATTACAAATACATAATATTTAATAAATTTCATGATTTATATTAAAAATAAACATCACGATCATGATAACCATCGTACAATCATCATATTCTAAAATACACATTCAAATTCAATAACATCATCTAATCATCGTGATCAAGATCATCTAACAAAACACAAGCATTGTATAACATCATCACAACACAAACATCAAATATACATCTCATGTCAAATAACTACTATCACATACACATCTATATGCAAGCACATTAAATGAACATATCTAACACTACCTAACAATATACACATACAACTATAATATAACTGCATATAAATGTCAAATATTTGGTGGTACTACATCAATATTATAACTAGTACTTGAGGCCTGCTCAGTCGATGGTGCCTCATGCTCAGATGGATGTGCCTGCTCAACCGAAGGTGCCTGCTCAGTCGCCAATGGTGCCTGCTGATCAGATGGACGTGCCTACTAATCAGATGGTGTCTGCTCAAGAGGTGCTTGTTGATGAGATGGTGCAGCCTACTCAGTAGACGGTCCCCGCTCAGATGGACCTGCCTACTCAGGATTAGGTGCCTTCTCAGTCGATGTTGTCTGCTCGGGACTAGGTGCCTGCTAAGATGGTGCCTGCTCAGAAGATTCCTGCTTAGGACTAGATGTTGGCTGCTCATCTCTGGAGTGAGGTGAAGGAGGAGGAGGTGGAGTACTAGAATGATGATCACTCCCCTCATGATCATGATCATCCGATGAGTTGCTTTGTCACGCATCTCCATGGCACCTATCCCTCCTAGCCACCAGTAGCCTGGATGCTCCGATGATATGATGCATAAGGCTCATCATATCGCAGGGAATGTACCTCTAGAGCTATGTGAGCGTACGATCAGCCTGGATCTCTTTGATCGTAGCAGGGCAGACTCCCTCATCAACCATGAGTCGACACGGTCGGTCACCCAACTCCATCCTGAATTGGATGTCCGCCCTACGTCGCATGTCTGCGGGTATCTGTAGCCGAGCATCGAGTCTATCACCCTGATCCGCAGCCTCCGCCATATCCTCGTCATGATCTACATGATCATCTGGTGGGGGTGGAATCATGTCCCCAACGAATGTGCCAATATCTACAAAATATATAGTACACAAAAATAATTAGACAATTTCATTAAACAATTTAATAAAGCAA
This sequence comes from Pinus albicaulis, assembly GCA_034641835.2. Taxonomy (NCBI): domain Eukaryota; kingdom Viridiplantae; phylum Streptophyta; class Pinopsida; order Pinales; family Pinaceae; genus Pinus; species Pinus albicaulis. The sequence continues at coordinate 356,118,588 of CM076580.1, forward strand.
GTTAAAGAATGTGTTAGAATAAATTTTATTCTAATTAATTAAGACAATAAAATGAAACTATATTAATTAAAAAATAAAAATAAAAATAAAAAAACATTAATACTACCTCTAGCATCTGGTGGTTCATCCTGTGTGAAAAGGATGTTGGTATACCCTTGCCAATCTAAAGCCGCGTACGGACACGACACCATCATGAACATGTGATCATCAACACTGGCTAGCACCCCTAGTGCATCACTAGATATCCTGGCCGGATAGTCGAACAGACCCCACTTAGGCATCATCTGGCCCCACATCTACATCTGTACATGTAACATCGGCCTACGAGGCTAGCGGAAAAAATTAGGCCTCGTCTTCGGAAACCTCTCAAAAAATAAATAAAATAACTCAGAAGCAAAAGGGAAGGTCAATCTCCCACGTTCCTGAGAATGACATCTATCTAATGCTATACAAAACTACCGCAAAAAAATGGCAGACCATCTCACAAGTCGTGGCGTCTGGAATAAATAATCTACATAAAATAAAAGAGGGCAAATAATGTGGTTCCCATCACTACTATAGTGTGAAATGGTTAGCAGTAGTAGTGAGAGGCACCTCACCTCCTCTGGACCAAATGAACCAATGCGTAACTGACCACCAAACACCTGAAAATCTATAGGAGAAAGTACATCTTCCCCAATGTATCTATGGGAGTACGACAATTAACTCCCTACTGCATAACCGATAGGGACATCTAGGAACTGGGGAAAATCCTGCTCTCTCCTAGATAGGCTAGTAATAAAATAAATGCCCTCCTCAGTGGGCATCCCACCTGTAGATCAATTGTCCTAATAACCCCTTGTGCCCCTTCAGGGATGTAGCCTCCTTGTATAACTTGAGTATGCCTACCTTCCTTAAGAGAAATTGGGTGGGTGTCATAATAGGGCAAGAGTACAAAAGTCTCTCCCTCTCCCATGCCTCCCACTACTGAATCATGTTATAATGGTCCTCCATATGCTCTTGTTTTTTCCTTTCCTCTCTCCATTGACGTTGTTGAATGATTCACATATTAAATACATTTTTTTTATTAAATGAAAAATGTATGTATATATATATATATATATATAATTTTTATTGAAAAATTAAATCATTCGGTGCGCCCAAAAAACAGTCACGCACAACTACCGGTGCGTACTTGTTTATCATGCACCGCCCATGATGCGCATGAAAAAACTTCACGCACCGTGAAAACATAAAATATTTTTTGTGCAGTGTGTTGACCAAGCTATCCGCCCCAAGGCGGTTAGTTTCATCAACGCACCGCCCGACAGTTGTACATAATTCTCGGTGCATTCCAGTAAACAACCGCACCACCGTAAGTCATACATAGAGTGTTATTTTTAAAAATTTTAAATGGTCGGTACAACCGGCAACCGACACACACCACACTATTTTATTGTTAAAGCGATGCATGTTTTATCGGTACTGCACCGGAACCCGATGTGGCTTTCGTTAACACCATTCGCGATGCGGCTGTAAATTTACAGGCAGCACTGCGAACGATGCAAGCCGAACGTCTCAAACGCACCACCCACAAATTATTATTATTATTTTTAAACGGTAAATTTTAACTCAATTTGAGAAATTAATCTACTAAAAGGTTAAATTGGTGAGAAACAAGTAGATTACCTGCACATTTATGCGTTGAGGAGACATCTTTGTTTAGGAATACTAAAAATCAAATTTGCCCACTGTTTTCCAAATTCGAACTCCACACAATGAGTAATGGATAGAAGCAATGCAGGCAATGGGAGCATCGATGGCAAGGTGCCTCAGAGAAGAAAAACTCACACCGTGCTAGAGATTTCTAGAGCACTGTAACAAGTAAAAATGAAGTTTTTTGCGACCCGTATTTTTTTTAAATTAACCCTTTTTCGGTGCACTCGATTATGAGACGCATCGAGCAATAGTATCAATGGCGCACTGCACTTATTTATGGTGCGTTGGATTACTAAGACGCGCTGGGTCAGTTTGTACAGAGATTACAGTGTCTCGGTGTGCCATTTGATAGTACACACCGGTGCACTGGATTACTGAGATGCACCAGGCCGATTTGTATGGAGAGCACAATGTCTTGTTGTGTCATTTGATAGTACGCACTGGTGTGCTTTATATAAAACGCACCGGAGCGTGTTATGATTAGAAACACACTGTAAAAATAAAAATAAAAATAAAAAACCGCAAAAACCTCCACTCGCCAACCTCCTCTAGTGACCTCCGCTACAAACGAATATCTGGGCTATTTTTATAAGGGCTTCCTCAAAAACATCTGCTAGAGGTTCTTTTCCTTGTAGTGGAAGAAGTTTTCTATGGTAGAAAGTTATCTCAAGAAAGGTATAAAGGAATTGTGGAATCTCCTATTATTCATCAATAATAGTATGACCAAGACTTCTACAAAGGACGAAGGGTTATTCTCAGCACTTATAGGCACATTTGAAGATGAGAATATTTGGGTAATCAATGGTGAAGCATCAAGACATATGACAGGTGAGAAAAAACAACTAAAGACTTTATCAAGAGGAAAATATTCCTACTTCCTTGAGGTCAGTGACAAGAAGAGATATCCTGTGAGAGAAATTGGATCAACCTTGATAGAGCTATAAAATAGAGGAAATATTCATCTCAACAACATCTTATTTGTTCCAAGTTTGCAAAAGAATCTACTTTTTGCTTCATTTCTAGAAGATAAGGGATATACATTCACTTTTACAGATGGAAAGGTTGTAGTATGGGATAAAAACTCTAGCATCGAAAATGAAAAGATCATTGGGATTCGTGAAGGAAGAGTCTAACAATTGATAACTCCTCTCTCTCAAGACTTGGTTCACATTGAAGTAAGTCCATGTGAACTTTGGCATAGAAGGTTTGGTCATCTTCACTACAAAATCTTACCAACTCTAAATTTAATGGTGAATGGCATCCTTGAACTCAAGGAGGACCATGAATGAGTATGCAAGGGAAGTGCATTAGGTAAGAATGTAAAGAGACAATTTGGAAGTAGTGCTTCAAGGTCAAAAGAGATCCTCGATCTCATTCATTTTGATGTTTGTGGTCCTATGTCTACAAAGTCTCTTGGAGGCCATCTATATTATGTAACATTCATTGATGACCATTCAAGGAAAACTTGGATCTATTTGCTGAAATCCAAGTATGAAGTATTCGACAAATTTCTAGAATTCAAAGATGAAGTAGAGAACCTTACAGAAAGGAGAATAAAGATTCTAAGATCTAATAATGAAGAAGAATACGCTTCAAAGGAACTCATATCTTTCTGTAAAGAAGTTGGGATTAAGAGGGAATTGATAGTCCTATATAATCCCGAAAAAAATGGATTTGTTGAACGAAAGAGTAAATTTATTGAAGAAAGCGTAAGAGCCATGTTACATGATCAAGACTTGCCAAATTTTTTGTGGGGCGAAGCCTCAAATACTATTGTATATATTCAAAATCAAAGTCCTCATAGATCACTAGAAAACATTACTCCTAAAGAAGCATTCACTGGGAAGAAACCAAGCGTGGACCATCTTCGAATATTTGGTTGTCTTGTCTATATTCTCATTCCAAAGGATAAAAGAAAGAAGTTGGATCCTACAAGCATGAAGGGAATATTTGTTGGCTATAGTAATACTTAAAATTAATATAAGATCTACTTAAGACACCTAATAGAAGTAAGCCGAGATGTGATCTTTGATGAAATTATTGCATTCAAGAAATCAAAGGACCTCCCGATGGACTCTGATGATGAACTTCCAATATTTGAAGAAGAAAGCACCAGGGAGGATGAGAACTCAAATCATGAATATGAAGGTCCCAGTGAACCTATGCAACCTATGATCATCCATGAAAGTAGAAAGAGACATAATTTGTTAAGGTCTACTCTTCTAGATGCATAATGGCATGGAGAAGCCAAAGGCACATTCAGGGAAGGTATGTAGCTTATATGACGAAGTTAATAGAAGCGAAAACATCCACCTTTGAAGAGGTTGTCAAACATCAAGAATGGAAAGATGCCATGAATGAAGAGTATAAATCAATAATGAAAAATGGAGTTTGGGAGATCGTATCTAGGCCTGAAGACAAATCTGTGGTAACTTACAAGTGTCTCTACAAAATTAAACATGCTACAAATGGAAGTATTGACAAATATAAGGCAATATTTGTGGTTAAGGGCTTCTTTCAACAGGAAGGCATCAATTAAGAAGGGACATTTTCACCTAAAGCAAGCTATACAACGTTGGTCTCTTTGGAAGCATCGATGGGATGGAACGTCCATCAAATGGATTTCAAGACAGCAATATTGAATGGTACTATCGATGAAGAAGTCTATATAGAACAACCCTTGGGATTTAGATGGAGAAACTCATGTTTTCAGGTTGAAGAATGTATTGTATGGCCTTAAGAAGGCACCAAGGGCATGGTATGCAAGGATGTATGCATACCTACAAATATTGGGCTTCTCAAAGAGTTATGTTGATATGAATCTCCACATCAAGGTTTTGAAGGATGAGCCTGTAATCATTCTTCTATATGTGGATATTCTCAGTAGAGGTGTGGAAGGCCATATTCAAGAGTGTAAGAAGCAAATGGAAGAAGAATTCGATATGAAGGATCTAGGGATGATGCACTATTATTTGGGGTTGGAAGTTTGGCAAGGACGTAATGATATTTATGTAGGTCAAGGAAAGTATGCGATCAAAATGCTAAAAATGTTTGACACGTGATGGATTTCAAACCTATGACAACCCCTATGATCACAAACTTGAAGAGGCTAAGAAGTTTTGAATCAAGCTCGGTGGATCAGACAAGATATATACAATTGATTGGCTTGCTAATGTACAATACTCGATCAGAATTTTTTTTGCAGTGAATGTTCTCAATCAGTTCCAGGTAGAGCCCAAGCATGATCATTGGATAGCAGCCAAGCATATACTGAGATATCTGCAAGGAACAATACACTACTACCTGAAGTTGTCCACTTGATTGGATATATATATTCCGACTAGGGAGGCAATGAGAAGGATGGAAGAAGCACTATTGAAGGATGTTTTAGTTTGGTATCCTCCATGATCTCCTAGATGAGTAGAAAGAAAGAATCAGTTTATTTAAGTAGTGTTGAGGTTGAATATGTTACAGCTTGTGCAGTAAGAAGAGAAGTTGTCTAGTTTATGAAGTTGTTGTTTGACTTGTTTGAAGGACCGATGGACCCTAAAATGATACATTGTGACAATACCAATTGTATAAGGTTGCCTGAAGACCCGGTGTTTCATGGAAAGAGAAAGCACATAATAAGTATCACTACATTCAAAAGTTGGTGCAGGATGGAGTGTTGCAGCTACATTATATCTCCAATGATGAACATGTAGTTGAAATCTTGACAAAATATCTTCTTAATAAGAAGTCAGTGTACTTGAGAGACAAGCTTGGTCTAGTTGACATATCCTCCCTAATTGAGAGGGAGAGATAAACCTAGCATCTGATACTCTTTGAGGATAAGGTAGGGAATCCAAGATAAGGGTCTCTTTGAGGATGAGGTAGGGAATCCAAGATAAGGGTAGTCGAAGAGTAAATTCCTTGAGGATGGGTTATTCCAAGATATGAATTGTCCTGGAAGGACATACCCTGTGAACACCCAGGTGGGGTATGTTCCTTGAGAGATAATGATGATGGTGTATATTAGTCATTGGTCTCGCCAACATTGTGCTCTGATCTTGTGGAGATATATAATTGTTATTTAAGGCATTCTATGTGACAATGTTGGTTGGAATGATGCAAAGAGATGGCTTACCAGTCCAACTCTTCTTATGATATCTCTTCAATTTTATAATTTTCATGTACCATTTATGAATACCTCCTTCGTTAAGAGGGAATGTTAAAAAATGTGTAACTAGGTTCGGTCTTCATAAATATGAAATGTACTTGTGACTCTTGTATATTGTAAAATGAAAGAAAATTTATTATTGTTATTTTTGTAGCATGTGTTTCATGTTCAAGGTCTTTTATTTTAGAGTTCAAGCACCCATTGAGTGCTTCTAGGGTTTCTCCTAGAATCAAGAACTCAAAAGAGTAATTTTCATATGAATAAGACCCCATAAAGCACATTGTAACTTGTAAAAAGAATTATTTGTATATTTAAAAGTTTCAAAATACCCTCCAAGACCAAGTCAGCCTGTCAGCTAAGAAGTCGGCCTCAACTAGGACATTTCATCCACAATGGAAGCATATATATATGAGGGAACTTGACCTCCTATGGAAATCATTAAAGTGAAGGAGAAGAATAAGAAGGCCAGCGAAGACAGAATAAGGGCAAAGGAAAAGTATTTGGGTTATTTCTCCCTCTCTTTTCACACGTGCAAAGGAAGGAGGCTAGGGTTTTGTTGTTGCAAGATCAAACTTGAAGAAATTGCAGAAAGAAGGTCGAAGGAAGGTCTATTAGTTCATCCTCAAGCCCTAGAAGAAGGAGAAACTCAAGAGAAGGTCAAAGGAAGCCTTAGAAGCCCTAGATTTTCTCACGCGTGTGGAGGCAACAACTGTTGTAGGGGCCAAAAATTCTGTACCTGCAGTAGAGGCCAAAAATCTATAGCTAGGGGTCAAAGTTGTGCTGATAGAAGATATTTGGTTGGGTTTGACTTGTACAAATGAAGCACATCATCAAGAAGCTCAGACTTGGTCTTGGAAGGGTGTTGGTCTTGGTCTAGAGGTCTTGGAATTCATCATTTGAAGAATCTATAAGAAGAGAAGAGATTTGTGGGTTTTCCTCTCAAGTAGAGAGGTTTTGACCTTGGCTTGCAGCCTATATTTTGTGTTCGCATGTATTTTTGATCTTCTTGTTTTGGTAGTTGTTTGATGATAAGAATAATATAATAATAAGATAAGGAGTTAGTAAGTAAGAAAATTAAAAAAGACATCTCAAGCAGTTTAAGAGAAACCATCCTAAATAAAGCCCTATAGATTTCTCAACATTTTCAAGTTTCCTAAATCTTTAATTTACCTGAAGAAAATGCAAATATGCCTTTAATTATCTCATGCAATATTGGAAAGATTTTATTGATTATTTTTATTATTTACTTTTTAGTTATCCTCCACTAAACAAGACCAAAGATGTTATCTTAGTTTATCAACCACCAACGTGAAAGAAGTTTGAGTGGGGCTCAATTCAGTCGAGCTCAAAAAAGTAAGCTGCTTAGGGCTTAGGGTTTGTTTGAAAAAATCAAAAACTTATGTGATGGACTCTTCATACTAACATTAAGCAGATGGTACATAACAATTAGTCCAAACTCAAGGATCGTGGACTGACATGAAAAGAAAAAGAAACGAAGATTTATTCAACATGCAAATGTGAACATATCATATTTTAGAAATGGAAGGAACATGACCAATAATGTCAATCATGAAGTATTCGGATAATTGTTTTGTTGATGTGCAACATGAAAATTGGAACAGTGATCAAATTCTAAGAAATAGAATGAACAAGGGAAATAAGGGTAAGCATGAATTACTCAAGTGGTTGTGTTGTGAATATCTTCCTCTGCATTACACTTTGGTACAGCTCAGGAGGGTGGCTTTTATATTCACTTCAAAAACCAAAAAAACCAAAATATTTCTAAAAATACTAAATAGCAGCCACTCAACTTGCGAGAACTCTTCGAAACCTAAAAATACTTGCGAGGAGTTTTAAATAGAGACCAAAGAAATCTGATATTCAGTGATCAGAAATCTTATGAGAAATTTCAAATAAACACCAAAAAAACTCGTGACATTGATTTGATATGGCATGTCTCCTTTAGGTTGCACATAATCCATCTTCTATTGTGTAACATTTTTGCGGCTAAAATTAATAATAGTCATGTTTGTCTCTCACAAAATGCATAAAATTATAAGAGAATTTATACTAAAACTTAAAATATTTTATCTAAATATTAGAGAAGGAAATTTAAATATTATCATTATAGAATTATTTTAAGTACGGATTTGATATGAGTTTAGAAGGATCAAATTTATTCACGTGCAAACATATTTTAGTATGTAAATTTTAATATGTTATTTTTCATTGTTTAAATTGTATTTTTGAATGTTAAATAGAGTATATATAAGACCAAATAGACTTTTTAACCATAAACACTTAATTTTTTCATGACATATACAAAAAAAAAAATTTAAATTTAAATTAAATAATATATAATATATAATATATAGTCAATTGACATTAAAATATTTTACATAACATGCACATTGAAACAATTTATGTTGGAAATTAAAATAGTTTTTTATTATTAACATAATTTTAAGTATATATCTATCAATAACCAAATTATAAGATTTAAACATTTTACTCACACATTTTTTTTATTTCTAATTACTTTATAACACATTCATTTTTTTACTTCTAATTATTTTATAACATATTCATTTTTTTCATTATAGGCGACATTATTTTTTCTATTTAGAATACAATTTTTAACTTTTGTTTTTATTTTAAAAGGGAACGGAAAGACCGACATGTTAAAAACTAAATCTATTAACCATTAATTAAATGGCTCTCGAGGTGAGATACTTGGAGAGTGTACAAACACTCCATACAAGCTCTGACTATTGAGTCAGATGAGCCTCAAATATATAGGATTTCACACTAACGGGATGGTTTCAACCACTCCCTAGATATTAGGATATGAAATCTAAAATTAGAGTCTCAAACCTATCATCGTCATAACAACAATCTAAGTCTAGCTTTCTCCATTACTTCCAACACTCCCCCTTAATGGAGAAAGGGTACTGAAAAATGACATACGCCTGCTGGTCTAGTCTCAGCTAGGCTTACAATTAAAACATAAAAAACTTGGTAACAAAGGTTTTCATTTTGGTCTTTATGCTTGTGAATCCATATTTGTTCATTCCGAGGTGAGGCTTCATCTTCACTTCCCTCGCCATGAGGTAGTGATGTATCTTCACCTCATTTCTCAAAATTATGACAGGCTTAATAGGATAATGTTTTCTCTCACTATTTATGGTGTCATGCAACTTTAATTCCTCTTCAAACTTCGTTGTTTCTTCCTTGTTGTTGTTAACATTTGCACACACAGAAATATTCATGAGATCATCACAATTTAAATTCTCTCCAGATTTGTCTTCTTCTTCCACGTCTTTGCAATCAGCTTCATGTGGCTCGTCCAATTGATCTTCAACACTTTTTTCCTCTTTACATCCTTCCTAAAGATCAACTCATGATTCTTCAATCTCAATATCTTGCACAACAAATTGTGCCTCTTGATTCTCGTGGTCATCAACAGAACCACATTGTTTTTTTGAAATTTCTTCTGACTCGAACATGCTACCCATGCTAACGCCTCCAAATGACCACATGAGAAAGAGAGCATCATCATCATAATAAAAAATATCTAAAAATATAGACATGTTGGGAAAGTCCAGCTTATCTTGTTTTATCTCGTTTACAGATTTCGACTCCACTCGGTCCTCTAACGAGCTCCAACAACCCCATTACCACGCGGGCAGGAAACTTCTCCCTTTGGCAGCTCTTCAATTGTAGAACCTTGTAGATTGTGGCTTCTATGCCACGCAGGTCTCAGTGCCCTCGGCTTTTGCGGCGAGCAACAAAATGACCTCTCAAAAAGTTGGAAATGCTCTCGATATCCAATTCTGATGCATGTAATTAGAAATTTCTAATATGACACATTTTTAAAGATGGATTCAAATCAACAAGAAATTTCGCATTTTCATTGTGGCATATAATAAATTAGAATAAAATTTACCCAATTGGCTTTGGGATATCCACAACCTGCAACTTCTAGGTTTCTCAACCAATAAAATTTCCAGGACAAATCTGTTAGATGACGCTGACAGCAACACCGGATTGTTGCTATCCAAAAGCTCCATCTGCGGCCTAAGAAAAGGACGCAGCAAATCAATAAATCACTGAGACACTCGGATCCACATTGAAAACTGGGTATTTATAACTATCTTCTGCTACAAACACTCCATCCTTGAGCCATCTCTCCATTTTGATGCCCAAAAAATCTCATTGCCTTCCAGACAGGGCCAGGCACAATGAATCGATAGGCGGTGGCTTTGATCGCTTCGTGAAATGCTCTCTCGACCTCAATATCTTGCAGGTCGGGGATTGAGTCAACCCGCATCCACTCCAAACACAACGCTGCAAGTGTCTTTGAATGCCAAACGGACCATCACATCTTGAATATCAACCGCCGAAGCGCATCGAGCTGCATGATCCAGTACGACCACAAGCCTCTAATGTTAAAAAATTGGATTCTATATCTGCTCTAAGCATCGATCCTCCTCGATCTTGATGCAGCACAGTGACGATAGATTAGGAACACTGCTAATGGGCAGCAAACCCAGCAACACAGCAAACACAAGTATAAACTCACCCTTAATTCGGATCGGGAGCCTTTTGATACTTTGGACGGATAACAAGAATTCGCAGTCAAGCCAACAACGTCAGCTCACACTGCGACAGGCCTACATACACGCCCACTACCACAGGCGTAAAAAATTCCGAGCGAGCTAAGATCTACCCAATCTCGGCTCAAACCATCGCACAGCCAAATCTGCAGCTAATTCGAAAAAATAAAATAATAATAATAATAATAATAAAAACAAAAAAAACACATATGAACAACACATCGTCCCTCAAATTCTACACACGGCATAGGCACACAGGCCTCTCATCTTATGCGCTCTGATACTATGTTAAAAACTAAATCTATTAACTATTAATTAAATGGCTCTCCAGGTGAGATACCTGGAGAGTGTACAAACACTCCATACAAGCTCTGTCTATTGAGTCAAATGAACCTCAAATATATAGGCTTTCACATTTACAGGATAGTTTCAACCACTCCCTAAATATTAGGATATGGGATCTAAGATTAGAGTCTCAAACCTATCATCATCATAACAACAATCTAAATCTAGCTTTCTCCATTACTTTCAACAAGATAAACTTATACATTCATCTTATACTAGGTTGTAAAATAAGCCTCTCAACTCAATGAAAAATATTAATTAACTACCACAAATTTTATGATAACTTTCGAAAAAATACCTAAAAATATATATGTCAAGTTTTAAACATAGACCAAATAAATCTTATGAGAAATGCTCAATACAACCCTAAATTTACATACTAAATACTTAAAGTTTTACACGTAAGTGAAAAGTGCTTTTACACTCTAGGTGAAAGAATATACTCTTACAAGACATAAATATATAGTTGTGATTACCGTAAATTTGAAGGCCATAATGTAAGATCCAATTACCAAAGAAAATTCTAAACCGTGTCTATTTTAAACCGTTGGCATTTTTTTATGGTTTTAATCCTTGGCTAAGAAGAGGATATCAGGGGGGCGAGGAAAGAGAGATTTCTTAGGGCCTTTGATCCACCTATGACCGGAGGCCATGCTCCTAACTATCAAAGCAATATCCCTGAAATTCAAATTCAAAAAAGTCATAAAATATCCCTGAAAGTCCAATCAAAATATCCATCTATCAATAAATGTTTGACAATAGCTGCAGAAGCTCCAGAAATAATTCAAATCAACTTTGATCTGCAAGTCCAGAAAGCCTCCATGACAATGGAGACCTTGAAATCTCCTTTGTCATCCGCCTTCCACTTCCCGATGGAGCATTCGGCGTGTGCCTCTTTTATGACTTTTTTTTAATTTGAATTTCAGGAATATTGCTTTTCGCTTTCAACACTGCCATAGGGATGGAATTTGACTGGCAAATTGTTCGTTATTGGGTGATCAGATTTTTTTTTTGAAACTCTGAAAATGGATAGGAAGCTGTGAAAATCGTCAACTGCCTCCCGTACTTCCCGTGAGAAACCATCCAACCCACAATCCCTTACAAACAAAGAGAAATAACCAAGAACCCTTGAGAAAAACTCAAAATATTACAGAAAAAATAAAAACGCTGCCGAAAAAAGAAAATACAGGTAGCTATAATAACCCAGTAACTTATGAGAATTGAACCATTCCTGTGGCTTTCTCCCCATCGGATAAAAACAGCTCATATGACATCAGACCAAAAACCCCCTCCAAGCGTTTTTTTAGAGAGTCTTCTTCTCACCTTCTTTTCACAAAAACGTGATTGAAATGTAAAGTGATGAATGACTACCTTCACCTGTCAATGCAATCTAGCCATGATGTGAGATGTCTCCGGGAAAGCTTGTTGCCTTTGTTGAGATGATTAACGAGCACCTTTGAGTCACTAAAAACCCATAATTTTTTCATACAGAATTGTGATGCGAACCAAAGTAATCTCCACAGAGCAAGAATTTCAGCTATCATATTAGTCCCAATTCCACCGTGAGAGTATGATATCTGGAGCGTTTTTTTCTTCTGAAAAAAAAAATCTTATAATGACACTCAGGTGTAAGTATCATCCATGCCCCACACCCACAATTAGACTATGCCCAAGTGCCAATACAGACTTCACTCAAATTTAACAAATGTCAATTCAGATTACGTCACTGTTGTGTGTTGTTTGATGAGTTAGAATGCACTAGATATATGTGCCGCAAGTTTATCTAGAGAAGTTTTTTTAAAATTATAATTTTTTATTTATATATAATTTATATTTTTGGAAATTTTATTATAATTTAGTTGTCAAATAAATAGTTAGATAATTGTTGTTTATGGGTCTTGGATAGATAGTGATTAGGTGCTATATTAAAAAGCTCATTGATGTGAAGTCACTGGTTTATATTGGACATGATGAAGATGTAGTTATCTGTTAATGGAAGTTGAGTAATCATTGTTATTTAAAGAAACTCATATCACAGGTAGATTTTCGTCCCTGCCAAATGTATGTCTTTGGATCTTAAGTAGTTAACTTATTTATTTCCTTACGTCTTATTTATTTCCTCCATAGAAAATTAAAAAAATATAGTTTCAGCATTCTATTCATCATTATATAATAAATTGTTACTATTAAAACTACAAACTATAAAATTATATTATGATGTTCAAGTATTATATATTGTTTTACACCAAAAAAAAAAAAAAAATTCACATAATTATTTGATTAAATTAAAAAAATTATATTCACATGAATTTCAACTATGCATATAAATTTCCATTATTTATGTTTTACTATTTATGTTATTAGTTTGTGCTTCACTTGGGACTATAGCATTCTACTGGCGGTCAAAGTGTGTTGACTTTGCATTATTTGGCTATGTTTTTGCAATTTTAACCAAAAATTCGAGAAAATGCTTAATATTTCTTGATGTTTTTCTATTTCTAATTTTTTATTAGTCAAGAGAGCTCTAATGGGACATAATTCCCCTGGTGGTAGAAGGCAATCAGTGTGGTTCATCGTCAGGAAAACTAATTTTATTAAATAATAATAATAATAATAATTGATTTTCTGAATGGTTATTCCGTTGGTTAGTGCTATGATAGTGACACTATTATGTTACATGTCTAATGATGTCAAAATAATAATAATAATTGATTTTCTGAATGGTTATTCCGTTGGTTAGTGCTATGATAGTGACACTATTATGTTACATGTCTAATGATGTCAAAATTTGTAATAGACTCGGGTTAAAAGTTTGTGTAATAAAGAATAATAAAAGCAAAAAAATAAGACCAAGCTCATGGGACACTTATTCCAAGTTGAATGTTGGACAAAGCACTATAGTGTACATCACTTTCGGTTTATTTATGGCTAAGGAAATTGGCAAAGGCAAAGAGGCATTAATTGACATTTTATTTTTGAAAATAAAGGAAAATAGGAGAAAATGAAGGTGAAGAGACACAAATTTGCATGAAAGGAAATTAGAGGAAAAATGAAAGAAAATGAAGAAAATAGAGACATCAAATTATGATAAAAAAGGCTTTTGAGGATGAGTTTACAAAATTTTGTCAGTTTTGTTTTGGAATTAGTGAAAAGAGAGAGTGTGCAACAAGAGGAGAAAGCAAGCAAGCAAAGGAAGGAAAATGATAAGAAAATAAAACGCGGAAAACAAGGAGAAGGTTGGTTCAACAGCTTTAAGAGGAGAATTTTGCAGGGAAAGGTTGCATGTGTGATTTCCTAGTTGAGGTGTGAATGTATGATACATGCGTTTGTTTATTTGGTTCAATTTTGTCATTAGCATGGGTTTTGTCGGGTTTGACAGTGGTTTCAGCCTTGCCTTGTCATTTCCTAAAATAGCCATGGTGTGATGGAATTCATTTCTTGGTTGAGATTTTGATTGTTGTAAGATTTTGGAACCAAGTGAGGTGGTCTCAGGAAAATTCCCAAGGGTTCGGGGGTGGAGATGGTTTTCTCGTGAATCCCTCGATAGGTGGGAGGAGACAGGAAAATTCATCAAGGTATGGTGAAGGAATTATGAGGCATCCAAGCTTGTTTTGGTTTTGTAATCTCTTGATTGGTTTTGACGAGATCGCGGTAGTTTGATCCCTCACTTGGTTGGTTTTTGCATAAGTAATAAAGATTTATTTTCCTATTGTGTTTTATGAGCATTCATACTTGTTATTATGTGACTTTAATGTTTGTTCTGTCATGGTTAATATTCTGATTATATGATGGTTATAAGCATGGTTTTGTAACATATTCTAGCTATGGCTCTTGTTATGCTTTGATTAGTTGATGAATGGTTGATGAATGCATGGGCTAACAAGTTTTATTGCAACTACTTGAGAAGGAATTACACCTTCTCGGTGATTCACAGCTATAGAACAAATATTTACACTCAGATATGCATTCATGACATGTAACTTACATGTATACCATATGTTTGACGAAATTCCTAGTATGTTGATTTGTCTAGGTCAAGTTTCTGACTCGAATTTGTATGTTTCGCCTTTTCATTATGTCATTTATCATTCTGAGAAGTTACAAGCAGTTCTTAGTAGTGGTATGGAGGTTGACTTCGAAAGGTGGCTCATATCTCGAGACCGCACCCTCTAAACTGGAGATTTTGGGCTATAACTGCACTAAGGCAGTGTTGTGCATGCGGTTAGAGGTCTATAACCGCACCCCGGCCTTGTCATGCATGCGGTTGGGGCTTTAGGTCAGTTAAATAAAGTTCCATCTCAAGGATTGACCACCTGGGGTGTTTCTTCAGCTCCTCGGTGATTTGTAGTCCCTGGAGGATGTCATTTTGTGGTCAGTAAGTCCCAGTTGTAGGCTCCACTTCGTTAACTAGAACTATGATATCGGGCCATGTCATAGTGGCACTCAGCTTCATATTTAGCCGGAGGGCTTGTAAAAGATGATAAATGTGGGAGGCGACGTCTTACATAATTGATGCAATTGCAGGCCCTTTGCATAAGTTCGGGGTGGGGGGCAGGGGTTGGCTAAACAAATCTCTAATTATTGTGACTGACCATTGCGTTGGTTAGCGCTCTAACACTGACACTCTGTGCAATGATGCCAAAATTGACATGGTTACAGGCCCTTTGCATAAGCGTGGGGGGGGGGGGGGGGGGGGGGGGGGGGGGGGGTGAATAAATCTCCAATTAATATTATTATGTTTCCTTCTACAGAGTTTTTACTGTGCAGAGGGTGGAGTATGTGTGGGAGAATGAGGGTGCAGAGAGAACTGTATTCCGCAACAACTAAATTAATTTTAAACTTGTTTTTAGTTTAAACTTTCACATATTTAGTTGCACGGGAGAGTAGTTGTGTAGAATTATGATTTTGTGAGTGCTCTGACAGTGTATTATTTCTCTGCCCTATGATGCCAAAATTGACATGTTTGCAGGTCCTTTGCAAAGGTGGGGCAGGGGTGAGAGGGGTTGAACAAATATACAATTAATATTATTATATTTGCTTGTGCATAGATTTTATTGTGCAGAGGACAGAGTATGTGCGGGAGAACAGGGTGTAGAGGTAACTTTATTCCGCATCAATGAAATTAATTTCAAAATTATTTCATATATATTTAGCTTTGTTGGAGAGCAGTTGCATAGAGCTATGAGTTTTTGCGGAATGAAGGATGTGCAAAGGACAGGGTATGTGCGGGAGAACAAATATGCAGAGGGAACTTCAATTAATTTAACTATGAACAAATTTCAGCTTAATATTATTATGTTTCATTTTGCAGATATTTTACTGTGTGGAGGATGGGGTATGTGCGGGAAAATGGGGGTGCATAGGGAACTTTATTCGGCATGAATAGAATTAATGTTAAAATATTAATGTTAATCTATGTAGTATGAAGGATGATTATTTTTCATTGTGCGGAGATTTCTTGTGTGGATTTTTTACTGTGTGGAGGACAAGGTATGTGCGGGAGAACGAGGGTTCATAGGAAACTTTATTCTATAAGGATGAAATCAATGTTAAACTATTAATGTTAATATGCTATTATTGTATATAATTGTGCAAAGCTTACTTCCCTGAAATTTTCCTTGTGTGAAGCTTTTGATGTGTGAAGAAAGGGGAATGTGCGGGAGAACGAGGATGCACATGGAACTTTATTCCACACAGACAAAATTAATTTTAAATTATTTTGCATTTAAAACTTTTGCAAATTTAGCTAATAAGGTTCGTAGTTAACATTTTTGTAATGTCTTGATTATGTTTCTTCGGTTAGTGTTTTCCTATGTGCAATGAAAGATGTGCGGAGGACAAGGTTTGTGCGAGAGAATTGGGGTTTGTCCTAGTGACTATAGCATTCACCTAGGCATCAAAGTGTGTTGAATCTGTATTATTTGAGTGTAACAAAAAGTTTCATCTGCAGTGTTGGTGGTTTTTCAGATAGATTTCCCGTCAGCGGATTTTTTCTCATGTTTTCCCTGTATTATCACTTTGCTCTTTCATAGTAACCGTTTAGTGTGTTGATATTTTCAACACACTAATATCAAATCACAGGTTGACCAGATGTCCTCCCTAGCATTTTTTATTACACACGATGCCTCAACACTCTCGATTTATTCAAATTGATAACAACAAATCTCTCTAGATCGATAACATCAAATAAATCAAGCATGCTTCCAAAACTTCGAGAGATTTACCTAAAAAATCACAACCCTAATCAGTAACAAACTTTCAAAATACATAAGTAAGCACAAACCTTCGGGGTCTTCAAAACTCTTTATGATGCCTTGATTGTCTCAATTTATCATAGTAGGAACTAGAGACTTCCCAAATTTGACAGAAGTTTCCTCAACCATGCAATTGCATTTCCTACTTCACATGCAACAACATATTATGCTTCATCACTACTTAATGAAACCATATTTTCTTTGTACTCATTCACAAAATCATAGCAACTCCCAAACTAAAACATCCACCATAACTATCATAATATGCTCTCCCTCTTAATCCCTCTTAATTGGAGATATCCTTTATTGTATCTAGGCTCCCTCTTAACTTAAGGAGATCAACTACTTTCTATAACATTGGAGAATCTCTTTATCATCTTCCTTCATTATGCTTATCAATCAAGTCAACTTTACTTATGAATATCAACATCTTGAAGATTATGTACCTGCACAACTTAAACAAGTACAACCAAATACATATACATAAGCATGAATTTAACTATATCGAAATCATACAATAATGGAAGCATTAAACTTTAGACATCAAATACCTAAACTTAGGTTCATTCCTTCTTATCAAAATCATATTGATCATCTTCCTTCATTATGCTTATCAATCAAGTCAACTTTACTTATGAATATCAACATATTGAAGATTATGTACATGCACAACTTAAACAACAAGTACAACCAAATACATATACATAAGCATGAAGTTAACTATATCAGAATCATACAATAATGGAAGCATTAGACTTTGGACATTAAATACCTAAACTTAGGTTCATAATCAGCGAGAGACACATACTTCTATACTTCAACTTCTTGCTCAGATTTGGTTATAAACCCTAGATCACATCATTTAAAATAACTCAATCAAGATACCAGTCCCATTATATCTAGGGTACTATTTGTTGGAAATATTGTCATTGATGGCAAAGGAGCACAAAAGAGCAGCACCAGATTAAGAAAGGCCACTGATTAGAATATCATGCCAGAAAAAAACTCCTATGTAAATATTTACTATTAATACAGAGAAAAGGTTCCAAATTCATTGATTGAATGCTTGATTTAGTTTTAACTCAAGTGAAAATTAGGGTTTGGCACAATATATATGTATGCAGATGAATCGGGCAAATTCAAAGGGAAGTTATGAAACTGTGTGTTTAAGAAGTGTAACATTCAATGAAATAGTGGCAGAAGCAGAAATATCTAGTTATCGGCATAACTTAGGGAACAGAGGAGCGGAATGAAATGAGAGCATAGCAATCGTTGGATCTGAAGGATCAACGAACGAAATCGAAAGGCGAAATGAGGAATGTATGAAGAAACGATGGGATACGATTGAAACAACAGAAAAATAAGGTTCGAAGAGGTATTGAAGTAAAATAGCAAAATCAGGTGAAAATCAGTGTTAAACGTGTTTGAAACAAAAATTTGAAGAAAAGCGGTTTTGGAGAAAACCGTCCACTGTGTTCGCACCGCTTTTGAGTCGTGAGCGGTTTTAATCCAATCAAACGCGATCGAATGATATTGCAACACGTCATGAGCGCAATACCACCCATTTCGCGTCGCTTTTGGTTGATAAACTACGGAGGTGGAATGAACGTGATTGTCGTCCGATTAGATCTGTGGGACATCCGACGGTGTTCACGTCGGTTATTGTACGGGGTTTAAAACAAGGTATGGACCCGACATTTTATGCATCTGAGTTTTATTAAGGTTTGGAATCCGGTTATATGAGGTCGAAAGGCTTTAAACATTGTTTAAAGCACAGTATAATATTACATTGCCAAGGGTTTTAAATATTCATTTCCGAAGGTTTTAACGTTATTTCCGAAGGTCATTACATATTATAATGTGCATTATAATATTTCCGAAGGTCTAAGGATTTTGAAGGTTTAACATTGTTTTAAGGGTTAACAAAAGGTGTGGGACCGGTGTCACAAAGTTGAACAGCACATCTTATGAGCGCGGTTAAACGTTGATCTGGGATCAACGGTACCGCAGGGGCACAAACAGTCCGATGATTAACCCAAGGGGGTGCCTCCGCAGTTGACCTGCCCATCGGGCGTTGACCGAAGATCGACGGCTGTCATTCACTGCGGTAGCACAAGCCCGATGATATTTCCGTACCGAGGAGTGCCTCCACAGTACCATAAATTGGGACTCGCTTTCCTAAAACCCAAAAGAACCGTTGTGAACCGGCGCGATCAACGGATGAGATTAAAAGAGATAGACAGCAGAGATTACATCGGAAACAAGTGGGACCCGATCGCATATCAGACATCACAAGCGAATGCGATAGCCATTGGATGGATGAACAAAGCTGCGATGCGATGGATAGTGGCGATGTGAAGGGACACGTGGCGGCACAGCACTACATCGCGCATCGATGATGCAAAGTCCATCGCATACCGCGAAGTGGCGAGGCGATGCGATGCGAGGAATGCGATGCGATCGCATATCACAATCGAAGCAGGAGAGAAATCGCATAAACACAGTGGTCACAGAAAATGCGAAGTGCGATGTGATGACGTGGGGATGACGTGGCAAGTGACGTGGCAGCTGACATGGACCTGACCCCACAAATCAAAAATAAATCAAGATGACGTGGCGATGACGTGGCACGATGACATGGAGATGGCGTGGACCTAGCCCACATATCGCAAATCGCAAGATCGGAAGGGTGAAGATCGTAAGAGCAAGGTTGAATCGCCGAAATGCGAAATGCGATAAGAGTTCTAGATGCGATGCAACTTCAAAGCAAAGTCTAAAGGATTTCAAATCCGAAAGTATAAGGTTTCCCTTTGAGAATTGCATCGACGATTGGAAGAGCTATGCATAGCAAGAAACACATGGGAACGCTGAAACGCAAAGTAGCGATAGAGTCAAGTGGGACCCGTTGCATATCGCATATCGCAATCGGCGATGCTTGTGTGATGAGAATTCGCAAGTTATAGAAGTTGCGATGCAAAGTAGCGATAAAGTCAAGTGGGACCCATCGCATATCGCATATCGGGAGATCAAATGGACGAAGGCACATGGAAACGCCGAAGTGCGAAGTGCGATAAAGAGAGCAGACGCGATGAAGACCAACGCTGAAACCTAAAGCATTTCAAGTCCGGAAGTATGTGGATTTCCTTTGTTAAATTGTTTCGAATAGAAAAGGAGGATTATAACGTAAAACAAAAAGAAAAGATGAACGCAGGTAGAAAGGCTCGAGTAAGGACCCGACACAGAGGAAAAGGCAGAACCGGATGTTTAGAAGAGCGGTGAAGGTTGAACACTGTGGGCACAAGAAAAAGAGGCATGGTCGGGCAAAAGGAGATATGATGACACTGTTAGAAACGCAATAGAATGGGTCAAGTCGGACAAAATAAGCAGTTATGCAGCAGAGCTAGACTATAATAGCAGAAACTGAAAAGACAGTGACAGCAGCAAAAAAGACAAATGTATGGCGAACCAAGAGCTGAAAGGGCTGAGTGAAATGTATTATTGTATCTATAAATGTAAATGATTTAATTATTTTTATTGTATGTGATGCAAAGGCAAGTCTTCGTAGGCAAAGCAAAACTCCACTGTAATACACAAATATATACATTCTGTTACATTATTCTGAATGTGATAAACAAGAAAATGAGAAGGGGGAAGGTAAAGAGTCATACATGTTCATTTCGAATTCCCTGTGGAATGTAAACAGTTATGAGGTGATCCCTATAAATAATGTTACCATCATATGCATAGAAATATTTGATAGAATGAAGAAAGAAGTGAGAGAGTGTAAGAAGAAGAAGGAGCAGACAGAGAAGTTGTGAAGATCCAGAGATAATATAAGGCAGATATGAAGGATGGAGGACAGCAGTGAAGAAGGAATATAACAGAGCTGATATCCAGGTAAATCAGCATGTGTTTTCATAGCAGTGTGAGGAAGTTGGTGCTTCCATATCAAGTTGTAGCTTGATAGATGTCTAGTTGTAGCTGGGTGAGGTAGGAGCCTCCTATAGGTTGTAGCCTGCAGAAAATAGATGGGAGTTGGAGCTTCCTTGCAAAGTTGTAGCTTGCAGAATTGAGGTAGTAGCCTCCTGTAGGTTGGAGCCTACAGAAAATCAGTGGTGAGAGGGAGTTGGAGCTTGCCTTTGCATCACAACAATAATAAGATATGGTTTTCTCCCTTATGGGTTTCCACTTATATTTGTTGTCTCAGTGCATGATGATTTTGTGTTGATACTCTGTATTTAATCTGCTTAATACCTATTACTCACCTTTAAGATTGTTGTTCCATTGTAGATTAATTTGATCACGAAATGAAGATGTAAATAATGGGTGAAAATGTGAAGTTGGGAAACACTTTTTGCCCTTTTTTGACGTTGAAAATTGTAATTTTCTATGATTTTCAACTTCAACTCCACTAAACTCATATTTTTATTGCAAATTATGCTTTGACATACAAACAAGAATTGTAGAGAATTGTCTTACCTCCATACCCATATTTAAAAAAAAAAAAAAAATATTGACATATAGAGGGGTAAATTTCTTGTTTACTAACTGCATATACTTGAAATTTTCAGGGAAACATAAATAGTCACTTTATAATCCTTTACTTTTTTTAGGGAAGGTTATTCATTTTTTGTAAAAAAACCATAGCATCATAATCTGCATATATTGCATTAGTGCACAGACTATTTTTCGGTAATTTTCAGATTAAATCACTATTTTTTATTATTTTTTGAAATGGACGAAGACAAAAAAACAGTGATGTTTCAGTACATTTTATCATCCTTTGATTTTCTTTTCAATGTGATCGTCAATAAGAAAAATAGGAGTACCCTTTTGAAGTAGGCAGGAGAGAAATGGTACTGATTTTGAATTTTTTGGTGTCATCATTTGAAAGTTATTGAATTTTCATTGGAAGAGTGCGATTTTGGAACAATGAAATTCCATGATGGCATGTGATTTAGTAAAAAATTAATAAAATTGAATTTTTTTAATGAAATACAAATCTCATATCGCCAGTAATTCTGGCGATTATTAATGGTACTTTGCTCGAACACTATAACATTTTGTTTTTGTAGGTGTTATGTCCCTCCAAAGTTGTAGGTTTCTCAAAACTGCAGAGTTTTCTGAGTTTTTCGTTGACCAGAAACTCTCGGCCGAGATAATGTCTCGGACGAGAAATTTATAAAACTCTCGACCGAGAGTTTAACCCGCCTAAAGTTAGATTTAAACGCACGGCCAAACTCTCGGCCGAAAGTTTAAAAAACTCTCGGACCCAAAGGTTGCCTTGAAAGTTTAGAAAACTCTAGGCCGAGAGTTTTATTGAATGTTTTAATCAAAAGTTTTAGGGGTTTATATGTTTACGGTTTTATATGTTTAGGGTAATTTCCTCTTCTTTCTTTATCCTTTTTATCTAAGTTAAGATATTTATTTCCCTCTTTTTAGATATGAATTTGTAATACCTTTTAGTTAATCTAAATAGTTATTAAAATAATTATAATATTTATAAAAATATTGAAATGTTTTAATAATTAAATTGTTTTTAATAAATATTTTTAATAAGTAATTTAATATTATCTTTAACCTTTTTAATTTTTCTTGAATACTTAAAGAATCCCCTAATAACTAATTAACTAATAATTACTTAATCTCCTTAACAACTAATTAAATAACTAACTCAATAACGACTAGCTTTCTAACGACTATAAAGGCGTTTATATGTTAGGGGTTTATATGTTTAGGGTTTTATATGTTTAGGGTTTAGGGGTTTATATGTTTAGGGTTTAGGGGTTTATATGTTAGGGGTTTACATGTTTAGGGTTTACATGTTTAGGGTTTAAGGGGTCAAATGGGTTAGGGGTTTTGGGGTTTAGGGGCTTAAATAGGTTAGGGGTTAACGGGTTAGGGGTAGGGGTTAAGGGTTTAGAGGTTTAGGGTTTAGGGGGTTAAATGGGTTAGGGGTTAGGAATTAGGGTTTAAGGGGTCAAGGGTTAAAGGGTTAGAGGTTTAGGTGTTTAAGGGGTTGAATGGGTTATGAGTTGGGAATTAGGGTTTAAGGGGTTATAGGTTTAGGGGGTTAAATGGGTTAGGGTTGGTTTAGAGATTTAGGGGGTTAGGGGATTTAGGAGTTAAGGATTTTAGGGGTTAGAAGTTAGGGGTTAATGGGGTTAAATGGGTTAGGTTTTTAGGGGTTTAGGGTGTTGAATTGGTTAGGGGTTGGGAATTAGGGTTTAAGGGGTTAGGGGTTACGGGTTTAGAGGTTTAGGGTTTAGGGGGTTAAATGGGTTACAGGTTTAGAGGTTTAGGGGTTAGGGGATTTAGTAGTGAAGGATTTTAGAGGTTAGGGTTTTGGGGGTTAAATGGAATCCACACTTAAATGGGTTAGGATTTTAGGGGTTTAGGGTGTTAAATTGGTTAGGGGTTGGGAATTAGGGTTTAAGGGGTTAGGGGTTAAGGGTTTAGAGGTTTAGGGTTTAGGGGGTTAAATGGGTTACAGGTTTAGAGGTTTAGGCGGTTAGGGGATTTAGCAGTGAAGGATTTTAGGGGTTAGGGTTTAGGGTTTTGGGGGCTAAATGGAATCCACACTTGAATGGGTTAGGTTTTTAGGGGTTTAGGGTGTTGAATTGGTTAAGGGTTGGGAATTAGGGTTTAAGCGGTTAGGGGTTAAGGGTTTAGGGGATAGGAATTAGGGTTTAAGGGGTTAGGGGTTTTGGGGTTTATGGGCTTAAATGGGTTAGGGGTAGGGGTTAAGGGTTTAGGGGTTAAATGGGTTAGGGGTTTAGAGGTTTAGTAGGGGTAAATGGGTTAGGGGTTAAGGGTTTAGAGGTTTAGGGTTTAGGGGGTTAAGGGTGTGGGGATTAGGAATTAGGGTTTAAGGGGTCAAGGGTTATGGGTTGGGAATCCACACTTAAATGAGTTAGGTTTTTAGGGGTTTAGGGTGTTGAATTGGTTAGGGGTTTTGGGGTTGAGGGGCTTAAATGGGTTACAACTTTAGAGGTTTAGGGGGTTAGGAGATTTAGCAGTGAAGGATTTTAGGGGTTAGGGGTTAGGGTTTTGGAGGTTAAATGGAATCCACACTTAAATGGGTTAGGTTTTTAGGGGTTTAGGGTGTTGAATTGGTTAGGGGTTTTGGGGTTTAGGGGCTTAAATGGGTTAGGGGTTAATGGGTTAGGGGTAGGGGTTAAGGGTTTAGAGGTTTAGGGTTTAAGGGTTAAATGGGTTAGGGGTTTAGAGATTTAGTGGGGGTAAATGGGTTAGGGGTTAAGTGTTTAGAGGTTTAGGGTTTAGGGGGTTAAGGGTTTAGGGGTTAGGAATTATGGTTTAAGGTGTCAAGGGTTATGGGTTTGGAATTAGGGTTTAAGGGGTTAGGGGTTAAGGGTTTAGAGGTTTAGGGTTTAGGGGGTTAAATGGGTTACACGTTTAGAGGTTTAGGGGGTTAGGGGATTTAGCAATGAAGGATTTTAGGGGTTGGGGGTTAGGGTTTTTGGGGTTAAATGGAATCCACACTTAAATGGGTTAGGTTTTTAGGGGTTTAGGGTGTTGAATTGGTTAGGGGTTTTGGGGTTTACGGGCTTAAATGGGTTAGGGGTTAACGGGTTAGGGGTAGGGGTTAAGGGTTCAGAGGTTTAGGGTTTAGGGGTTAAATGGGTTAGGGGTTTAGAGGTTTAGTGGGGGTAAATGGGTTAGGGGTTAAGGGTTTAGAGGTTTAGGGTTTAGGAGGTTAAATGGGTTAGGGGTTAGGAATTAGGGTTTAAGGGGTCAAGGGTTAAGGGGTTAGAGGTTTAGGTGTTTAAGGGGTTGAATGGGCTATGGGGTTAATGGGGTTAAATGGGTTAGGTTTTTAGGTGTTTAGGGTGTTGAATTGGTTAGGGGTTCGGAATTAGGGTTTTAGGGTTATGGGTTAAGGGTTTAGAGGTTTAGGGTTTAGGGGGTTAAATGGGTTACAGGTTTAGAGGTTTAGGGGGTTAAGGGATTTAGCAGTGAAGGATTTTAGGGGTTAGGGGTTAGGGTTTTGGGGGTTAAATGGAATCCACACTTAAATGGGTTAGGTTCTTAGGGGTTTAGGATGTTGAATTGGTTAGCGGTTCGGAATTAGGGTTTAAGGGGTTAGGGGTTAAGGGTTTAGAGGTTTACGGTTTAGGGGTTAAATGGGTTACAGGTTTAGAGGTTTAGGGGGTTAGGGGATTTAGCAGTGAAGGATTTTAGGGGTTAGGGGTTAAGGTTTTGGGGGTTAAATGGAATCCACACTTAAATGGGTTAGTTTTTTAGGAGTTTACGATGTTGAATTGGTTAGGGGTTGGGAATTAGGGTTTAAGGGGTTAGGTGTTAAGGGTTTAGGGGTTAGGAATTAGGGTTTAAGGGGTCAAGGGTTATGGGTTGGGAATTAGGGTTTAAGGGGTTAGGGGTATAGGGGCTTAAATGGGTTAGGGGTTAACGGGTTAGTGGTAGGGGTTAAGGGTTTAGAGTTTTAGGGTTTAGGGGTTAAATGGGTTAGGGGTTTAGAGGTTTAGTGGGGGTAAATGGGTTAGGGGTTAAGGGTTTAGAGGTTTAGGGTTTAGGGGGTTAAATGGGTTAGGCGTTAGGAATTAGGGGTTAAGGGGTCAAGGGTTAAGGGGTTAGAGGTTTAGGTGTTTAAGGGGTTGAATGGGTTATGGGTTGGGAATTAGGGTTTAAGGGGTTATAGGTTTAGGGTTTAGGGGGTTAAATGGGTTAGGGTTGGTTTAGAGGTTTAGGGAGTTAGGGGATTTAGTAGTTAAGGATTTTAGGGGTTAGAAGTTAGAAGTTAGGGGTTAACGGGTTAGGGGTATGGGTTAAGGGTTTAGAGGTTTAGGGTTTAGGGGGTTAAATGGGTTAGGGGTTAGGAATTAGGTTTATGGGGTCAAGGGTTAAGGGGTTAGAGGTTTAGGTGTTTAAGGGGTTGAATGGGTTATGGGTTGGGAATTAGGGTTTAAGGGGTTATAGGTTTAGGGTTTAGGGGGTTAAATGGGTTAGGGTTGGTTTAGAGGTTTAGGGGGTTAGGGGATTAGGGTTTAGAGGTTTATGGTTTAAGGGGTTAAATGGGTTACAGGTTTAGAGGTTTAGGGGGTTAGGGGATTTAGCAGTGAAGGATTTAGGGGTTATGGGTTAGGGTTTTGGGGGTTAAATGGAATCCACACTTAAATGGGTTAGGTTTTTAGGGGTTTAGGGTGTTGAATTGGTTAGGGGTTGGGAATTAGGGGTTAAGGTTTTAGAGGTTTAGGGTTTAGGGGGTTAAATGGGTTACAGGTTTAGAGGTTTAGGGGGTTAGGGGATTTAGCAGTGAAGGATTTTAGGGGTTAGGGGTTAGGGTTTTGGGGGTTAAATTGAATCCACACTTAAATGGGTTAGGCTTTTAGGGGTTTAGGGTGTTGAATTGGTTAGGGGTTGGGAATTAGGGTTTAAGGGATTAGGGGTTAAGGGTTGAGGGGTTAGGAATTAGGGTTTAAGGGGTCAAGGGTTATGGGTTGGGAATTAAGGTTTAAGGGGTTAGGGGTTTTGGGGTTTAGGGGCTTAAATGGGTTAAGGGTTAACGGGTTAGGGGTAGGGGTTAAGGGTTTAGAGGTTTAGGGTTTAGGGGTTAAATGGGTTAGGGGTTTAGAGGTTTAGTAGGGGTAAATGGTTTGGGGGTTAAGGGTTTAGGGTTTAGGGGGTTAAGGGTTTAGGGGTTAGGAATTAGGGTTTAAGGGGTCAAGGGTTATGGGTTGGGAATTATGGTTTAAGGGGTTAGGGGTTAAGGGTTTAGAAGTTTAGGGTTTAGGGAGTTGAATGGGGTATAGGTTTAGAGGTTTAGGGGTTACAAGATTTAGCAGCGAAGGATTTTAGGGGTTAGGGGTTAGGGTTTTGGGGGTTAAATGGAATCCACACTTAAATGGGTTCTGTTTAGGGGGTTAAATGGGTTAGCCCGGTTAGGAATTAGGGTTTAAGGGGTCAAGGGTTAAGGGGTTAGAGGTTTAGGTGTTTAAGGGGTTGAATGGGTTATGGGTTGGAAATTAGGGTTTAAGGAGTTATAGGTTTTGGGTTTAGGGGGTTAAATGGGTTAGGGTTGGTTTAGAGGTTTAGGGGGTTAGGGGATTTAGCAGTTAAGGATTTTAGGGGTTAGAATTTAGTGGTTAATGGGGTTAAATGGGTTAGGTTTTTAGGGGTTTAGGGTGTCTAATTGGTTAGGGGTTGGGAATTAGGGTTTTAGGGGTTATGGGTTTAGGGTTTAGGGGGTTAAATGGGTTACAAGTTTAGAGGTTTAGGGGGTTAGGGATTTAGCAGTGAAGGATTTTAGGGGTTAGGGGTTAGGGTTTTGGGGGTTAAATGGAATCCACACTTAAATGGGTTAGGTTTTTAGGGGTTTAGGGTGTTAAATTGGTTAGGGGTTGGGAATTAGGGTTTAAGGGGTCAAGGGTTAATGGGTTAGAGGTTTAGGGGGTTAAATGGGTTAAGGGTTAGGAATTAGTGTTTAAGGGGTCAAGGGTTAATGGGTTAGAGGTTTAGGTGTTTAAGGGGTTGAATGGGTTATGGGTTGGGAATTATGGTTTAAGGGGTTACAGGTTTAGGGTTTAGGGGGTTAAATGGGTTAGGGTTGGTTTAGAGGTTTAGGGGGTTAGGGGATTTAGCAGTTAAGGATTTTAGGGGTTAGAAGTTAGGGGTTAATGGGGTTAAATGGGTTAGGTTTTTAGGGGTTTAGGTGTTGAATTGGTTAGGGGTTGGGAATTAGGGTTTAAGGGGTTAGGGGTTAAGGGTTTAGAGGTTTAGGGTTTAGGGGGTTAAATGGGTTATAGGTTTAGAGGTTTAGGGGATTTAGCAGTGAAGGATTTTAGGGGTTATGGGTTAGGGTTTTGGGGGTTAAATGGAATAAACACTTAAATGGGTTAGGTTTTTAGGGGTTTAAGGTGTTGAATTGGTTAGGGGTTGGGAATTAGGGTTTAAGGGGTTAGGGGTTAAGGGTTTAGGGGTTAGGAAATAGGGTTTAAGGGGTCAAGGGTTATGGGTTGGGAATTAGGGTTTAAGGGGTTAGGGGTTTTGAGGTTTAGGGGGTTAGGGGATTTAGCAGTTAGGTATTTTAGGGGTTAGGAGTTAGGGGTTTTAGGGTTTAGGTGCTTAAATGGGTTAGGGGTTAACGTGTTAGGGGTAGGGGTTAAGGGTTTAGGGGTTAAATGGGTTAGGTATTTAGAGTTTTAGTGGGGGTAAATGGGTTAGGGGTTAAGGGTTTAGAGGTTTAGGGGGTTAAGGGTTTATGGGTTAGGAATTAGGGTTTAAGGGGTCAAGGGTTAGTTTTCTGCAATAACATAATTCTCCAATCCCATACACTTCTGCTTGGAATGTCACACTTAACATTCATTTCCTTTTCGGATAATATTCTTTATCCCCTTACATCCATACCTAGGAAAATAAACTTCATTTCAATTTAATCTTGTGAAACTAAAGTGGAATATAGGAGGACCGATTCCAAGAAGGGCATCTCACTCAATGTTCAAATAATATTGTTCATTCCCTTACAACCATACCTAGGAAAATAGACTTCCTTTCAAGTTAATTGTGTGAAACTGAAGTGGAAGATAAAGTGACCCATTCCAAGAAGCTCATCTCACTTCAAAAATTTCTCGAGATTTCCAAGAATTTATAACGATATTAAGGTGTTATGCATTGTCTCCTTTATCACCTCATTGCATTTAGTCAATTGTTTTTTAAATTTAAATTTATTCATTATTTTCAAAAAAAATATTATATAAATTATATATAGTTGTTTTTATTTTGATTTATGTTTTAGAATTTTATTTTATTTATATTAATATATCAATTAGTTTTATATAAAAATATTTTTAGTTTTTTATATAACATTGATATTACAAAATATTGTAACAAATTTTATTTAATTAAATCTTCATGTATTTTTTATCATTAATAATAAAAAGATAATTTAAAATAAAATTATAATTTTATTATTTTTTATCATTTTTTAATTTTAATAAAGTACTATTTAAATTATATAACGTACCAATTCTAAAAACTTAATAATTTTTGTGTTTTATTATAGGAATAAAACTCTCGGATGAGAGTTTTTAAAACTCTCATCCGAGAGTTTTTTTAACTCTCGTCCGAAAGTCTTCCCGAGAGTTTCCGTCAATAAAACTCTCGGACGAGAAAATGCATAACTCTCGTCCGAGAGATTTTTAACTCCGGTTAAACCCAATAAAACTCTCGGTGGATAAATAGAGTTGACTATTTTCTCGGACGAGAAATTAAAAATTTCTCCCAAATTCTAGCCGTCCGCCAAAAAGTGTTTCCCAACTTCGCAATTTCACCCAAGTATAAAATAAAGTTTTACAAGACCACGACTGCATTAAACTGATTCACCTCCCCCACCCCTTCTGTCAGTTTAACCAAGGGTTCAGCACTATTTCTTTCAGAGATATGGAAAACACTTTTATGATATATTGCAAACCCTAGAAGCAATTCAAACAAGTACAATTCTACAATGCATCTAACAATTTTCAGATTTTATGTGATAGACTTCTACTAGGATTTAATGCAAACCATAGATTCCATCTTTGAAACACTAAGCCTTAGATATCAACAATCAAAACCAATCATAGCACAATCTAAGGTTCCAACAATATGACCAGCCATTTGTAAGCCCTAGACTTTATCACATTTGAAAGAATATCATCATATCTTAGAATTACCAAATTTCTACTAGGCCTTAGTTACAACAGGGATAATTTTAAGGATGGAAAATTATCTTTAAGTTTAAAAAATTGGTGAATCTCACTAGTCCCTAAAATGAAAACTATAAAATGTTTATTGATGTATTTGTAATATTATTCAAATTTATAATGATATTATATATATTGTCTATATAATGTGGGTGATTTTTAATCTAGAATAATTTTATATTGTAAAATTTGGGCTAATCATTTTTAAGAAATATGGAAATTGGCAAATCTTTTTTTTTGAAAAAACCATGGAAAATTAGCCCACCTACGAATATTAGCCCCTAAAATTTTCCATGAGTTACAAACCCTAGAACTATGAGCATCAACAATTAGGTTAGCACATATACATATCTAGGATTTCATAATCATGCACAAGCATATCACAACAACATCTATCACGCAAATCCAAAATACAAACATTAAAGTTAGACATACAACAAACTTGATCAAGTTATGGTTTTGATCATACAAACATACACCTAGGGTTTCATTCTTAGGATCTTACTATAGATACTATAAGGGTTTTTCTCATAAAACCTAATTTACCAAAACCCTAAAGGTCTAGGAATTCAATACATAGTAAATCCTAAAGGCCTAGGGTTTCTATCATAATAGTATCAAAACCCTAAACATCAAAAGAACAGTATTTTCTAGATTTCATCAATAACCGTAAATAGACTAGAGTTTTTCACATTAACATCGACATACCCTTAGGTTAGGGTTTTACAGAGAACCTTTTTAGGTTTTCGTAAGAATGGTTGAATATATAAAGAGGGTAGATTCAATCTAATGATTAATCACCCAAATAAGAATCTTTATGATTCAAAGGTTATAGACATAACGATGTTTGTAAAGTAAAGTAGATTAAATAAATGACTACATTTATTGTGAAGAAAACAAAGCTTATGGTCTAAGACATACCTTTGAGTTGTTTCTTAACAAACCTTGTAAGACATCAATTCTTTAAGAGCTTCCTTCACAACAAGACTTATACCATGCTTTATCTTGTAAAGTCTTCTCCATAACCCTTGAGTATTCAGCAAGCTTTTCCTAAACAAGGAAAATATGAAAAGAAATGTTATTAGCATTTAATACAAACACATCTTAGATAAGAGAGGGAAACCAAATATAAAAATATAATGCAAGGAGTAAGATACTTATCTTTTGTAAAATGGTGAGGGCTCCCTTTTAATCCAATCTCAAGGGATACCTATAACTTTATCAAAACAATTCAATAATGTTTTTCCAAATCATGTTAGACCTAAAAGTACTAAAAATCAAAGCATAAAGGAAAACAACTCAAAACTTAGAGTACAAGTCTTATTATTCTTTGGAGATCCTTCATCGGCAACATTTTCTTGTTCCTTGTTTCTCTTTTTATTCCTTGGATTCTCAAAACAATCACTTCTATAGTGACCCATCGTGTGACAATTGTAGCATTCAATATTGGATAGGTTTATCTTCTTCCTTGGCCCTTTGGATTTCTTGAAGGTTCCTTTATTCTTGTGATGAGTAGAATAGGCATTTGTATTTTTTTCCTCTTCATTCACTTTGTTGCTTACTAATGAAATTTTGACTTCTTCTTCTTAACTACATGCATTCCATAATTGTTCAAATGTACTAGTGTCATGTATTCCATCCACTATTAGGCTTATGACCAATATCTTTGTTACTCTAAACTTTGATTTTTTTTGCTTCTCTTGATTCAATTGTAAGCTTCTTTACTTTTATTTTGACTAGATCCAAGATTTTATTCTTCTTGATCTATCCTCTTTTTCCATGCCCTTTAACTAGAGGCTCCTAATTTGTTTTCTCCCTTCAACGACTTAGACATGGTTCTTGAATATAGTAGGATTATCTCCTTATATGATCCCTTTTCTTGATGACCATTATTCAACTTCTTAAGACTCCTTATACTCCTTTCAATAGATCTTCAGGTTGCCTTTTTCCTTATTCTCCACCTCAGCTCTGATACCATGTTGGAAAGCTCTGATACCATGTTGGAAAATTGGAAAGGCAAATTTTTTTTTTAATGTTGATAATCACTTGTGATATTCTTATGTTCTTATTAACTTTCTTGTGTTATTTTATCTTAGTTCACCAAGCAATTACCAAAACCATAACACGAAGATCAGAGAGACCAGATATAGGCGGACAACCAGGGGAAAATCCCTATCTAGGGGAAAACCCAGTGAAAAACTCTTCCTTCAGTAGTTTCATAAGAAAAGACAAGATAATCCAAGACTCTTTGAACTAGACACATAGTTTCTCCAATCACCAAGTCATCCCTTCCTTCCTCTTCATATTATAATATGTCAAGAACTTCGACCTTGCAGTGGTAAAACTTTGACCTAGTAGTAGCAGTAGAACTTCGACCTAGTAGCAGTAGCAATAGAACTTCGACCCCAACAGTAGCCCAATAACTTCGCATGAGAGAGATAGCCCAAAACTTTGATCTTGTCCTTCTCCTGCAATTCTCCTTCTCTTGGAACTTCGCACTTTTTCTACTTCTCCTTCTTGTGTATCGAACTTGATGAGTGAGTGAGCAAATGGATCATATTATAATCTTCCAGCAACAACTTCGACCTTGCAGCAGTAGAACTTCGACCTAGTAGCAACAACAGAACTTCAATCTAGTAGTAGCAGCAAAAATTTGACCTAGTAGCAGTGACACTTCGATCTAGTAGCAGTAGCAGTAGAACCTTGACCCGAGCAGTAGCCCAATAACTTCGCACGTGTGAGAGAGAGAGAGAGAGATAGCCCAAAACTTTGATCTTGTCCTTCTCATGCAATTATCCTTCTTCTCTTGTAACTTCGCACTTTTTCTACTTCTCCTTGTATATCAAACTTGATGAGTGAGCGAGAAAATGGATCGCACTGCACTTTTATATATAGTCTCTTATGTGGGTCGAATTGCCTTAATGTAGGCCGACTTCATCAAATTAGGGCCGACTTGGTGTGGAGGTGACAAATGACTTATTTGACTCAATAATAATTCTTTTTACATGATTCAAAAGCTTATAAAATGGACAATGACTCTAATGACTCCAAATAAAACCTAGAAGTCCTCAATGGAGACTTTGACCTATAACATGATGACCCAAGCATGAAACCTATGCTTTAATAAGTCATAATAATAATAATTTTTTCTTTTCTTTTTTATTTTGATAAATACATTTCATTATGACTCAAATACAATTATGAAGACTCAACCTAGTTACATTCTTCAAAAGAGCCCATTATAGTGAAAGAATGGATCAAAATGCCACCTAAAAATATCCATAACATGTCTATAGTATGGAAGGCCATTGTCCTAGCCTTTCCTTTAATTAGGAAATAATTATTCTAGAAGGTAAGGAATGGTTAAAGATTACAGGTAGGAGCTAGTCCTTGGGTGGGAAGTCAAGAAGACTATAAGCTTCCTAAAAAATTGATTTCTTGTCTTTAAGGGAAAGTCATATATAATATAGCTCAGCGAAACTCTCCAAATATCTCCCTAACTAGCATCAAGAGTCGAAAAATATTCTTATTAAGTGTGGATGGTATTGAAGGTATAATGTGGGAGGCATATACAATTAAATTGAAAATTAATTATGACAAAATCAAGGTAGAGTATCAATTGGTTTCATCAAAAAAACTAACATTAGCTATACCCTTAGATTAGGATATATAACCATCTTTATCGTTGAGAAGACTAAAGATAATCAATGGTGGTAAAAACCACCATGGAAAATTATGGAGGAATAAGCCAACTCCTGATGGATGGAGCTTGCACAAAAGGTGAGAGGAAACAATATACCACCCTCTAAGATTTTGTGCCTATTTTATAGAAGTTTGAGTTGAAATGGACAATTTAACAATTGCTAGAGGACGTAGGCAAATCAAATCAATAACATAGTGTTTCAAAATTTTGGACCTCCCAAAACAAAACTATCTTTGCTAAGTCTCATACAAAGGCCACTGCTTAGAGCAAGATTTCTCATGTATTGATAAGACAAGGGCCTAGGGAACTTTTGATGGAGCTAGTCAAGGTAATCCTCCTTGTGGAGGAAGGCGGATCATTTCCTTTAATGACACTAACACCCTTAAGTTTAAGGCAGATTTAGAGGGGGAGTTCACTATTAACTATGCTTGGCTTCTATACTTGAAACTACGCTTCAACCTATATGTGGATATTGGAAATTCTTTGATGATTATAAATTGGATGAGGAGGAGATTTAAGGTGGAAAGATTGTTCTTAATTCCTTGGTGACTATAAATTGGATGAGGGAATTTAAGGTAGAAAGATTGTTTTTAATTTCTATATTTGAGGAGGTTAAAAGAATGCATCTTTTTTTATTTCCATTTCTTTTTCTCAAAGTCTATAGAGTGTAGAAATTTCATGTTTCCCACCCCGGTTTTCAGTTTCACCTTATTTCTCCAAATAGTTAAATGCCCTTTCTCATATCCTTATATTCAACAAACTGGAAAATAATTTTTCGCTGAAGACACAAATTCTGGAAAATTTACAGAATGCTGGAAAATGCAGAAATAAAAATCAGCAAGCTTAAAACAGTCATTCAACACATTTAAACACTGAGATTTTTTGTCAACATGACCCTGGAAAAACCCCCTACAACTCCTGGGGAAAACCGGTTCGAAAGCTTCTCTTTTATTTTCTGAATATTGTTTTTTACAGTGAAACAGGAAAAACTCAGAAAAAATTCCAACCACCAATCTACAGACTTATCTCGATTTCCGTGCTTGCACATCGCCTCGGAAATTGTGCCAAATCAGCAACAACAGAAAACAGAAAATTTACAGCACCTTAGGACAGCATTAAATGTTGTACGGCCACCTTGAGAAGCGTGCCAGAACAGCCGTACTTTGCTGTACGAAC
This sequence comes from Pinus albicaulis, assembly GCA_034641835.2. Lineage (NCBI taxonomy): Eukaryota > Viridiplantae > Streptophyta > Pinopsida > Pinales > Pinaceae > Pinus > Pinus albicaulis. Next base: position 356,153,258 of record CM076580.1, read on the forward strand.
TGTACAGATTTTGTACAGCAACATCTCTCGAAATCTATGCCAAAAATCTGGGTTGTGTTGTTGTCCTCTTTTTCGGTTTTTGTGCCGAAAATGACAGTGACCCTCTTCCTTGGAAAACGTGTCTGATTTTTGTGCCTTGAAGTGTGTGCTTGCTGTTGTACCCTCTTCCTTGATTTTTGTGCCTCCTCACTTGGAAACACTACCTCTCCGTTGATGTACGGATTTTCTCCCTCGGTATGTGTGCCAATAAACGTTGCCGTACCTTTGTTGAAATCTCTTCGTTGCTGCCCTCCTTCTCACTGCTCAGAAAAATCTCCAGCTCTCTTTCTCTCCTCCCAATCTGCTCATGAAAGAATGAATGACATTTTTCCTCCTTTTCCTCCTTCAACCTAACCCTAAGTGACTTTTGGGAAATCCCTAAATCCAATGGCTAAAATAGATTTAGATCTAGGGCTGAGATTAAATGTTCATTTAAATCTCACTTTCTATTTTTTAATTCACCCCACTTTAATAAAGACCCACTTAGTCATTTATTTCCAAAGTCACTTTTCCTTTCTAATTTTACATTGACTTTATTAAAGTCACTTTAAAATTAGACTTCAGTAACTTTATCACTTAAAGTCACTTTAAAATTAGACTTGACTTTATAAAATTATAAAGTCACTTTAAGAGAAAAATTAAATTTTTTTGGACACTTTTCCCTAGGCCAAAGATCGAAGCCTTAGGGAACCACATGTCCTCCGGTAACCAAATTTCAACATAGATAACTCAACACAAAAGTTGAGTCTCCATCGTGACGCTAGAGTTTGGTCAATGATGGAATCAATGAATGGTCAATGATGGAATCAATGAATGGTCACGTCCATGAATATAACCACTATATCCTTCAATTTTATATAGTTCTATGTATGGTCAAGTCCATGAATATAACCACTATATCCTTCAATTTTATATGGTTCTATGTTTATCATTTCTGCAACACTTCATAAAGGTTAGTTGACTAGTTTAGATAATTTTTTTGGACACTATATTAATTATGGTTCATTCACTTTTGTTATTATATCTATAGCATTAACAAAACGAGTTAAAGTCTTATAAAGCAAACAAGTAGCATATAGTTTCGAATATGTATTGTAACTTAGCTATAAACAATTTGATCAATAATAGAATATACTCTAAAGAGATTATATAGAATATTAACCCGTAGCCTAACCAGCCTGCTTTTTTGCCCAAAAAATTATGGAAATTCTGGTAAGATTTTAATAAAATCCGGCAGGAATTTTTGTAAATCCAGGTTACAACTATCAAACTTCAAGATTTTGGATGCCCGGAGGTTTTTGATGGTGCTGAATCCATTTCCACCATCAAAAACATGATTCAAACACTGTTACTGCTATATTTTTTTGAAAAAATTTACCCGAATTCTGGCCACTTTTGACCGTTCGGACAATTCCCCCGCCTTGGTAGACTTGTCCAAATACTAATACTAAACATAGTTAAGTTTCATCGTTGATAATTGCTTGCAACACTAGAGAATTTTAGACGACTCAAACTACTTTGAAAGTATTGTTTGATCAATAAAAAAATGTCATAAAACTTGATTGAAATTAATATTTTTGCTTAAAATAATTCTATGTGTACTTCCCATCTAAAAGTGTATAATGAGCTGTCAAAAATATATAGATAAATATATATCATTTATCTATAGTCAAAATAAAGCAAATTATTAACATAAATCAAGATTTAGCTTATTTATCATTCAACATAAAATGAGATTTAGCTCATCTCTAATAAAACCTAATTCTTCATAATGTTTTAATATTTCAAATACATACCAATGCACCAACCTTGCAATGGCCTATTGAAAGTCGGAATTCATTTGTTGTAAAAATCATTTGGCAAACTATTCTCGTAATTTTTTGTAAGGTTGTATATGTAATTTTGACACTCCTATGAATGCACTCACCCACATCGTAGAAAAGGTTCACATTAAATGTATGTTTACTATTGGAACAAAACTTTCAGGATAATGTCAACTCGTCATCTGCAAAGATCCAAACTCTGAGTATAAACCTTAACAATTCGATCTATTCCTTGTGCACAGCTTTGTGGCATTTTATTTTGCCTGGAACTGTCATGCAACTGCCTTTTCAAAAAAAAATGAACGTGAGAAAACAAAATAGCAATTTTTCAAAAAACACGACATGCCAATGATGGTGATGTTGAAAAAGCTTAGCCAAATTCCAGCAATCTCATTTGGAGGCATACCTAGTTATAAATACTAGGCGGTGATAATTGGCTGTTAATATTTGACATCTTAAAATCCCTTTAAAAGAGACTTTAAAAGAGAGAGTTTAATTAAGTTAGGATCTATGAATGTTAAAACACACTTGACATTATTAATGTATAACATATGCACCAAGTTTTCATCCTACCAGGACTGACTTATTCCAAATTCTTTTAATGACAAATAACTGCTGTGCGTTAAGTTAAAGCAAATGAATACACACATCATTTTTTCCACCTATATTGATTTCCTTAATTGCTTGGTCTCATGAATCACTAGATGATCATGCACTTCCTAGGAATCTATTCAAAATGCTATGACCGGTGAGATGTCTACTTTGGTCTCATCTTCATAAGATTGTTACTCTGGTCGGGAAACAAGCAATCACTAAAGTTTTTATAATTAAGCAGTTTTAGGCTAGCCTGAACTGTTTGGCTTACAATTGAACAAGCATTGCTTAACATGTCATTGTTCAGAGATGCTAAATTCTTTGCTTAAGGCATGAATGTTATCTGAAAATCAAATTTGAATCTGGGGTAAGATGGACCTATGCCGGTTTTAAATTGAACCAAACTTCTAAACAGAATAAATATAGATTTAAAAATCCCAATAACTCTATTATTCCAGCAATAGAGACACCTGACAAACCACCAAATTGAAAAACAAGAAATACGTTGACAGCCACACAAATGGATTAGAACCACAAAGTTAAAGCCCTTGCTTTTGCACTTAACGATGCCTCTGGCTGCATATGGATTTTTTGACTACAATACGCTGCTTAAACGTGTCAAGAAAAACGCATCCACCAAAAGGCAAACTAGGAATTGTCCAGATATTTGCAATGCAGAGAACTCGTCCTTTTCAACCAGAGACAAAACTCATACATTGCATTGTTAAAAATAGTATCAATGGCATTTACAAATTAACCACGCCTTGGTTTTACATTTCAACAGCCATTCTATCTATTTATGATAAAAGTACATATTCTCATCCTCCCTTGGTTACATAATGAACGGCAGATGATGCTCAGGGAAACTGGAAAGTAAAAGTATATATGTATTCATCACAATACAGAACCAAGTAGCAAATTCTGATCCAACGAAAAGCAGGTCTATGCGTAGTAATTCAAGCTGGACTTCTTCTTGGCTTGAACTTGAATTATTCCTTCATTGAAATCTTCATGTGTAACCTACAAGTAAGAGACAGATAATCAGCATTGAGAACTCCGACCCTTCTTAACGTTACAGTGACAATTATTCTTCAATTAGTCAAATATTCCTTACCAGCAGATTATAAAATAATAATATTATTAAAAGGAAACAAAAACATTGAGAACCACTTCGTAATGTATGTTAAACATTAAAATTTCAACATTCAGACAATGTGATTGTGAAAACTGTGATCAACGTCCAGGGAAACTGGTTCTTATAGTATACAACCTGCAGTGTTTTGTATAGTTAATGTTTAATGATTCTTACCGGCCAATTAGAAAACAATAATAAGAGTGAAAAAAAAAAAACATTGAAAACCACTTAATAAGGCATATTAAACATGAATATTTCCAAAATTCAAGATAGATGTTTGTAGTAACTGTGATCAACTTCAAGAGAATCATACTGACTGGTTCTTATTAATTACAAAAAAAAAAACCTAATATCTCTAGTACAAGAACAGTGCCAATATTTACAAAGAGAATGTTTGAAGTAGCGGAAAACAAATATCAACGTAACATTGAAAATTTTTGTTCGTGTCAAAGAACAATAATCCATTACCTCAGTTGCATCTCGACGCAGAGCAAGCATACCAGCTTCTACACAAACAGCTTTTAACTGTGCACCATTAAAATCATCAGTGGAACGTGCAAGCTCTTCAAAGTTGACATCTGGATGAACAGTCATTTTTCTTGAATGAATCTGCAAAAGTCAAAGGGAGCTTGGGCATGAGAAACAGAGGAATAGCATAGATGTAACCCAAATTCATGGTCTTATATAGATTACATCTACCTGTAAAATCCGTGCCCGTGCATCCTCTGTTGGGTGAGGGAATTCTATCTTCCTGTCTAGACGGCCTGAACGCATTAGAGCTGGATCTAAAATATCTGCACGATTTGTTGCTGCTATGACCTATACATGAAGTTTGATCACAGTGAGTTACCATATATCCCACTAAACATCATGTAACAACTGCAAAATTAACATAAGACTCAACCCTGGTAAAAGTAGGAATTTAGTAATAGAAACACAGCAACAATAAATATTTGGCAAATTGCAATAAGTATTAAGCAGACTGTTAAGTCAAAAGCAAGGCTGCAAACATGGTTTTCAAAAAATAAAACTATTAACAATATTCTAAATTTATGAAACAAAAAGGTTCTGTTCATATTGTAATTACAAATTTGAGATAATAGGCATAGATGCTAGGAGCACAATCACGCTTGTATATAACAGTTGATAGCATTCAAACTATTATTAGAGCATAACAAGCAATAAAGAAAATCCAAAGTCCCCTCCTAAGGCTCACAGTCTGTACTCATCACTGGCTCCAACCAGCAATGGAAAATATATTGTATTCAGCACTCCAAATCCTTGGTAGTGGTCACTGATAATTCAGGAAAATTTGTTAAGGGATCTCACGGTATATAAGACTTGAATGTGAAAAGCAATTTTTTGTCTCTCGTGAATTAGGTAAGCAAAATACCCACTGTCCGATGGCATGGTGTCAGTCAGGAATCTTATGGGTAATTTTGGGTAGATGGTAATCCAGGTTGCAAAGTCCTCATCTAACTAGCCAAATGACAAATCAGGAGAACGTTTAAGTTTGTCTCAGCACCAACATGTACAGCCAGGGTGGATGCAATGTACCAGTAACTTTTTCTATTACTTTAAAAAAAATAGAAGATAAAATTTATAAAGATGTTTCCTTGAAAAAACAAGTGTAGCTAGTAGAATAGCTTGCACTTTTTTTAAGTATCTTTTCTTCCAGCATTCAAATAGCTTCTTGCACAGGACACAAGTTGGAGATTAAAAAGGGGTTTCCAAAGTATGTCCTCTTTACGCAGTTCTAGATAAAAGTTGCAAAACAGATGACATAGATTATCCAGGTAATGAACAAATGTCGAAGTTTGCACAACCAGACACGTCCAATCAAACTTATTAATATCTCAATAATTCAAAGCAAATCCTGTCAATTTATGATAATGGCTTCTAGAAGTCATTCTGCAAGCTGAGAGGCATTAACGTGATTAGTATAAGAAAATGCATACTGGAATAAACAAGAAGTAAGAACGGACATAAACTAAAATGTGGCGCACTATTTTCTGAATTCAGTATCGTTTATAAATTTATCTAGTTGTGACTCATGAAAACGTGCAATCAAGAAATTGGAGTGCAGCCATGTATTGTAAGACATTTAAGATAAATGTAGAAAGCATATTGATGTCATGCTTGCATTAATAAAAACAATCACTATCGTCCATCTGGCCAGTAAACTGTTGCAAAGTATTAGCTCCTATATACTGTCCACAGCTTAAATTAATGTAGTATTGGACCATCGAATGTCGAAGGTAAACAGGGACTCTAGTACCTATTACCACCAACCTCGATTCTATAAATACTTTATTCAAAGAAAACAGTCTCTCTCTCTTGAAATGTGTACTCTTTTCATTCCCTTTAGTAATACTCAAATATACTTATATTATGTACTAAATAAACTTAAAGGATAGTATCAGTGTCCTTGTAACAACAAAATTTTGCTAATAGTACAAGCAGACTTCAAGGTGGCACATGCCATTCGATTTAATTTAAACAATGGCCCTACAAAAACACCTTAGAGAAAACATCATTAATGCTTGTCATATGTTCCCTCTATGGCATCCTCTTAAGTCTAATGTAATGTAGCAAATTATACTGTAAACAAAAGAAAAAGTATCAATTGCCAAATTTCAGGGTGGGAATAGGCTGTTGGATCTTAAATAACCTTTTCTGCAGTCACTTTTGTCAGATTTACACGTAGTCATCAAGTTCTCACCTTTATACGTTCATCACTGCTAAATCCATCAAGCTGATTCAGTAACTCAAGCATAGTGCGTTGCACTTCTCTATCTCCACTTACTTCGCTGCAATCAAGATAACACCATGTTAGATACAGGTTGCAACACGTTCCACAGAAAAATATGCAAACAATTTAACTTCTTATCAACCTTTACCTCATATGGAAAACTTCTTGCTAGATGTGTTGATTTAAGGTTGACAATAATCTGAGTTCCAGAAAAATAATTTCTTAACCTTAATTTCGTGTCTTATTAACATGTGTAAAGCTGTAAAAGTAGCAGAAACTAGACAAGTCCACAAAGCACAATATATTGCACAGAGAAACTTGCAATAAATAACAACTTGATCTACAAAAATTACTAGTTTCAAGGAATATGCATAGGAAAAAAGCACTTGCACTTTTCAAAATATGCACATATTCAGATTCAAGTTGAAATATTATCATATATTTAATGGCCATATTTAAGATGGAAAGTACATTTCGAAATAGAGTCAACTATTACGACTTTGGGTTAGAAGACATTTAATTAGTTTCGAATTATGGAAATATGAATGTCACTTACTCCGTGTACTCACATAAAAGATTTGTTTTGAGAATATAATGTCTGTCATCCGAATGGGCTACCTCTCATTTTGCAGATGTAAACAATGTAAACTTTCTCCTATTGCTGTATGCAATTAGTAACATAGTCTGAAAGTCACAGTAGAGTCAAGGATCTGAAATACATTGGACAGTTAATTTGGCATGGGGATACCAACAACGAACCGTGGCCAAGGCATTGTCAGCACGAGTTGGGGTGAGAGAAGAGTTGTCAGCATGAGCACGCATCCATCGGCAGAAATGGAAAGACAGGCTGCAAAGGCTGAAACAGGACCCAAACAACTAAGGAGTTGTCACATAATTTAGCATGGGAATACCAACAATGAATAATGGCCAAGTAACAAAAAAGGCAGACGGAGAATTATGTCACCTATAGTATTTATCAGTGTTCCACGGGAACGTGTCCCCTAAGATCGGATGCATGCACCCCACGCACCCGAGAAGGGGGGACGTCTAAGGGTGCATTTCCCCACACCCCTTTTGGGGAGTCATGGGGAGAAGCAGGGGTGCGTTACCCCAGTGTGGGGGATGCAAATCCTCAAAAGAGGTGTTTCTGGGCGTCCCCCCTCGAATTTGTCTAATAACATTTAATATAAAAAAATAAAATGAAAAATCACTTATTAAAAGCTTTAAAAAAGTAAAATAAAAAATAAAACAAAACTTTAAAAAAAAAATTGAAACAAAACTAAAAATTAAAAAGTTAAAACTTACCTACGTTAACTCAATGTTATCAGAACCAAACCGGTGATCGAACTGAAAAACCTTGCGGACAGAGAAACAGTCGGAACCAGACCAAAAAACCGGTTGACCAAAAACATATAAAACATTCAAATTTTAAAGAAAAACATCTATATACATGTGCATCCATATGAATCCAAACCATTTATACACGAATAAACAAAAGTTCTCATTTATATAGCTTGTAAGGGTGCAAATAACCAAAATATCATTGAGTGCAATCCATCCCTGAACCAAAAATACATCAACAAATAGGCTCTAGAGAGCCTCTAGCATCCAAAACAAATCATGCTACAACAAATACCTACATATCATCAAAAGCATTGCCTATATTGGGATCTTCGTCATCAATATAACCCTATAAACATTAAAATAAGATAGAAAAAACATAGCATGTCAAGTCAACATTTTGTTTGAGTGATGGGTACATTTTTAGTAGAGTCATGATAGAGGAGTTCGATAACCAATGCCACTAACATCAAAATACATAGAGGGATTGGTGCTCTCTATTAAATACTAGTTCCTTACCCTCGTACATGACAAAATCCAATGGAAACGTTGCAATCCCCGCTATCCTAAAAATTTGTTAAGTCTGTTGGATTTTGAGTGAAATATAAAATTCTACTTTCTCCGTATAAAATCCAATGAGGCTGGAACCAATCTCAAACATCCCAAGGCATTTCATGGTAATGTTAAAATTTTAAGTAAAAGGATGGAAATGAGAAATTAAGTAGAATTCAATTAAGGAGATTGTTTTCATCTTGACGCCTTCCGATTTTTACAGGATTAATATCAATTATCCTCTTATCCTCATTTCTTAAACTTCTAAGAGGCATAATTATTACAATCAATCACAATTCCTCTTATCTTAATTTCTTAAACTTCTACGAGGCATAATTGTTACATTCAACCACAATTTTGAGTGTAGTTTAAGTGCACAAGTTTTCAAGAACTTTCTATTAAAACAGTTAATTTCTATTGTCATTTTACTTCCATATTGTAATATGGTTGGTTCAAATTTGATCCTACTTACAAGTACCAATTGAAAATCTCATACGGAGGAACTTTGTGTCAACGAAGAACTCATACTAATTATGATTGACATTCCACATCCCTATTTAGACAATTTGAGTTTTTTACAATATCTACTGCCTCTCTAATTCTCCTTTTTGACCAATTATCAACTTTGGCCAACAATTGAGTTGGATATTTTCTTGTAAATGAATTATTCTTCATTACATTAGTAACAAAACACAACCTAGGCTAATGTTGTGGATAAAATTCCACCTAAACTTGGTCATTCATATTTTAGAGTTTCTTTAATCTCATCCTTTGGCAATTTTTTCATTAATACCAGTTTAAAGGCATGTTATTGTCAAGAAATACCAAGGAAAATCTAAAAATCAATTACGCTACAAAATAGAAATATAATTGAGACAAATAGACATCAAAGGAAACCAAAAGAAGTTATACTATAAAAATCTATTGTTAATTTCATTACCTTGGCTACCAAAGCAGTGCTCTGTCAAGATTTCTTAAGGTCATATAGGGATTTCATGAGGGAATAGACAAGGCTGGAGTCACTTTGAACAAATCTGAGAGGTTGTTTCATATAAATTTCTTCTTCCAAATCAACATGCCAGACAACGCCAGACAACAGATTTAGCATTATTTGATAGACCTCCCATTGATATGGGGAAGAAAAGGCAACGACACAAACAATTTACTATCAACTACGAGTTTCATATAAATGCCAGAACCTTATTAAATACCTAGGTTATGTATTGACCAACAACCAAGTTAACAGAACTCCGAACCTTATGTAGGAGTGAGACCAAGCTAAATACAGTGTCATGATAGAGAAGGTGGGCAACAAACTCTATAAGGTTGGTGAGTAGGCAAATTGTCTACTTGCACCTTATAAGGCGCCAAAGAAAAAGGATATGGACCCTCTCGATAGTCATTAAATCAGACTCAAGTAAACAAGGTCACCATATCTTGGAACTGTAAAAACTATGAAACAAATAATGGTGGTATCCATGAGACATATCTTAGGGACAAGAATTCCATAAAGTGGTGACAAAAATACTGTCACCCAAAGACAAACAAGGACCTATAGCCTTTGTTGACCTAGGGTTGAATAGGATGCCTCAACCTAAAACAAGGTCCTAAAAATTGTACTCCCAAGCACATGAAGGGACTAGTGATCTCAATCTCTTCCCCTCTAGGAAAAAAAAAATGATTGTCCAAATATTCTTCTCCTAGTTAAAGAATATAACATTGGTTTTTCCCAAGTTGACTACCAATTATCAAAGACATAATAAAGGGCCAATGCATCCAACTCTATTTGTAGGCCCTTCAAGGACAAGGCTAAGAGGATCACATCATACATGGAATTAAAAGGAAATCAAAACTTTATGAAGAAGGAAACCAGCATTGTCTTGGATATGCTCACGAAGAACGGATTACAACTCATCAATATATAACTCAAACAAAGTGTGGGATAAGGAGCATCCCTAATTGACCCCAAAGGTGCTCCTAATTAAATCTATTACCCATACACAAAGTGGAGACTGCCAACCATAATCTTGTAAAGGCGCATGACGACAACCAAGAGAGTATTAGAAATGCCAAAGTCTATAAGCCTCTAGAACAAAGACACTCATGGTACCAAGTCATATGCTTTCTAAAAGTATACAATGCAACAATAGACTTCCAAAGAGTGATTCTCAGCATCCTTGATGATAACTTAGAGTCTAAGGATAGCATAGGTCAAAAACCAACATGTCCACTAGCTCAAAGGTGTCTCTAGTCAAGCCATTCAAATAGCTTCAAATGAAGGGCAATGGCATAGAGCTGCAAAAATGTATGATGGTATGACCAACCATAATTGTCTCATATTGTCGGGATAGCCATTGGAACCTGATTTATGAAGTGATGTTTAGTGTGATGAGACCAAGTTTGCGGATACATTTTTTCCCAAGTTGACTACCAATTATCAAAGACATAATAAAGGGCCAATGCATCCAACTCTATTTGTAGGCCCTTCAAGGACAAGGCTAAGAGGATCACATCATACATGGAATTAAAAGGAAATCAAAACTTTATGAAGAAGGAAACCAGCATTGTCTTGGATATGCTCACGAAGAACGGATTACAACTCATCAATATATAACTCAAACAAAGTGTGGGATAAGGAGCATCCCTAATTGACCCCAAAGGTGCTCCTAATTAAATCTATTACCCATACACAAAGTGGAGACTGCCAACCATAATCTTGTAAAGGCGCATGACGACAACCAAGAGAGTATTAGAAATGCCAAAGTCTATAAGCCTCTAGAACAAAGACACTCATGGTACCAAGTCATATGCTTTCTAAAAGTATACAATGCAACAATAGACTTCCAAAGAGTGATTCTCAGCATCCTTGATGATAACTTAGAGTCTAAGGATAGCATAGGTCAAAAACCAACATGTCCACTAGCTCAAAGGTGTCTCTAGTCAAGCCATTCAAATAGCTTCAAATGAAGGGCAATGGCATAGAGCTGCAAAAATGTATGATGGTATGACCAACCATAATTGTCTCATATTGTCGGGATAGCCATTGGAACCTGATTTATGAAGTGATGTTTAGTGTGATGAGACCAAGTTTGCGGATACATTTTGCTGACAACATGATTAAATAGGTAAACAAGGTGACCATTAAGAGTGTGTAGACCATGTTTAAAGAACTTAGCCTAGCAACCCTCCTCATCTATTGCTTTCCTAGTATTCATCACTCTAATTGTCTCTTAAATATCTCGACAATTAAAAATGTGTCGAGAGGTAGGAAGGGATGTAACTTCATGGGTTGTCCAGACTCCAAAGACATCATAGATCAAGTAAAGATGAAATCATTATTTTGGTTGGATTGTTAGGAGGGTTGGGCAAGGGGGGTACATACACACAAGCACGCACACAAGTTACTTATGCAGAAATCTATTGTTAGATCTAGTTATACTTCTCCTACTTAAGCAAGTTATTAATGCTGAAATCTTCAGATTAACATCGAAGTAAACACATAACAGACTTTCACCAATTCAGATCTAAAACAAAAAAAGTACATGCACACATAGACAAAGTGACACAAGATTTTATGGACAAGAGTCCTCGGAAAAACCCGATGCGGGAAAACCGGTCTTCTGGCTGCTAGAGGGTTTATATTATTAAGTAGTTTTTTGAATACAACAAATCTAGGCACCACACTGGTTAACCCGATAGAATTAAATATAGATCTGCAGCTACTTGTTGTTCTGAAGCCAAAACTTTGACTGATCCACACCCTCAAATGGGATTTACAAGACTCAGCAAAATTTTGGCCCTACAAACCCCAACGCTGCCCCTAAAGCCCCTGTGTCAGCCTTTGCAGACTCTGTGTGCCTCTGGGCTGGCCTGGAGAGGGTTGTGTAAACCCAGAATGGGTGACGTAGACCCCACCCTGCCCCTGAGGGTCTCTGCGTAACCCAGATGGGTCCCCGACTGACCAGCGCTGCCCCAAAAGGGACTGCGTAGCACCTGCGTAGCTGAAGTTTCCCCTACGTTGCGCAGCTGCTACCCTCTCTGTTGTTGCTGCCTTTGCTTCTCTGCGCTGCCTCTTTAAGCTGCTCTCTGCCTATTGCTGATTCTAGGCACTGGGATCAGACCATCCCCTTTGCCTAAACTACCCCTATCTGCAGCTGACACACTTATGAAAGTTCTTAGCAAACCCTGCCCTAGAACTTTAGCTTAGTCTCAATACTCTGCCTCTATGTGTCTCCTCCAAATGACCCCAAGCCTTTCCTTTATACTTTTCTCGTTGGGAAACCAACGACCATGAGCAGATCTTGAATCGATGGCTAAGATTAAAAGAAAGCTTGATCCGTGTGACTTAAGACAATTTCATCACATGTTTTAATTAATTACCTTTAATCATTTAATTTTCCTAAGTTAGACAAAGGGTCCATAATTAAAATTATTAATTAATTATCTCCCAAACCAGATGAAATTTCCCAAATCCCTTCTGGGTCTTGGAGATCTCATGTACTCTAGTCCCTCAACAAATTTTGGGAGATAGAGCACATCTCATGCTACCCCATCACTCAAGAAACTCAACACTCCCTCTTAGCGAGGAATGTGCTCTAGTACAAACTATGCTTCACCCCGAAGCTCTGCTCTGATCTCTGGTGTGGGTCTCTGCACTGATGCTGGACCTGCTGACCTACATCACTGTGTTGTTGCTCCCATTCTATACTGTTGCCCATGACGCTGCCACAGCCACTGCTACATCTATACTGCAGCTCCCTCTCAATCTACTGCATCTGTGCTACCATTTGTTGCACTGCATCTTCAGTTGCTGAGAGAAACAAGCGAATCTTCTGCCTAATCTTTGACAGACAAGTCAGTTGGGCTGCATCCTCATCATTAAAGCTCCATTTGCTGCAAATCTGTGTTGTCATCAGGAGGATGATGCACAGCTACAGCTCTGCACTACTGAAGTCACATCAGCCCCTTGTGTTGAAATCTCTCACGTTGTTGTTGCGCTGCGTCGTCCTCCTGAAGCCTTTTATGTTGTTGCAGCTCTGCTCTGCATTGTTGAAGTCACATCAACCCTTACGTTGTTGCTGCATCTGCACTGCGTTGCTCCTTCAAGCCTTCAGATCCGCCTCTGCTTCATCCGCAATTCTATGCACCAACTGCTCCACTTGTACCACTACTGTCTTAAGGCTCTCGTAGCTCAGATGTGATCAAAGAGATGAGTTATTGAAGGATCTCGCCCATTTTTCTGTAGTTGCTCTACAGATCCATGTCGCCCCACTTTCGTGGTTCATGAGCGCTCATGGTTTCATTGTCTTCTGACCCATCGTCTGCCACAGCAGCCTTGGAAGTAGAAGCTTCCTTGTCCTTCTTCTTCTGTGGACGCTGGCGAAATGTCCTACTTCACCGCACTGGAAACATTTGATTTGGAAAGATCACACTTCTTCTTCCCTTGCTGCCTCTTTGATGCCAAGGCTGCATCATCCTCATCTTCCTTCTTCACTTTACTGGATCCAGAGTTGTACTACTTCTTGGTGAATCGGTGGAGTTCTTCTTGACGCGTGATTGCCCACAAGTTGTCCTAGTCGGGAAGGTCCACTCTGCTCAAGACACTTTGGACAAAGATTTCCCACTATTCTGTGTCCGCATTGAGTGCAGTCATTACCATCACATCATCCTCCACCTTTGCTCCCGTGGCAATCAACTAATCTTTGATCGTCTGTAATCTGAAGAGAAAGTGCTCCATCTCTTCCCCCTTGGTCATCATGAATGACCGCAGCTGAGTCTCCAGAAGCATCTTCCTCTGGACGAACTTCCCTTCATATAGGGTCATTAAGGCCTTCCACAACTCAATAGATGTTTCCTTCTTAGCTATATGTGGAACAATATGGTCCTTAACTCCATCCATTATGAGTCGCTTGGCATGTGCCCCAGCTTCCTCATGCTTCTTCAGGAGATCAACATCGGTCGATGTGGCCAAGACTTGTTTTGCATGGTCTCTTAGACGATATGCCTCCAAGACTACTAGGATTCCGACCTTCCAGACTGCAAAGTTGGACAAGCCATCCAACCTACCCTGACCACATAGTCCGTGAGGTGCCATATGCTCAGTAAATCTATCGGAGCTCCTCCTCTCTATGCTAGAGATTTGGATCTAGGGTCCTTGGCGAAATAAGCACCATTTGCTCCCTCTGACAACTAATTTCCTCTCTTGGAAATCCGCCAAATCAATCAACGATACAGCTCTCTTCGATCCTCTGATCGATCTACAAGTTTCTTTGGCTAGAAACCCTTTGAGAAGTTGATCTCTTCCCGCTCTTTGTCACTAGTGCTTAGGCTAAATTCTGAATCTTCAAAAATTTAACCCCACCAACACCTTCTGAAGTTCTGCAGCTTTGTTTCTGGCACTTCTGAATCAGACAGTTTCAGATCTGCATCACCCTAGCTGGCCTCTGCGTGAGCAGACAGTCCCAGCGTTGCCTCTACGCAGTAAGTACGTGGGCCTGCGTGGAGATAGTGTAGGACTACGTCACCCTAACCTCTGCGTGGCTCTGCTTCCTCTGAAATCGTGTTGTCCCTTCAAATCTGGCTTTCTGCTACTGCTCTCTCTGTTGCTTTCTGTAGCAAGATTCTTCAGTCTTCTGTTGGTGACCCTGCTAGATCTACAATCGCTCTGATACCATGTGAATAATTCTGAATGTTACTTATGCAGAAATCTACTTTTAGATCTGGTTATACTTCTCCTACTTAAGCAAGTTATTAATGCTGAAATCTTTAGATTCACATCGAAGTAAACACATAACAGACTTTCCCCGATTCAGATCTAAAACAGAAAAAGTACATGCACAGAGACAAAGTGACACAAGATTTTCTGGACAATAGTCCCCGGAAAAACCCAATGCAAGAAAACCGGTCTTCTGGCTACTGGAGGGTTTATATTATTAAGTAGTTTTCTAAATACAGCAAATCTGGGCACAACACTGCTTAACCCGACAGAGAAAAATATAGATCTACAGCTACCTATTGTTCTGAAGCCAAAACTTTGACTGAACCACACCCTCAAACGAGATTTACAAGACTCAGCCAAATTCTAGCCCTAGAAACCCCAACGCTGCCACTGAAGCCCCTGCTTCAGCCTCCGTGTGCCACTGCGCTGGCCTAGAGAGGGATATGTAACCCCAGAATGGGTGACGCAGACCCCACTCTACCCCTGAGGGTATTTGCGTAACCCAGATGGGTCCCCGACTAACCAGCGCTGCCCCAGAAGGGACTGCGTAGCACCTGTGTCGCTGAAGCTGCCCCTGCGCTGCACAGTTGTTGCCCTCTTTGCTGCTGCTGCCTCTGCTTCTTTGCGCTACCTCTGGAAGTTGCTCTCTGCCTCTTGCTGATTCTAGGCACTGGGATCAGACCATCCCCTTTGCCTAAACTACCCCTCTCTGCAGCTGAAACACTTTTGAAAGTTCTTAGCAAACCCTGCCCTAGAACTTCAGCTTAGTCTCAGTGCTCTGCCTCTGTGTGTCTCCTCCAAATGGCCCCAAGCCTTTCCGTTATACTTTTCTTGTTCGGAAACCAACGACCATGATCAGATCTTGAATCGATGGCTAAGATTAAAATAAAGCTTGATCCGTGTGACTTAAGACAATTTCATCACATGTTTTGATTAATTACCTTTAATAATTTAATTTTCCTAAGTTAGACTTAGGGTCCATAATTAAAATTATTAATTAATTAAATTATCTCCCAAACCGGATGAAATTTCCCAAATCCCTTTTTGGGTCTTAGAGATCCCATTCTAGTCCCTCCACAAATTCCTACCCCGTCACTCAAGAAAACTCAATAGCCTAGACTCCAAAGACATCATAGATCAAGTAAAGTTGAAATCATTATTTTGGTTGGATTGTTTGGAGGGTTGGGCAAGGGGGTGCACATACACACAGGCATGCACGCACACACACACACACACACACATATAGAAAGAGAGAGATACCTCCACTGAGAGTGGCTGACCCAACACCCAAAGAAGGAAAGTAGATGTATGAGAATGCATGTTGTTAAAATCCAGGTCAAGTGAGATAGAGGAGTCACAAGTAAGAGGGTGCACCAAAATGTTTTGGGGGGATGGTGAAGGGATGCATGGTTCACATCTCTTTGAGATGAAAAGGTGATTCTTATGCTGAAGGAGGCATTGTTATGATTTCTTAATACCAACGTAGTAGGAGTGGACATGTGAAAAGGTGTATTGAAATAGGCTACACAAGGCCTTGCACTCATTATCCTACCACCATTTCACAGACCAATAGCTAGCGTTGGATTGTCTTCTACATACAAAGAACAACCTTGGACCTATTAACACCAGATCCATCAACATGAATCCAAGTGTTATCTTCCATCATATGTTTGTGGACATTATACGTGATGTACTCAGCCTTACAAAATTTGTCATTTTGCATTCACAGTCCATGAGTACCTTACATATACAGGTATTGTTGCCACAAAATGTAGTGATCCTAGTGCAAAGCCTCACTGGGTAGATCCAGACCTCAGGGAAATAAGAGATCGGATACCACTAGAACCTTAGCAGCCTTTCTCCAACGATTTAGTGGTACTTAAAACCACAACGAAGGCTTCCCTATAGATCACTTAGAAGATATTCAATAAACAGGGTTCAAGGTGAAGACTAAGGTTAAATGATAGAGATAAACCATCAACAAATCCTAGAGGGCTAATGTGATCTTCACCAAAGTTCAAGCCCTCTACCCTTGGACCAATTAAGCAAATTATAGGGTTGTTTTAAGTTAGAGTTTTACAAGATTTTCAATAATAAGGTGTGCAATGTCAGACAACAGCCAGAGGTAAGTCTTCCAATGATAAAACAACAAAGGATCAAGACTATCAATTAGATATGTAGAGTTCAGGGTTTGCAAAGGATTTTTTATGGTTAAAACATGCCCTAGAAATATAGATTGAGTAGGCAATAAATGCTAGATTTTGCTTTTAGACAATTATTTAATGCAATTCCTACTCAGAGAGAAATGACATGTCAAATAAAATTCCTTTTTAGCAATATTCATAAAAACCCTAACCCTAAATCTAGACATCTAGAATTTACGAGAGAAGAGGGAGAATCTAGTATAAGTAGAGGGTTTGATCACCACCACCTAGACTGGGGACTTGATCTAAATGGGCAATGCAGTCGTCTACGGAAAACTCAATGAGGATGGCTTTATTGAAGAGGGTGTGATGGAAATGACATCTACTTACAAACCATAGCAGCTTCCTTTTTAGGCATATTTTAAATTTAAGAGATGCACAGCTTGAAGTTATCTTAAAAGATTCAAGGGAAACAATTTTGCATACCATAGAGCAAGATTTCTAGATAAATTTAGAAATTTTAACCATGCCACCTGTCGAAAATATAGCATGCAAAATATAGAAAATATATAGTAAACTCACAAAATTTCCACAAGAATCTCTCTGAAGTATCCCAACAAATTGATTTCAAGCAAAAATCCACCTAGAAGAGAAATTCGCAACATAAAACTACATTGCATCCAAATAGAAGAGAGACAAAAGTTAATTGGCACTTCTAAAAGAGAGACGAATGTGATGATTAATAATGATGATAATGATATGAGACCTCCTTCTATTTATATGAGGGCAAACAAGTCTCATTTTCATAATTTTACAAGCAAAACCCCTAAAAGTTCACTTGGGCATTCAAAAAGCTCCAAAGGTCACAAGTTGACCTTAAAATAGCTCAAAAACATAACAAAATGTCAAAAATAACCCACAAATGTCGGAAATAAATGCCTCTACCATAACATCATCATTTAGAAATGGTCAAAATCCATCAAGCAACTAATAAACAGGTCCAGTAGTACTCCTCACTCCAAGAATTCCTTAAAATGCATGGGTACATATCCAAAAAATGCATCCTCAACCATGACATCTTCTATAAGATGTCATGGCAAGGCAAGCATCGAGATCTAAGGAGGATGTGCAAGCCCTCCCAAGTCATCTTAATGGAAATCATCCTCATCTAGGCTCCAGAACAAGCAACGTCAATCAAAAAGGGTCAAGGACAACTTGGGGGCATCCTAGGTCCATCTGGGCTCATCATCAACTAGTCCAACTCCCAAGCTTTTTGGCTCAAGGTTTCAATATCTGGAGGTACATGAGGGGATTTAGTACCATGGGGAATCATCTCAAATCCCTACGCTCATCTATGGAGGGACCACGTTGAAGTATCAAGGTCATTTATGCTCTCAAGCTACGAAAAAAATCATCTATAGTGTTGTTGAAGAGGGTCAAGCTCATCCCTCAAGGGACCTCTGCTACTGTGAAAACACCACCTGAAACAAATCTCTCAAGATAAACTGAGATCAACATCAATAGGTACAAAAACCATTAAAGCATCATAGTGGACAATATCTAATATTAAGGTCACAAAATTACTACACCCAAAACTCACCTTCAAAAGTCTAACTAGATCAAGCTTGTCAACAAGTTACCTCACTTATGTTAGGGATGATTAGGTCAACAACCATATTAAGTGTTTTCAGCCCCAAAGGGGAGTAACATTTCCCAGGTTAGCCCATCAATCCATAGGTGTGTGTGTGATAATGATGGTCGTGGGATGGGAGAGATTTCAAGACAAGTGCCACATCCATGGGAACAGCTAATGGGGGTCCAACATCTTGAGTGTACTGATGTAAGGAGGGAGCAATTATGTGGCATGAGTTACCCCTTTCCTCGGCTTGTTTTTTCCACCCCTCTAGTGCACCTCTCATTTAGTGTGCAAGTCCAAAAAAAGAAACAAAAAACAGTGGCAGCAAAAGAAGATTAACCCAACTGCCAAAAATTGAAGCGGTCGTACACAGCAGATGTAGAGGCAACTTCACGAGGCCACAGCAAAAGTAGATTAACCCAACCCCCAAAAATTGGCAGGGCCATACAAAGTGGGTGCAGAGGTAACTTGATAAAGTCGTACAAACCTAGAAAAGAGAGGGACGATTGTACAAATTTTGGGCTCTGGGCAACTGTTCCAAGTTTTGGTAGGGTTGTACAAGCCATACAACAACAGAGGGACCTCGCAAGTCGTACAACACTATGCAAGCCTTGCAAACTATATATGGGTTGTACAGTCTGTATAACAGGGAGAGATGCCATAGATATACAAGGTCGTACCATCCCGTCCAAGTGACAGTAGTAGTAGGAGGGTTTTACAACAAAATTTGGCAAGGTCGTACAAGCCGCACGATGCACCAAATCAGTAATCAGTCATGTTTTTGCTATAGCTTTTATATTTTCCCAATGCGCTATTTTCTCAATTCGGGAGCCCTTGTAAGCTTGGAGTAATTTTTATTAAAAAAATATTTGAAGGGCAAAAATTTCTTTGTGCATTTTGGAAATTACTTTCCTGTGCTTACACTATTTTTTTATTTCCAATTAAGTTTCTAGCAAGTGTATTTTATTTTATGAGCTGAAGAATTCAATTTATATTAATATTTGAATAAACAAATCAAAGTAATTTACCTAGGTTGTTGGAAGAGATTTTAACATGGGATCAGAGCTTGGACTCTAAAGGGGAAGCCTATTTTAGTTTTATAGCAAAATTGAAACCCCTATGGTAAATTTTATTTGGGTGCTTGCAGGACTAAGCACATTCCTTCAATATATTGTGCTTGAAGAACTAAGCACATTTCTTTGGCAACAGGTTTAGATCTAAGAGATGGCAATAGTTAGTCTCAAAGTTTGAAGATAAATTGGATGGATCCTCAAACTACCTTGCCTAGAAAGCAAGGGTTACTTTGCTTTTGAAGGAAAATGATCTTTGGGAGATTGTTGACAAAGTAGTTCCTTCATTGACAGATCCACATCAATTGGAAACCCATGAGAAGAAGGAGATCTTGTAGTGAAGGAACATTTGATTCCTCAATTGTCCTAGAAGAAGACAACTAAAAAGATTTCAAATGCCCTTGTAAGTCTCTACCAGAGTAAGAACATAAACAAGAAGATGGTATTATGGAATAAGCTCAAATCTATGAAGATGTCCAGATCAGACTCAAATATCAGTTACCTCATGATGATCATCGAGATCCGTGACAAGCTTGTAGTATTTGGAAACAAGGTGACCAATGCAAAATTTCCAAACGACGCGAAATTGATTCTCAAAATCTTGAGAAGCATTTGTCAAGGGTACCTATGCATGACAGAACCTTCCTATTTTTTAGAGGCTTTGTGATGATTGTGTCCAAGAAAATACTTAGGAGGAAGAAGGAGATGAGAACCTCGCCCTTATCAGTGAGACAGGGGGAAAGGAAAGGGTTAAAATAAGGGAAAAAGTGAGGTGTTAGACTCATTGTCAGGGAAGAAAAAGGACTTGAGTAAAATCAATTGGTTCATGTCTCATAAGCATGGACATTATGCAAAATAGTGTTGAGAGAGGAAGAAGGTCAGAAGGAAATTGCAACAGGAGGAGGTAGCAACCTTAGCAGAAACTCAAATGAGTAAATTTACTACAAAATTTGAGAAGGATTTCTCATTGGTCTGTTGTACTTCTACCAACTAATTTCCAAGAGTGCATGGTACAAGGACAATGGTGCATCTCACCATATGACATTAGCACAAGAGTTACTCATTGGTCCCTTGTACTTCTACCAGCCAATTTCCAAGAGTGCATGGTACATGGATAATGGTGCATCTCACCAAATGACATCAGCACAGGAGTTATTTACCAATCACAAAGCAAGACTCAGGAGTACATGTGGAGCCTAGTAATGATGCCAAGTATGCAATAAAAGGAATTGGGACAATCTTGCTTCAACGGGAGTCAAGCAACTCATTCGAAGTGAAGGGCATCTTGCATGCTCCAAGGCTCATGAAAACCCTGCTTTCAATCTTTGTCACAGAAGATAAAGGCTTTGTCGTTGTGTTCCAAAAACGGCAAACACTCATCATACCAAAAGAATCTAGCCCTAACACAGCTCTAGAAATTGGTTTTAGAGAGGGAAATTTGTACACATTACAAGGTAAGCCTACTCAAGCCTTGGTTCATAGTTAGTGACAAACTATATGAGTTGTGGCACAAGAGGATGCGAAATCTACATTACAAAGCATTGTCAACTATAAGGGAGATTGTCACTAATCTTCCAGATTTGAGTATTGGCTAGCAAGGAGTGTGCAAAAATGCACGCTTGGCAAATATGCCAAGGCTACTTTGACAAGAAAAGATTCCAAATCCAAGGAGATTTTGAATTTTATACATTTGGATGTATGTGGATCGAAGTCAACGACATTAGTACAAGGAGGCACATATTACGTGTCTTTTATTGATGACTTATCTAGGAAGACATGGATCTATTCATTAATACTAAGGATGAGGTCTTCAAATGATTTCAAGAGTTCAAGACTCCTACAAAGATCCAGACAGTGAAGAAGCTCAAGGTCCTCAAGTCAAACAATGGGGGTTAGCATACCTCCAATGACTTCAAGGAGTTCTGCAAGGAGGTACTAATTAAGAGGGAAGTGACAATATCTTACAACCCACAACTGAAGGAGGTTGCAAAGAGGAAGAATTGACCAGTCATAGAGGCTACTAAGGCCATAATCCACAATCAAGTTTTTCCCATGTTCCTTTGGGCAAACAAATGTAATACAACAATGTGCATCTAAAACAAAGAGTTGTCATAGGATCTACAGGACAAAACACAAAAGGAAGTATTCGCTAGTGTGAAGCCAAAGGTGAGCCACTTACATATCTTTGGTTGTCCAACATATATACATGCACATAGAGAGTGTTAGAGTAACATAATTGAGACATGAAGAAACAGATAAAGGATTTTCACTTGGTGTGCAAGTCCTAAGGAGGAAAGAGAAAACACTAGCAGCAAAAGAAGCTTAAACCAATTCCTAGAAACTGAAGGGTACATACACAGCAAGTGCAAAGGCAACTTCATGTTGATATTTTGGGGTAGCATCGGATGTGCTCTAGCTCCCAAACTTCGTGGAGGAGCTAGAGTACATGAGATCTCCAAAACCCAGAAAGTGTTTTGAAGAATTCCATCCGTTTAAGAGATATTTAATTAATTAATATTTTTAATAAAGAATCCTAAGTCTAACATAGGAAAATTAAAAGATTAAAGTTAATTAAATTAAACATGTGATGAGAATGACTTAAGTGACGTGGATCAAGCAGCTTCTAATCTGAGCCGTCGATTAGAGATTAGATCACGGTCGTTGGTTTCCAAACGATAAAAGTATAAGAGAAGGGCTTGGGGTCAGTTGGAGAACACACACATTGGCGGAGCACTGAACTAAACTAAGATTCTAGGATGGGGTTTGCTAAGAATTTCAAAAGTGTTTCAGTTGCAGCGAGGGGCAGTATTGGCGAGGGGGATGGTTTGAACACAGGCCAAGAGTACAACGAGGGTAGAGAAGCAGCATTCCAGACCAGCGCAGAGGCTTCCAGGTGCTACACAATCCAGCCAAAGCATAGCAAGGGCAACACAGAGGCAGCAGGAGCCACGCAAGGGTGACGCAGGCCCAGTTAGGGAAAGTGCAAGGGCAGCATAAGCCCTTCTAGGGTGACACAAGCCCTTCCTGAGCAGCGCAAAGGCTGACGCAAAGGACTTCAGAGCAGCGTTGGGGTTTCCAAAGGGCCAAAAAGGGCTACAGTTCTGTAAAACCCGTTTGAGGGTGTGAATCAGCCACATTTTCTATCTTTGAGGATAAAGGTATTGTTGTCGTATTTATTTCTCTGTCGCGTAAACCAGTTTTGGTGCCCAGGATTGTTGTACTTAGATTCTACATAAGAATGAAAACCCTCCAAAGCTAGCTACACCGGTTTTCCTGCATTGGGTTTTTCCAGGGACATTTGTCCAAAAAATCTGTGTCACAATGTCTATGAGCATGTTATTCAGTATTGGATCTGTATGTGCAGGTTGTTATATGTATTTACTTCGATGTTGTTTCTGAATATTCAGAATAATAATTTGGGAATTTAATCAAGTAGGAGAAGTAAATCGAGAATTAACGGTAAGATTTCTTAGGTTAAGAAATTTTTACATGGTATCAGAGCGATGGCAGATCTAGTTGGATCTCCAGCAAATCGGTTGAAGAAATTTATGTTGCAGAAAGCAGCTAAAGCGGCAGAGAATCCGAAGAGGGCAGCGCAGCACCAAAAGGGCGCAGAGGTAGCAAGAGCCACGCAGAGGGCAACGCAGTCCCAGCTGGGTGATGCAGAGACAGCGCAGTGTCTTCCAAAGGGACGCAGGAGCAGCCTGCACTACGCAGAGTCTGCGTTGAGCCAATCCGCTCACGCAGAGGCTAGCTAGGGTGACAGTCCAATTTCAAGTGTTGTGCAAAGTTGTTGTGGTCCGAAAGCGAGGCTTCAGATCTTCAACAGTTGCTGGTGGGGTGGAGATTATGCCGGTGCAAAATCGTGCCTAATCAAAGTTGACAAAGAGCGGGAGGAGAACAACTGCTCAGCAGATTTCTCGCCAAAAGAAATCTGAGGATCGATCGTAGGGTGATCAAAGAGAGCTGATTAGTTATGTTTAGCATATTTCCAAGGGAGGAAATCAGTTGTCAAAAGGAGCAGAGGGTGCCTTTTCCACCAAGGACCCTAGATATGAGATTCTAGTAGCAGAAGCAGGGAAAGGAAGATCTATTCCGATAGATTTCTAAGCAGATGGCGCCACACGGACTGCATGATCAGGATAGGTTGGACGGCTTGTCCAACTTTGCTATCTGGAAGGCCAAAATCCTGGTAGTCCTGGAGGCATAAGGCTTGAGGGAGCAGGTAGAAAAAGTCTTGGCTACACCAACAAATGCTCTTCTCCTAACAAAGCATACTGAAGCAGCGGCATATGCCAAGCGCTTCATCATGGACGAGGTTATAGATCATGTGGTACCACACATAACCGAGAAGAACAGGGCTACTGAGATGTGGAAAGCATTAATCATGTTGTATCAAAGGAAATCCGTCTAGAGAAAGATGCTTCTGGAGAAGCAACTGAGGTTATTCATGATGTCCAAGGGAGAGGAAATCGATCCTTTCCTCTTCAGGTTGCAGTCGATTCAGGATCAACTGACTACCATGGGGGTCAAAGTGGAGGATGATGTCATGGTGAGAACTACTCTAAATGCAGTCACAGAGGACTGGGAAACATTTGTCCAAAGCATTTTGGGTAGAGTGGACCTTCCTAATTGGGACGATCTATGGGCTATCCTCCGACAAGAGGAGATCCGCTGAATGACCAAGAAGCAGACCAGCATCGGTTCGAGCAAGGTAAATAAGGAGGAAGAGAAGATGCAACCCTGGCATCGAAGAAACAGCAAGGGAAAAAGAAGTGTGATCTATCCAAGATCAAATGTTTCCAATGTGGCGAACTTGGACACTTCGCCAGCAATTGTCCTCAAAGGAAGAAGGACAAGGAAGCTTCTAGTTCCAAGGCTGCAGTAGCAGACAATGGCTCTGATGTTGACGAAGCCATGAGAGCTCATGAACCACAGAAGTGGGGCGACATTGATCTGTAGAGCAACTAAAGAATGGTGGCGGGATCCTTGAGTTGCCCAACTCTTGGATCATATCTGTGCTACGGGAGCCTTAAGACAGTAGCAAGGAATGACTGGAGCAGTGGGTGCAAAGATCACGGATCAAGCAAAGGCAGAAGCTCATACGTTGGAGAGGGAGCAGCGCAAATGCAGATGCAGCAGCAGCGTAGAAGCAACAATGTAGAGGTAGCGCAGAGGAGGCATGCTTACGCATTGCAGTGTTGTAGCAGAGCAGTGGCTCCAGGAAGACAGTGCAGAGCATCAGCTTATGGAACTTCAGCGATGAGTTGCAACCCCACTGACTTGTCTGTCATTGGGCAAGGGTCCTTCAGTTGCTTACTCTCAGCAACTAAGTTGCAGTGCAACAGTTGGCAGCACGATGCAGCAATTTGAGAGGGAGCTACAGTACGGATGTCGCAGTGACGGTAGCAGATTCATGAGCAGCAGTACAGAGAGCAGTGGCAGCGCACTGATGAGGTGTGTCCATGCAGCGGGCCAAGCATCAGCGCGGAAACCTATGCCAGAGATCATAGCAGTACTTCAGGGTGAAGTATAGTGCTAGAGCACATTCCTCGCTAAGAGGGACTGTTGAGATTTTGGGGTAGCATCGGATGTGCTCTAGCTCCCAAAGTTTGTGGAGGAGCTAGAGTACATGAGATCTCCAAGACCCAAAAAGCATTTTGAAGAATTCTATCCAATTTAAGAGATATTTAATTAATTAATCTTTTTAATTAAGTACCCTAAGTCTAACTTAGGAAAATTAAAAGATTAAAGATAATTAAATTAAACATGTGATGAGAATGACTTAAGTGACGTGGATCAAGCAGCTTCTAATCTTAGCCCTCGATTAGAGATCAGATCACGGTCGTTGGTATCCCAACGAGAAAAGTATCAAAGAAGGGATTGGGGTCAGTTGGTAAGCACACATTGGCGGAGCACTGAAGCTAAGTTGAGATTCTAGGGTGTGGTTTGCTAAGAATTTCAGAAGTGTTTAAGTTGCAATGAGGGGCAATATTAGCGAGGGGGATGGTTTGATCCCAGGCCAAGAGTGCAACGAGGGTAGAGAAGCAGCATTCCAGACCAGCGCAAAGGCTTCCAGGTGCTATGCAGTCCAGCCAGAGCCAGGCAGAGATAGCAAGAGCCACGTAGGGTTGACGGAGGCCCAATTAGGGCAGCGTAAGCCCTTCTAGGGTGACGCAGGCCCTTCCGAAGCAGCGCAGAGGCTAACGCATGCCAGTTACGCTGACGCAGAGGACTTCAGAGCAGCGTTGGGGTTTCCAGAGGGCAGGAAAGGGCTGCAGTTCTGTAAATCCCGTTTGAGGTTGTGAATCAGCCACATTTTCTGTCTCCGAGGATAGAGGTATTGCTGCTGTATTTATTTCTCTGTCGAGTAAACAAGTTTTGGTGCCCAGGATTGTTGTACTTGGATTCTGCATAATAATGAAAACCCTCTAGAGCTAGTTGCACCGGCTTTCCCTCATTGGGTTTTTCCGGGGACATTTGTCCAGAAAATCTGTCACTTTGTCTATGAGCATGTTATTCAGTAACAGATCTGTATGTGTAGGTTGTTATATGTATTTACTTCGATGTTTTTTCTAAATATTCAAAATAATAACTTGTGCATTTAAACAAGTAGGAGAAGTAAATCGAGAATTAACAGTAAGATTTCTTAGTTCAAGAAATTTTCACACGTCAGGGAGTGATACAAAACAGGTGCAGAGGCAACTTCAGGGGGGTTGTACAACCCAACAAAAGAGAGGTACAGTTGTGGTCCCTACAAATCATGAACTTTGTCTTACACGAATCCTTTCAAGTTTCAATTTAAGCAAAAACATCCAACCATGCTCTAGTGCAACTGTGAGAGTGTCATTAAGCTCACCAAAGAGCAAATTCAACATCAACACAGCAAACACATTGAGCTACAAATATTAATCATTTTAGAAGCTTTTTCAACAATGCATCCTTGAAGTGCTTTATTGTCATATAGATGATCAAGTTGTTCACATTTTCACAAACCCCTTCCTACAATCCAAGTTCCTAAAGCTTCAGTCTATGTTAGAAGTTTAGAAAGTTGCCACTCATGCAGTATAAACCCTAATGCCTCCCTCCTCCTTTTGTTACTTTCGTAAATCCTTCAATCCTATCGTGAGTTGTTCATATGAGGAGGATGTTAGGATATTTTGACACTAAAGATAGGTTCAGTCAAACTTGGTCTAATGTGGTTTAAGGCTTCAAGTGTGCTTTTTATACTTATTTAACTCAAGGATCATATTTATGTCATACTCAGAATTGTTTTGATGGTTCAAACATCTCGTTGATAGTGATGACCCCTAATCTATGGCTAAACACTCAATTGGTCCATGACCTCTATTAAAAGACATGGAGGGTTAGTTGCTGATGATTGCTTCCAAGAAATGGTCATTTGAATTTTTTGTGAATTACTTAATCGCCCAAGTGTTGTGCATTATTTCCCTATTTAAAAATTTGAACCATGTAAATCTTGGTTTTCTAATATTTGATCTATGTGTGTGTTTGTCTTAAGGTATTCAATATTTGTTGAAATACCTTGTTTTTAAACACAAAATGAATGTAAATAGTAGTGAAGTTCAACCATAGGTGTGGCGGACGAGGACTCTTAAAGGATATGGCAAGCCCAAGGGATTGAGTCTTCAGCAATGTTAGAGAATCAAAAACGCAGAAAGATCCTCTTGTTCTTGATTATTTTCTTGTGATATTCTTTAGTTATTATAATGTTCTTATCTTTCTTCTTATCAGTTCATCAAGAAAATACACATAGATCAAGGACACCAGATGTACACCAACAGCCAGGGCAAAACCCCCCTCAAGGGGAAAACCCAGTCAGTAATTCTTCCTTCAATAGTAATGCTTGAGATTCTAGACCTTGACCCAGACTTCCTCCACACCAAGTCAACCTTCCTTGTGATCCTTCCTGAATCTGGCAGCAGGAGCAGCACTATGATGACCTAGAACTTCGACCTTGCTTCTTGAGACTTCGATCTTGAGATAGATACTTCGATCTAGCTTCAAATACTTCGATTTAGGCCCAATACGACTTCTCCAAGCAGCAGCATTCAACAAAAGAAACTTCGACTTCCTCCTCCCTTGGCAACAATTGATGCAGCAACTGTTGCAGCAAAAATTTGAGAACTTCGATCTCCCAAACTATAGATCCAAATGTAGAGAGGGTAGTGCCAAAATTTCGATTTTTTTCAACTCTATAAGTGTGCCCAAACCCGAATCCAGAAAGTCCTTCTCCTTAATTTCACAATTTCTCCTTGTTGCAGCTACAAAATTGAACTTCTGAGTTGCAGTGAATTGGTTGCAAGTGAGTTTGATTCCACTGTATATATAGGCTTCTGAAGGGTTCGAATTACTGGATTTGAGGCTGACTTGATCACCTTAAGGCCGACTTGGTGTGAAGGCTTCATAAATCATATTTAACTAAATACTTGACCTAATTGTATGATTCAAAAGCCCAATATGGATCAATTTAAATCTGCAATAAACCTATAGACTCAGAAAAAAACCTAGAAGTCCACAATAGGGACTTTGACCTAAAATAAATATGACCCAAGCATGAAACTCATGCTTTAATAAGTCATTTAATAATAATATAAAATTATTTTCTTTATTCTTTTGACAAGTACAATAAGTATTGACTCAAGTACAATTTATGAAGACCGAACCTAGTTACATTCTTCAACAAGCAATCATATATTGCGCGACTGGGCTATAGAATTGGAGAGAAAATCATATTTTGCATCAATACTAAATGGTAAGTGGGGTGAACTTTTCAGCCATTGTTGACTCCAATTTGGTTAATGAGTCAATGGATGAATAGATAGTAGATGAGTTGGTATCAACCATGTTGGATATAGATTTTGCAACCAACTTTATCTTGTGTTCTGATAGCATTAAAAAAAGGTATGTGGTGCATTGAGAAGACATCATAATGGAATTATGAACATGACTCTAACATTGATTGGTTGCCTACTTATAGCTTGCTCAAGATAAGTTGGTCATATTTTGCAACAAGTCGTTGTACGTAATTTGGTCATTAAGATGGGGGTATTAAGAATATAGTTAAAGGTCATATCTAGTACTTCAGATAGTTAACTCAGCAGGTATGTTTTGGAATAAAGTCAACTTAATATGACTTTAAATTAATGTAGACATTTAACTTGTTTCTTGTTATGGGAGTACAAAGAGTAACTCACTCCACAGATCAAAATATTTGATTTCGAAAATATGAAGCATGTCCTTAAAATGGTTTCTCTCTCTCCTTCTGATTGTGTAAACTTTAAGCTACTATTGAAAACAATTACAAACAGAAACATATTATTACAAACTAGAAGTAATCCAATTATCCAACTAAGCAAATACAATCCAATAACCCTCAACATGTTGGAAATATTTTCATGAACAACAGCAACTCTTTTCAATATTATAACTTGGGACATAGAACTGTTAGAAAGCAGACATAAACACTTGACAATATACATATTTTGGTTTGTCATTAGTTGTATCCAACTAAGTAGATAGAATCCAATAATCCTCAACATGTTGGAAATATTTTCATGAACATCAACTATTTTCAATATTATAACTTGGGTCATAGAATTGTTAGAAAGCAGACATAAACACTTGACAAAATACATATTTTCGCTTGTCATTAGTTGTCTATAGGATATGCATTTCCAGTGACCATGCCCACTTTATAACAAACTTCAAAGTTGCTTTACCAAGAATACAAGGGAAAGGAATTACAATAAGCTTTTCAGAATCGAGACAAGCAAATAAAAGAATGAAATACCTGTCAAAACGCTTTGTTCCAATTGCATCAACCTCGTCTATAAAGATAATACAAGGAGCTTTCTCCTTTGCAAGTTGAAAAGCATCACGAACAAGTTTGGCACCATCCCCGATGAACATCTAAATTGCCCAAAAGGGTGCAGCATTACATTTTATATCACATTCTCCACTGAAAGAGTATCACATTTGGTATGTATCTATGCTATGCTATTTTTAAATAACGGAATTACTTTCTAGAATTACTATTTTTATCCCTTTCTAGAATTACTATTTTTATCCCTTTCTAGAATTACTTTCTGCAACAATAATATGTTTTCAGCAATGTGTTGTCAGGTTGCCTATATCGCTAGTTTGCCTGGAGAAGATGCAAATATGCCTTTATTCATCTCATACAATATTTGAAAGCTTTGACTGATTATAGTGATTATTTACTTTTACTGATTATCCTCCACTAAACAGGACTAAAGACGCTACCTTTATCAACCATCAACGTGAAAGAAGTTTGAGTCGGGCTCACTTGAGCCGGGCTCAAAAAAAATAGGGCGCCTAGGACTTAGGGTATTTTTGACAAAATCAAAAACTTGTCATATGGACTCTTCAGACTCGCATTAAGCAGATGGTACAGAACATCTAGGCCAAACTCAAGGACAGTGAGCTGACATGAAAAGAAAGAGAACAGAGGATTTATGCAACATGCAAATCTGAACATATCAACTAAGAAATGGAACAAACACAGCCAATAAGGTTAATCCCAAATATTCAGATAATTGTTTTGTCAATGTACAACATGCAAACTGGAACAGTGATCAAATTCTAGGATATAGAATCAATAAGGACAATAAGGTTAATCCTGAAGTACTCAGATGGTTGTGTTGTGAATCTCTTCCTCTGCATCACACTTTGGTACAGCTCAAGACGTTATGTCCACTATGGATTAATTGCCCACAGGAGGACGTAATAGCCTATCCAATCCCGTAGGCTATAGTTTTGATAAAGGGGTAAACCCAATTATCCAATGTTTTGGGGCAACATTGGGAAAATTTTGGGGTAGCTGGGGCAACAATCCCAAATTGGGGGTTTACAGATGAACCCCCTCATTTCATTGAGGAGGAGAAAACCCTCATGAGGAAATCTATAAAAATAAAGGAGAGTTGCAATCATTTTATCATCATCGATTTGAAAGGGAATATCTCTGATTTTCTTGAGCCTGAGGCTGTGAGGGTTTAAAGGCCCCTTCTTGATTAGATTCAGTGGAGATGATCCCACCCTAGCTAATCCCATCTAGTTTCAGTGGAGATGATCCCACCTTACCTAGACACCTATTTTTCCTTGTTCTGGCACAGCATATTCTATTGAAGCAGTTCAGTTTCTTCCCTGGTTATCAGAGGAAAATCTTTGTGGTTATTACTGACCAGCAACTTTGATTTCCAAAACAGAGGGAGTGTGCTCCTGAGGAATTCCCCGAATTTCCCGTGAAGCTGGCATTAAAGAATCTGAGCACAGCTGTTTGTATCAAGGGTAGCAGAAGCTTATTTATGGCATGAATCTTGCAACAGAGACCTTCTAAGTTGCACTAAATCTGACATCAGATTGCGGCACAGCGACGGGTAACTGTGATTGCAGAGGCATACCCTGGGCACCAAATCGTCACAACCAAAATCCTTCTGGATCACCCTAAGGCAAACGTCAAGTAACTAAAGCACAATTAATTGTACCGCAGGTGGCTGAAGTGTTTAGGGCACGGTTTTGGATGCTGGTCCTCTTTCCTGAGGGTGTTCGGGCAGCGGCACCATCTCAAATTTAGTCCTGAGGCTGTCAAGGCATCAACCTCTCTGAAGCTGCGGCATCTAAACCTAGTCATTTGTACAGGTTGGATTGCTCAAGCAGAACACCGTCACAGTTCTCCTGATGACACAACCAGAGGTTAAGCACTACTTCATGACAGGAAAAAGTGGTTAAGGGAGGGTTTGCCGCAAGTCCCCTTTAACGGCAACAAGTTGAACATAGCCCAGTAAAGACAATAGGTTGTCATTAGTATTGTAGCAATAAAATCTGATAGTTTTATGTGGATACAGTTGGACTGTTGGTTTTTTACTGGTGGAAAATTGGTTGCATGGATCCATTATTCATTGGGCGGTCAGCCCTAATCTATTGAATTTTGTTAAAGAATTATACCACTGTTGAAGGTTTCTTATATTCATGCATTTTACATAGAGGAATGCCCATTGTTTGATGAATAGATGAATGTACATTGTTGTGTATAATATTTACTGATGTGTTGAAACCCTAGCCAAATTAGAACCCCGAGGGCTAAAAATCCCCTTATGATATTACACAAGAGGTCTATGAATGGTGGCTTTTATATTTAGTTTATGTTGTTCTCCTTCATAGATTCTGTTGAGAATATGTGACTAATATTCACTTGTGGCCACATGCCAGCCCACTATGTGGGTAGTTGAGGTCCATAATGGGCTTACCTTAGGGTTGTTAGACCCACCATTTTACTTTATGGTATTTTATTATATTTTGGATAAAGGCCAGCCTAGTCTTCTCCTATGAGCTAGCACCTTCACCCTGGTAAGTAGTATAAATACATCAACTCCCTCATCTATAAAATAATCTCATTTCAAGTGCTTTCATCTATTCTTTGCCTCAGGGAAACTACAAAGAATTTTAAATATAAATATAAAACTGCAGTTGTCGGGGTTTGGTAGAGAGATCATTACAGATCTACTATCTCCTATGACTTCAACAAGGTCACTTATTAAAATGTTTTCCTTCCATATCACATATCAAGCTTTCTTAGCCCTTCAAGGCTTGAAGGCTTACTCAAGAAGTGTCAGGAATCAGTCTCAGTGTCCCTTGAAATGCATCAAATAGCATATATGGCAAAAATTTTCTTGTAAGGTCTTTCTCTTCTCCCTTTGTTTTCCTCTATCCTCATATTATCCAACTCTCCCACACTGCATCCACATTGTTTATCCCACCCCACACTTAAACTTTACTGTTAATTTCCCTTTGGGCCAGAGGGCAAAGGTTTTCTTCATTTCCCATACATGCTCTTGCCCTTGTCCACACTTCATTCCCTCTCCTTCACTCGACTTTGCTTTTCTAGGTTTCTTTCACAACAAAGTGTGAAGTCATCTCTTACTTCAACGATCTTGTTCCAACCTTCAACGTCCTTCTCCCTCCATCCTTTCTCCCATATCCCAACCCACCCTTCAACTCTCAACCCCTTCCATTTGACTTGGGTAGAAAGAAAAGAGTGGTAATCATGGCACCCTTTCCATCCTATGTCTTAACTCTACCAATCCCTTCTCTCTTTGTTTCCATCCATCTTCCACACCCACCAATTGAACTGTCAAACCCCTACTTCCTACACTTAACTTATTCCAATTACTAAGGCGAAAGGTGAGACGACATTGTCTTTCACAATCTTCCCAATATCACCACCTTAATTTCCTCTAACTATGCATGTCCTCACCCCACCCACGTTGTTTATGATTCCCACCTTCCCACTCCCTTAATCGAACGCACATTCAACCAAGCAGAAGAGAAAGGGCAAGGGGTATTACCTACTTCATTTCATGCCATTCCTCCACCACCAAAAACCTCCTCCTTCCACACCTTGGTGTATAAGTAGACCCCACTGTAGAGAGCAACTAATGATGGCATGCCATGTGGCCTAGACAAGCAAACCTAAGACATGAATGGAGACCAATGACCAACTAAAACTTGGCACCACATGATGAGGTGGTGATGCCACAAGGAAACCAAGTTATCACATGGAAAACAAGGACAATATGACTTGGAAAATTGATCTACTTGATACATGGAAATAGTGGGAAAAGCAAGACTAGGATAAGTGATGAGGTGGCACATGATCATTGCCTTGTGTACCCAAAATTAATGTGTGCTGGTTGAGGGACAAGATCCATAATACCCTACTCTAGCCCACAATACAATCAAAGAGTGTTGGAAAATATAAACCATGATGGTATTATTTAAATACTGTGTGTGGTACAAATGTTTATCCACTAGATTCAGTGATCAAAATTCAAAGGCTGGAAATCCAACAATGACCAAGTCACAAACTTTCAGAGCCCATATCTCTAGAAGCTAATTTCAACAAGAGTCAAATGAAAATTGTTTCTTGGGCCATAACCACCAATTTCGCACTCAAAAATTCAAAGAACAATCAATCATGAGTTCAAGGTTGAAGTCACCTGAACTTAAATCTTGGTTGGAGATGTTAGGGCAACCTTGGATTTACTCAACCATTTCTCTTAGGCATATGAAATGACTCCAATAGTGAATGGGTTCTCTTTTCTATAACTGTTCTCTCAGCCGCTAAATTTTCCTGTAGCAAGATTCTTGATTTGTTGGCCTTCCTTTCTTTCTATCATCAGCTTGACTCTTCTTCTATTATGTCATGTTCAACATTGGATGGATCCCATCCAATCCCATAGAAGGCAAATGTTTCTTATTATTTAAAGTTCGTAGTTTGTCTTAAGAAGATAAGATAATTCATTTAATGTCCAAGGGCAGACAATGATCATTATAGACCACAACAAATTTCATTCTAGAATATATTGTATAAGTTGCTCATATGACATTATTTAAGAAAAGAATAGCTAATTACGATCATGTTTTAGATATTCCCTGTGCACTTTATTTAGCATGAACTCTTCTGACATTTGTTTTGATTTGCAAAATGAAGTTCTATAAAACCTCTTGGAGAATGGCCATTGTCATCCTTTTTATTCTCTTTCCTTTAACAAGAGCAATATATTTCTCTGCTTGCAGCTTACCAGTGTTTGATGATTAGTAAATTCTGATTGTGTGACCAACAACATAGTTTTATAAAATCCTTGAATAAGTTTATATGGTAAATCTGGAAATTGTCTGGTTCACCTCAAATGACGCTTGAGCTTAATAATGTTTTTTATTTAAAGCAATTACTTTAAAAATTGGCAATGTATGTCATTGGAGGTCTGCAATAGCTCCTACCAATTAAATCCTTCTGTATTCATCAGCAGCCACTGATGTTAGTATGGAACTTGTTACATATTATCTGCAATACACTTTAGATAAAAAGCACTTCTGAAAAATGTAAAAGACCATTCTCCCCTCCACTCAGCGATTCCTCCTAAAGTCGATCCTTTTCCTTATGAAGGAAAAAGATGTCAACATTTGGAAACCATATTGGGAGATGGACAAAGCTTTGTTCTGAAAAAGCAACAACAGAAAAGGAAGTTTCAATCAATAATGTTTATGTTCAAAAGATTTTAACAAGTTCTTGCATGAGCAAAATGTGCCCATTTTGATAGAAGAATTGCAAGGTGACAGAGCAGAAATCAGAGTGGTGTAGCAGATCTTTCCTTGAACAAGTTCAACAACTCTATTGCACTTTACCAAAGAAGTTTCAAGGGAGTATAGGATGGCAATCCTAAAAGACTCGGGAAATCTTGATGGTCAAACCATTGAGCTAAAGCTCCAGTGCAGCTGTTAGGCCTTTTATAGCTTCATGTCAACTCCACTAACAAATCTGTCTCAAAAGGGCATGTATTATGTAATCCTGGAGGGCCATCAAGGAAACATATAAAAATATCAGAGGCCAAGTTTACACAATAGCCATCCAGATCATGAAAAGTCAAGACAAAGAAAAAGGCCTTTGGAACTACAAGGTAAATTTAGTGTACAGGGTTAGTTTTACCCTAAAATTTCTTAGGCACTAAGGTTTCAACAACAGTTAAATTTAATAAGAATAACATATAACTTCAATACACCGTGCTGGCTTTCTCAATCATACAATACAACCCAATCAGTACGATACTATTATTCAACAAATCCAAGTTCAAAAATATAGATCCAATAAATCATAATTAATTTGACAGTTCAATAGCGCCTTCAACCAGAGATTCCTTAAGACCAATCCACAACTGGGAAATCCTATGCGAAATTCTGTCTGGGTCAATTTCCAATATTGCCTGAAGTCCATAGTTATTTCTACCACCATATTATCTGCATGTCACCAACTGCTCGCTTCAATATCCTGAGCCTCATCAACAGATTTCAGCTATGGCACTTGAGGATCACATTTCCTTAGGTGCCTTGTGCTAGATGGGGGGCGCCAAAACTTCTTTGAGGACTTTGGGTCTATAGAGATGGCATCTAATCACTTCACAGGAGAATCAACGAAAAACACTCACCCTCGCTCCTCACTCTGCTTAGAGATCACCCTCGGGAGTTCCTCTCAGTACTTCGGATTACTCTGCCTCAGGAAAATGGTGATGCCTCAGACTTTGTTCCACTGGTTACAGGAGAACCAAATATCTCAGAGAATTTCAAAAACTGTCAGGCTATTAACTTCAAAGGGCTCGCTTTACTCCAGAATAAAATTCGGAATTTGACTTCAGAAATTCAGGCGTCCCACGGGAATGCTTCAGGAACCTTGAGTGGTTACCAAACCCTTTCTAGGTCTCGTATTGTAAATATCAGAGTTGTGTTTGAACACCAAAATTTTTGTTTTTTAGCTGTAGAATGTGCGATCTGCTGCAGAATAGTATTCCCTTTTGCCACGTCCAGAGGGTCTTGGATAGACGGTGATTGGGTGCTTTGTAAGGCACTCCTTGATGTGAAGTCACCGGTTCAATTCCCTGCCCCAATCGCGGTGATATATTGGACATGAAGAAGATGTAGTCCTGCCAAGCTTACAAAAAAAATATTTCATTTTGCCACGGAGCAGATTCGTGGAGCTCGCGTCTAAGTCCGCATGCAAATTGACTTCAATATAATTTCATTGTCCCACCAGAAGAGATTTTGCTTAGATTACTCTGCCTCAGTCAAGAGATTTGTGTGAGCCTCAATCTTCGTGCTGTCAAAATCTTGGAGAAAAAAAAAATCTGCCCAGCGAGTTTGCCTCAGGACTAATTAAAAAGTGACTCCGTATGCCTCAGTATTAATTGTCCCTGAATTTGTATGGCCCAGATGCGCACTCAGATTTACTTGCCACAGATTGTCTTGACTTGAGAAACATTTGCCTTGACGAGCCTCTGTAGACTAGAAAACTTTCTTCAACGATCCTGTACCAGAACAAGTTAAAATAGAAAAATAAAAAGAAAAGTAACTTATCAACTAGGGTGGAATCTTTCACCACCGAAATTGATAGAAGAAAGGGGTCTTAAAACCCTCAGAACCTCAGTCTCAAAAAAAAACAGAGATAATTGATCCAATCCAATGATGATCCCAAATTAATTCAATCCTCCCATATTTATAGATTTCCTAGAGGGGTCTCTTCCCCTTAAATGATTGAGTATATATCACTTCAAACACCAGATTTGGGTTTCTTTGCTTAGCTGCCCCAAAACTCGCCCAGAATTGGAAATTTTGGGGGTTTTCCCCTTTATTGAGGACTGTATCCTACGGGGATTGATAGGTTATTTCATCCCTTAGGCAATTAATTTTCCATGAACATTGATTTATGCCCAATTTTAATGGCGACAATGTACAAGATCCTGACCAGCATATTGATCACTCTAAGGTGACTGAGATTCTAGAATGTGCATGATGATGTCATAGTTCAATTCTTTCCCCAACACTCCATTGGTTTTTATACAGCAAAATCTAGCACCTACTGCAAAGCCTCACTAAAAGAGCTAGGCAATGTGCAACACACAGTAGTGTTACCACTGTCACCTCAACAACTACACCCCTCTCTTTACTGAAGGAACAATCCAACACAAGGGAGGCTTCCTTGATGGGGATTAGTGATCGAATAATCCAAGGATCTTAAGCTAGTGCACCCTAAGGATCCTACAACATAGATACACTAGATAAAGGTATAACAAACTAGGGCTTGAAGTGCTTGGAGTAAATTACAACATATACACTAGATAAAGCTATAACAAACTAGGGCTTGAAGTGCATGGAGTAAATTCCAAATTTGGGTTCAAGGGAGCTAAGAGTCAATCTAAACACTATGATTGGCCTAAAGAGTCTCATATACGTTTCCCAAACACACAAAATCAACAAATACTCAAGGCTTCTATAAGCTAGGGTTTTAAACTAGCAAATTGCAACAACAATAAATTTAGCTGTAAAAAATGTGCAAAAGCTATTTAAAATGAAGGATAAATTAGAGGCTAAACTAAGGAGAAAATTATAGCAAGATTTGATGATTGATAAGGCATAAAACAACAAGTAAAACTTTGACATCAACTTTAAGAAATGGCTGAAAAAATCAATTTTTCTTCTCTAATGCACTTTTAAACAAAGTCTAACCCTAAGGCATACATCAACAAGGGACAATGAAGCATATATACCAAATAAACTAGCTTAGCACAAGAACATTAATCCCATTGAATATAATATCAAGATAAAACAAGAGAGAAAAGTCACTAATCAAGAGAAGATTCACGTATGACAATGAACCAAGAGACAAATCGCCTTCCCTATATATATGAGGGCAACCAAGACAATTTAGCTTTAATTTGCCATAGAAGTCCGAAAAATAAGTTATCCATGCTACAAGGTGGGTAGGTCATCAAGCTGAACCCCAAAGATAGCCAAAATAATGTAATAACATAATAATAAGCCTCAATTAACCCACATGTGTGAATAGAAAAACCTCCAAGGATGACATCATTTCCGGGTTGTGGGGGAGCGCCACCCCCCCCCCATCTCCCTCAAACTCGCTCCCAATTCGTGCTCCTCTCAAGAGCGCATAGGGCTCCCGAGGAAAAAAAATGTTCCCTGGTTTTCAAGGAGTGATCGCTCCTCCCTTACAAAAAACACTCTCGTTCGGCAGGCAAAGAAAGGCGACCGGCAGGGGGGAAAGAGGAAGAGGGGGGAACATAAAAGGCCCTCATCCCCCTCATTATTCATCACTTGACCATTTTGAGCAAGAGAGAGGAGAGCTTGGAGCTTGGAGAGGGAAAGAGAGAGAACTTGGAGCTTGAGTTCAAGAAGGAGATTGAGGAGCATGCAAGGGATATTAGAGCTTGGGATTGAAGGCCAAAGAGGTAGGATCTACACTCTAGAAATTTTTTTTATATATGTTGACTCTTTGCAAAATGAAAATGTTTTGTTCTCTCTTTCCCATTCCTCCATTTTTTTGCAAGCTAAAAACTTGAAACATCATGGCTATATGGCTTGGCATTTTCTTGTTGTTGGTTACTTTTTTTGTTATTATGGTGTTGGAGAGCAGAAGAAAGAGGGTTGTTCATGAAGAGGAGGATGAAGTGGGCTATAGTGGATTTGATGAAAATCCTGGAGAGGAGTACCTTGGTGAGGAGGAAGGGGAGAGACTGGAGATGATGAGGCCACACCAACTTAAATTGACCAAACACCATTGTGGAAATATGTTATTAAGCCTAAAGCAAGGAAAGGGGATGGAACCACTAAATTGTTTTGCCACCAATACAATAAACAATACATAGGTTCATACACCTGTGCCAGTTGGCACCTTTGTGGGAAAAGGCCATGGGATGGAGATAAACAAATAGGAATCAAAACTTGCGTAGGTGTGTTAACAACAAATAGAGCCAAATACATAAGGGAAGAGGAGGAAGCCCAATACAAATCTAAAAGATCAAAGGGTTTCTTAGAACCTAGTCCACCATCACATCATGCACAAAGAAGTCCATCAACTTCCATCCATGGCAATAGATATGGAGCCACACCTGGAACAGGAACAATCATCTCTTTAAGGCGTACAACCATATCAAATGATGTAGATTCAAAAAAAATCTGGTTTCTCTATGCATGTGGGGTACCATTCCATGTTCTTCGCTCACCTTATTGGCATGAAATGGTTTCTGCCATTAATGATGCCCCCAAAGGATACAAAAGCCCTGGGTATGACAAGGCTAGAACCGTGGGACTTTATCATGAAAATGCAAAAATAGCTC
Source organism: Pinus albicaulis (assembly GCA_034641835.2). Taxonomy (NCBI): domain Eukaryota; kingdom Viridiplantae; phylum Streptophyta; class Pinopsida; order Pinales; family Pinaceae; genus Pinus; species Pinus albicaulis. The sequence goes on from CM076580.1 coordinate 356,192,786, forward strand.
ATTCTTTGAGTAGAATGACAAATTCTTGGAATGAGCATGGGGTATCCATTGTATCTGATGGATGGACAAATGTAAAAGGCAAACCATTGATAAGTGTTCTTGTTGTGTATGTTAGTTGTGCAATCTTCCTTTCATCATATGATTACTCAGAAAAGTTCAAGATCGACATCAACATTGCAGAACCATTACTTGAAACAATTGAACGTATTGGGCCATACAATGTCGTCCAAGTCATCACTGATAATGTTGCTTGTAAGCCAGCGGGAGCAATTATTGAGGATAAATACCCCAACATATTTTGGTCTGGGTGTTTGGTTCACACAATGAACTTTTTGATGCATGATATAATTAAAAACAAACAACCTCAATATAAATGGATTGGTGACTTGTACAAGAGAGGCAAAAAAATGATAAGATTTATTACAAATCATAGCAATACCCATGGGCTTTTCCGCAGTCACTCAAGATTGGAGTTTTTGAAGATTGCAAAGACTAGATTTGTTAGTTATTACCTCACCTTCAAGCACCTTTGGAAGGTAAGAGAGTCATTGCCTAGCATGGTATCAAGACCACACTGATAGGTATTAAAGGACAGGGCAGCAACAATACTTGACAAGTAAGGTTTTGAACAGGTGGAGAAGACCACTCTTGATGGTCTGTTTTAGGCACGTGTGAAGGAAATTTTGAATTTCACCAAGCCCATTTATAGCATAATTCGCTTTGCAGATACAGATAAACCAGTGATTGTGGAGGTGTATGAGCAGATGGATACCATGTTGGGGCAAATAAAAGATGTTGTTAAGGAAAATGACCCCAACTTGTATTCATTGATTCACAATTGTGTGTGTGCACGATGGAATAAACTTAATGATCCACTACATGCCTTGGCATATATCCTTATGCCAAAATACTACTCTTCATCTTAGTTGGGCCAGCCTGCACCTGGGGTGGGGTTAGGATCAAACCCCATACAGATCCAGAGGTACAAGAGGGATATATGAAAGCATTAGATAAGTTGATCACTGACAGGGAGGAGTGTGCTAATTTGCGTCTTGAATTAGGCAAATACTTCAATTGCACTGGTTCGTTTGGTTCTTTGCATGGAATGGAAGATAGAGACAGATTTGATGCTCTCACATGCTGGGAAGCATATGGTGGCATGGGACTTATGCCAAAATTGGCAAAAAAAGTTCTCTCACGAGTTGTAAATACTTCTTCTACAGAGAGGTGTTGGAGCACCTACAACTTCATCCATAATGTGAGAAAAAACAAACTCGATAAAAAACGAGCATAAAGCTTGGTTTATGTGCACTACAAATTGAGGTTGTTGAGTCATTATTGTGATCGAGCTTATGAGGATCTATCATATAAAATTTGGGACAACAACCCAGAGGATGATAATTTGGAGGATGGCACTATACATCTAGAAAAATTGGAAGCAGAACTTTTGAGAGATGGGGATGAAGCAACAGCAACCATGCCACCGCCACACCCACCATCCAGTAGTAGTCTTAGTGTTCGAGTTCCAACTATTGTTCCTTTGTTGGCGTCGCCTCCACCTACATCCTCACGTGGAGGGCATGTCCCTTCTAGTTCTAGTCGTGCTACTATGCAAGAGAAGACTGCTAGAAGACCACCATTACCACGATCTGCTAAAAAATTAGACATTTCTCGTGGGCATGGCAAGGGGCCAGCCGCCAAGCATTAGATAAAATATATTTACTAGTCTTTTCTAGTTTCTAGTAGTTTACTATTGAAACTTGACTCTTTCATATTTATTATGATATTTTTTGTAAACAATATATGACAATTTAAGTTTGAAGTTTGAAACTTTGAAATTGGCAGTTATAAATTTATAACTCATTATGAATTATGAATATGATGCTTCATGAAAGTTGAAAGTTGTTTCATTTCGTCTCATTTCATAACATTTCATTTCATGTTAGATATTCTTTGTTGTAATGGTTACACTTATAGTTTACAACTACAACTTTGGTGATCAATGATGATAAATGTTATATATTGAATTTTCAAAGCTTGAAACTTTAAGATTGATGAATCATGAGACTCAAGAGTCAGTATGTTGTATGTTTCGAACTTGTGGACGTGGTTGATGAAGATTATAACTTCTAGATGATTGATGTTATATGGTTCAATCTATGTTTTTTATATATAATTCATCATTCTACATGTGTTTGTTGACATATATGCATCAAAATATAAAAAAATATATATAATATAGAAAAATTCGCTCCCCGATTCGCTCTCGGACCGAGAGCTTCTAAAAAGTCGCTCCCGCTCCCACTCCCTGTTTTCGCTCTTACTCCCAAGTAACCTTGCGTCATTTCCCAAAAGGGACATCTCTCCATGAAAAGGTGCAAGAGATAGCCCAAGGGGTCTGTCTCATCCCAAAATTCATGTTTCCTCATCACAACATGCCTCATCACCAAAGAAAATCCTCTCAAGCCCAACGTCATCCTCAAGAATGCCCACATCATCATCAAATGCCTCATAAGGGTGACTTCATCATGCTAGGCATGACATCACTATGGTACAAGGTGTGAAATCCCCTTCATAGGGGTCCCAATTCATCATCATCACCGTCAATCTTCATCAAGGAAAGGGGAACATCCATTAAGAAGGTACAATGCCAACCTAGGGGTGGCCTATCGTCTCCTAGGTATGCCTAATCTCTAATCAACGTCCAAACCTGGATCTTCAACATCCAAGGTCCTACGGATGAGAGGGTCTCATAAATTGGACCAAGTCAACCTCAAGGTCAACGTCCCTCAAAATGTGCCCACATCCTCTGTCAAAGTGCTCTATGTCATCATCAAATTGGTTGGGCATCATCTCTGAAGACGCTAGAAAAACATCATATCAACCCTCAAGGGATCCAAGTTGCACCTACAAGAATCATCCAACATATACTCAAGGAATCAAGTGAGATCATGGGTAAAAGAACCATAAGGGCATCAAGGTGGAACATATTCTCCATCAAAGTGCTTCATTCAAGTATCATCTTCAATGTCTTCCTAGCTTATGATTGTATAAAGTTACAAAATTTAGGTATGAGAGGGTTATCACGTGACCCTATTAGTTGCATCCAACACCAAGAGGAGGAACAGTTCCTAGACCGACTCTTGATAAGTGCGAGTGATAGGTGTTATGGCTTGGGGTTTACTTCATGAAATGTGTCATAGTCTTATACTAGGTTTATGTAAAACCATTGTCCATGAGCGCCTCTACAAAGAGAGCGCTTAGATGCTTGAGTTACCTTTCCTCACCTTTGTTTTTCCAAGCCACTTTATTTTCCTTTTTCTTTATTTGATTTGGCTTTTTTAACAAGCTTTATTGATTTATCATGTAATAATGATGCTATAATCCCCCTTTAATGATGAGAAATTTATCACAGCATTAGATCGAGATGTTTTGTGAGAGTTTCTTTTACTTTGATTGGTGACATATGCATGGATACTCTCAAGGATGAGTGTGTTGGTTTTTGATGAGTGGGTAGAATCTAACAAGTGTTCTAGTCTCGACATTGGTTAGAGAGGCTTAGAAACATAAGAACTCCAGAACCCAGAAAACGTTTCAGGAGAAAACACCTAGAGATGGCTCAATTAAGTTAATTACTCAGTAATTAAATTTTCCCCAAGCCTAATTTAGGAAAAATGATTAATTAATAGGAATTAATTGAGAAAGGTGAGATTTCTCTAGAAACTCACATGGATCGACTCAAAGGATGATCTTAGTCGTTGATAAGGACTTAATCAAGGTGGTTGGTGAGCCAATGAGAAATTATAAAAGGAGTTCGATGGGGTTGGAGCAAAAAACACTTGAGGTTAAGTTCCTTAGCAAAAGTAGAGCTTCCCAGTTGCAGTGATTCAACAGAAAAGATTTTGAGCTAGTGAGGGGACGCAGAGACAGTGAGGAGCAGAGATAATGAGTCCGAAGGAAGATTTCCAATTCCAGAGAGGCAACAGCAGGAGGCAGAGTTATTCCACTAGAGCTTGTGCAGGTAGCTTCAAAGTGGCAGATTGATTTAGCTGAGCAGGGGGTTGATTCAACTTCCAGAGGCTGGGAAAGTTTTCTAGAAGGCCGAAGGATCACTTCCAGCAATAGCAACAGGCAAGACGTCAGACTCAAAGGCAGATTCCAAGAGTGCAAGTTACAAGTTGTGCAACATCTGTCCAAAGGTTTGGACTACCAGTTTTTGAGTGGTCTTATGTCGGGATTGCCCGTGGAGGAGGGAGAAATTCCCTCAAATAATTTTGCGAGATTTTCTTGTTAAGGATCGCCAAGTTTTGGCATCCAGTTGTACTCAAAATTTCATTGCCGCATAATAATAAAACCCTCATCTACTGCACTAGTTTTCTCACATTGGGTTTTTCCGGGGATAATTGTACAAAAATAATTGTCAATTTTATTGTGTGAATTGTGTGCATGCTAGCAATTTCTCAATTTCCAACATTTAATTTCCACAACGTTTTTATGGTGAAAACTGCAGTTGTGATTTTAATCGTCATTTGCCGTAGCAAATAAACTGCATTTAATTTTTAATCAATTAGAAGAATAATTTCCAGTTGTTGCAATAGATTAAAAATTTCACATGGTATCAGCACAGAGTTGATCAGATAGCAAGCTCAGAGACAGCAGGATGAAATCGTCCGGATTCAGAGGGAGTCTCGCACTTCGATTTCCAAATTTGGGCAGAGCCAACCAGACAATTCGAGTTGCTAGGCAGAGGGTTTAATTTTCCAATGGCAGGTTGAAGGAAAAATTCAAATTTCCCAAGAGCAATTCCAGCAGGCAATGGGTGAGCATATCAGTACTTTCGCAGAGTAGATTCTTAATCTGTGGGCAATTGATTAGCAGCAATTTTTGCAGTAGCAAGATCAGCATCGAGTGGAAGAGAAAAGAACACACAAAAGAATTTTTCTCAAAGGGTTTCTAGCTTCAGTCTTGAAGGAAATCAGAAATTTTTAGTTCCAGAGGCAAAACCAGTAGGTAGAACTACGCATTCCAAGAAGGAGTGCAAATTGCAGAGCAAGTAGCCAAGCAGGAGAGGAAGAGATTCTTGTTTATTTCCCAGTAGTGATTTTTGTAGAAGATGGCCTCAACAGGACTTCGAGATCGAGATAGGCTAGATGGAGCCTTGAATTATTGTATCTGAAGAGCCAAAATGTCTTTCCTGCTAGATGAGCATGGTCTAAAGATGTACGCAGAAAGGGTTATAGTCGTACCCACAAGCCCGCAACAGCTAGAGAACTACAATAAGGAGATGGCCAAGGTGAAGCAATTGATTCTCGATGGTGTTCGAGATCATATAGTCTCGCACTTAGCGGCCAAGAATACGGCCAAAGAAATGTGGGGATGTTATTGCCACTTTATAACAGAATCCTTCCGAGAACCGGAGGATGTACTTGCAAGAGAAGTTGAGGACCACCAAGATGCAGAAGGGTGAAGGGGTTACTCGTTATCTCACTAGAATTCAGAATATCCGAGACGAGCTTGCAGCAGTTGGAGCAGCACCTCAAGAGGGTGAGATGGTGCATATCACCATTAATGGATTCTCACTGGAATGGGCAACATTCATCCAAGGTAATACCTGGTTGGGATCGATTATGGGTTGATTTCACAGAGGAAGAAATGAGGCTTGCTCTAGTTGAGTTAAACATTAGCAGCAATAGTAGCAGAGGATCAAAGAGTGTGAAGGAGGAGGAAAATGTAGCTCTTGCATCGAAGGGGAAGGCAAAGAAAGGTCCCAGTAAGGGGCAAGGCTCGTGGGGAGGAGAAAGGAAGAAAAGGATTTGTCGAAGATCAAGTGCTTCAAATGTGGTGAGTTCTGTCACTACAGTACTCAATGTCCTCAAAGGAACAAGGACAAAAAGAAGCAAGGGCACACAGCAACTTCAACAAAGATAAACAATTTGTCTTCTAGGATGGAGGATGAATTTGCATTGTATGCAACTATACCTCCAAGAGAGAGGTGGCCTCATGGATCATTACCCTTGCTATATGGGCCCACGGTATTCAATAGCAGATGGATTAGTGTTAGATGGCAAATTCAAGGACTCAGGAGACAGTTGTAGTCCATAAGACACAGTCGATTTAGACTCTCTCGGTTCACAGTTGCAGTAGTTGCAGAAGCAACAGCAAAACGAGTTCAGTTGCAGCATAGTGCAAAGTTGGCAGCAGTACAAGTGGTACAATGCAGTGTCCTCAACATCGCAGATGTAGTAAAGTTAGAGAGGCAAATGAATCAGAGTTGCGCAGTAGTTGGTGGGCAGTGACAGTTTGTCACAAATGTCAGACATCAACAGTGTGTGATGAGATGTTATGAGATTGTCTAAAACACCTTCCTCGCTAAGGAGTGTTGGTTTCTTATGATTGTGTAGCATCAGACAAGTGTTCTAGTCTTGACATTGGTCAAAGAGGCTTAGAAACACAAAAACTTCAATACCCAGAAAAAGCTTTCGGAGAAAACACCTAAAGATAGTTCAATTAAGTTAAATAGACAATAATTAAATTTTTCCTAAGTCTAACTTGGGAAAAATTCAAAAATGATTAATTAATAGGAATTAAATGAGAAAGGTGAGATTTCTCTAGACACTCACGTGGATCGACTCAGAGATTACCTTAGTCATTGATGAGGACTTAAATATGGTGGTTGGTGAGCCAACGAGAGATTATAAGAGGTCGATGGGGTTGGAGCAAAATACACTTGAGGTCGAGTTCCTTAGCAAAAATTCAGCAAAGAAGAGTTCGAGCCAGAGAGGGGATGCAAAGACAGTGAGTCTGGAGGAAGATTGCAGCAACAATGAGGTAGAGTTATTCCACTATAGGTTGTGCAGGGACTACTCAGGCAGCTTCAAAGTGGCAAGTCGATTTAGCTTAGTAGGGGGTTGATTCAGCTTCCAGAGGCTAGGAAAGTTTTCCAGAAGGCCAAAGGATCACTTCTAGCAGTAGCAGCAGGCAAGACGTCAAACTCAGAGGCAGATTCCAGGAGTGCGAGTTACAGGCTACGCAGCATTTGCCTAGAGGCTTGTGCAGGGGTTTTTAGATGGCCAATTTTTCTGAGTGGTGTTGTACCAGGATTGCCCATGGAGGAGGGGGAGAAATTCCCTCAAATAATTTTACTAGATTTTCTTGTTGAGTATCGCCAAGTTTTGGCATCCAGTTGTACTCAGAATTTCACTGTCGCATAATAATAAAACCCTCCAATTTCACTCCATCTTGTTGAATGTACATTAGCCCATGCTCAATAGTGCCTCGGAGATATCTCAAAACATGCTTTGCAACTACTCAATGCACTCGCTTAGGCCCTACCATAAACCGATTGATTGTGTTCACTGCAAAACAAATATTTGCCCTGGTGTTAACCAGATACATGAGAGCCAACCAACTGTCTATACAAGGTAAGGTTCGATGCCTCTAATATGTTAGTATCAATCTTTTTCTAATTTGCCATGTGGCGTAACCATGGGTTTGCAGTCCTTAATCCTGAAACACTTCAAGATCCAAATTGTGTATTTCCCTTAGCCAAGGAAAATCTCTCCCTCTTTGCCACACCTCCAACCCCAAAAAGTAAGGCATCAATCCCAAATCCTTCATCTCAAACTCTTTACCAAGATCCTGCTTGCAATGCGTTATGAGCTTCTTAGACCCTGTGAGAAACATGTCATCAACATACAACACCAATATGAGAGATTCACCCTTCACTTGTATGTAGTATAGGTTCAAGACTTCCTCTCTCTTGGTGAAGCCCATGCTTCGCAAATAATTGTAAATTTGCACATACCACGCTCTAAGAACCTACTTGAGCCCATATAGTGCTCCCCTCAACTTGCACACATGGGAATCCCTCCCATGCACCTCAAAACCCTCTAACTACTCTATGTAGATCTCTTCCTCAATCCATTGAGGAAGAGATCTACATAGAGTTATCTTCACCTCTATTTGGTGAATCCTCCAAACCATTTATGCTACCATAGAAATTATAGCCCTTATGGATGAGTATCTGGTTACCGAAGCGAAGGCCTCATCATAAGCAATCCCTTCCTTCTGCAAAAATCCCCGAGCCACAAAAGAGACTTTGAACTTCTCCATGTCGCCATCTGCAGCATGCTTGATCTTGTATACCCATATGGAGCCAACCATTGACTTGCCCACTGGTCGTAGCACAAACTCCCATGTGTTGTTCTTCATAATGGAAGAATACTCTTCCACCATGGCATCCATCCACACACTATGCTCAGACGCCTCCTAAAAGTTGGCAGTTCAGCCTCAATCAGTTCACTCCTCAACACCATATACTCGAAATAGCATTGAGGAGCCTTGCTCTGTCTCACTAAATATCTCGAAGTACCAACATACTCTTGGACTTCTCTCAATGTCTACTCCACCCACTTGGCCTTCTTCCTCCCTATGCCTAGAGTCTGAAGCTAGGTATGAGGAATCCTTGGTTCCTCACTCTGATCTCTTTGCTTGGTTGCTTGCTCTACTCACCAACCTGCATGACTATAGTTTGATGGATCTGTGATGCCTCACCCTATGGTGGCTACTCCTCCTGAACATTAACTGTAGAACAACTCATGCTACCAAACTTCTGAAAAGCCCTCTCTTATTCAAACTTCACATCCATGCGCACTATTGTCTTCCTAAGAGCGGGAATGTAAATGCGAGAGGCTTTTGAAATCTCACTATACCCCACAAGGATATCTTTCTCTGCAATAGGTTCCAACTTGTTCCTTTTCTCCTCGGAAGCATGGCAATACACAAAGCACCAAAAGATGAAAATGTGCCCCAAATATGGTTTCTTCCCTGTAAACACCTCCTCTAGTGTCAATGTTCCCAACATCTTGTGCAGGCTTCTATTCTACAAGTATAAGGTAGTGTTGCAAGCCTCTGCCCACAAAAACCATGGCAGATCTTGGTCATGGTGCATGGCCTTAACGGCTCTAACAATAGCCTCTTCTTCTGCTCTACAACCCCATTTTGTTGAGGGTTGTATAGAACTGTCAACTCCTTAATGCCTTCTGAAACACAGAAGTCCTTGAAGGCATTAGATGTGTACTCGCCTACATTGTCTGACCTCAATGTCTTGATCTTTCTCCTTGTCTGATTCTCAACTAAAGCCTTGAACTCCTTGAATCTGTTGAGGACCTCGTCCTTATTCTTCATGAAACAAATCCAGGTTTTCTTGGTGAAGTCATCAATGAAGGTTACATAATATGTGCCATCCACCTGTGCCAAAACTTTCCCAACCATTTGCTACAACTCACCAATGCATGTGTTGGCTCAAATTGCAATTGAAACAAGTTTCCCTTCCTAATCCCTATCACTTTTGTTGTCTTGGAGTTTTTGGGTCAAATATATATGTTACCCTCATCAAAGATCACAATATAACCCATGGGCTCCAAGGTAGCAACTGAGATCGGGTTCTTTGTCATACCCAAAACATACAACGCGTCCTTCACTCCCTCTGAAACTTGACCGTGCCAATACCAATTGGATGGTACTTTGCGTTGGCTCCAAGCTCTATGTAGAAATCCAACTCCTCCTCCAGTCTGGTGAAATACTCTTTGACTCCCATCATGTGGCAATAAGCTCTACTATCAATGTACCACACAGCGGTAATTGAGCTTGAGAGACATGCAATGAGCAAAAACTCATTCTCGAACCGTGCTATATACTTGTCCACTTTTGCGGTAGCAGCAACCTGCTTCTTCACATTGCCCTTCTTATCAGGGCACTAGTTAGCATAGTGACCTAAACAGTGGCATGCAAAGAATTTAACCTTGCTTGGATCTTTCTTCTTCCCACTCTTGGAAGAGGACCCCTCACTTGGCCCTTTCTTGGCCTTCTACCTACCCTTGCTTGCTAGAGCAAGGTTCTCCTCTTCTTCAAACTTCTCTTGATCTCCCTGCTAACCACTTTCTCGAATCTCCTCTTGGACGAAATCATCCCTAAGCCTCACCTAGTTGGGTAGGTGATCCCGACCAATAATACACTTGACAAAGACCTCCCAATGCTTCAAAAAGCCATTCAAGGCTATCCACACTAGCTTCTCCTCAGCAATCGTCTCTCCAACAGTAGCCAATTCGTCCATGACCTATGTCAATTTGGACAAGTAAGATGTCACACTCTCGCCCTTGGACATTCTTGTGCCATGCAACTTGTCCTGTAGCATCATCTTTCGACTCTGATAGTCACCTTGATATACCTTCGTGAGTGCATCCCACATCTTCTTCACAGTCTCCTTTAACAAATGGGGTATGACATGACCATTGACCCCATCAAGAATAATCCTCTAAGACTTGGCCTCCTTGACCTCATGCAAATCAAGAACAATTGGATCTGAACTTGGTGTACCAAAATTTCACGGTTTGTTCTCCCTGAGAATCGCCGAGATTCAAACCTTCCATTGTAAATAGTTCAAAGAAACCTCAATTCTGTCGTCGTATCGAACATTAGTTGCCATTGTAGAATAAAAACCTCGAAGAGATTAAAAAATTGAAATCTGATTTTTTTGTCCTAAAACCTATGTTATAGCCTTGGTTTCATATTCAGAGTTTAAAGCTTTGATTCCATGTTAATTTCTTTAAAACCAGTTACAAATTTATTGTCTCAACAAATAATCACAGATCCGAACAATGCTTTCTAATATGATTTGTAACAATAAATATTTTGGATTTTAACCAAATAAACAGCAAAAACAAAAATACTCAAAACCAATCACACGCAATAGAGAATAACACAGATATACCCTGGAAACCACAATGTGGGGAAAACCAACAAATGTCGGGCTTCTTATTCAGCTTCATCTCTTTCCTTGATGGACCAATAACTCCTTTTCACGATTTGGAGGAAGTATTTTTGAGATATTCCAGACTTGTAGCTTATCAGACCCAGTGTTGATAATATCAATATCGGCAAAAATATCGGCGATGGTCCAGAAAACAACTTATCGGCAATATCGGCAAAATATTGGCAAGCATAAATAATCATTTTTTCAGATTTTTAAAAATTAGCCGATATTTTCAAAATTTGGCGATATTTAGCCGATATTTTGAAAATATCGCGATATTTTGCCGATAATTTCAAAACATCGGCAATATTTTCAAATCTGAAAATATTGCAATATTTTCAGGGCAAAATATCGTTCCCTTGAAAATATCGCGATATTTGCGATATTTCGCGAAATATCACCGATATTATCAACACTGCTCAGACCCTCCTCATTGGTTCATCTCTTTCCTTGCTGGACCAATAACTCCTTTTCATGATTTGGAGGAAGTCTTTCTGAGATATTCCAGACTTGTAGCTTATTAGACCCTCCTCACTCACTTCATTCAGATTCACGAGGATGAATGAACAAGTAAGTTTAATATATGAACTTCAAGACACTGCAGAGGATCCCGGAAGATAGGCATCCAATTGAACCCGTAATATTTGGATGTTACAAGAATGTCATACCTACAAATGTTTATTAGGCTTTAAAGGCTGGGAATATAAAAAATGCAGGAGTATGCCATACAAAACGACCAGACCATGAAGGAAGATATGCTGGATGATGATCCAGAACCAAAAAGTCATGTTAGGCAAAATTCCAAGGACATGTGGGAAAGCTCTCATCAATGATAAAAACACTTCTTTGTCTGCCAGATTACCTTTTGGATTAGCCACCACTTGATGTTGAGTGTCTACACTTTTGAAGTTCTTGTATCTTCCACCCAAAGAGCTGAGATAGACCAACTGATGAGCAGGCTTAGGAGGAAAACTAAAATGAGATCAAATTTTGAGAAAAAAAATCATGAAGAAATGTTTCTGGAGAAGCAGACAACAAATGAAGTCCATTTATTTCAATACAAATCAGGTAATGCTGTTCACGATAGTCCTTGTGTAAATAATGTAAGTGGGAATTCTGAGTATGGCAACTATCCAAACATGTGTAGTAGTGCTTGTGAGGACGTTGAACACTTGGCCTGCACTGGTGAAGAGTTAGAAGGTTTATTGTTGGTTTTAATGTGACTCAAATCAGTTGCCAACCACACAATTGCAGAAGGAGAGGCTAGCACTATCCTAAAACTTAATTTTACGAATGGTGGTTTCTTTAAAATTTCCCATTGTATGAAACTACTAGGCCTTCAATTTGTGGAAAAAATAATGTGGTTTGATGACAATGACACATTCTAAGAGTGAAACAAGTTTGACATGATATGGACAATTCCGAGGAAATAATATTGGAACCATAACATAATGAAGGTCCAAATACAGAAGATGATGATTACAAAGATGGCACTAAAGAGTTGATCCATAGGTCCAAATACAGAAGATGACGATTACAAAGATGGCACTAAAGAGTTGATCCATGATTATTAGGGCTGATAATTGTTGTTGGATGAGGAAATCATGAAAGTGAATTAGCACAGAACTTGATGCTGCATAATTTCCAACTTAAAAAAAAAAAGATACTAAAACTCCATCTCAAAACTGTTGGGATCAACCTCTTTCCTTGTTGGAGGGCAGCCAAGATTCAAAAAAAAATGGAAATGATCACCACAAGACAGTTTGCATCTACAGATGATGAAAATCTTCAAGAAAAACCTATGGCTAATAGCTTCTGGTTGATTTTCCACGTATTAAATTTGCGTGTTTGTTGAAAATTAATGCATTTTGCAATCAAGAAACTACTGGAAATATTCCAGTTCCAGAATCTACTTGTGACTGTGGTTGCATTCAATTATGATTTCAAAGTATAGTCAGAGGGCCATTGTCAAAACTTCATTTTTCATCTCCATCATTCCAAAAGATATTGCAACAGACCCACTCTTTCAGCATGTCATGGTGTCATTTGTGACATATGTTTCAAGTTTGGGAATAAATCTCTATTGAGCATGCTGCGTGAATGGCTCCAATTAGAATCTGCATATACCTGAAAGGCACTTGTCTTGTATAGTCTGGATAGGTAGGCTTGATTTTGTTACACAAGTTGAGTTCTTTGTTTCCAAATTTTCTCTAATAATGGTTTTCTGAATCAAGTCTCATGATGGTCAGGAAAGACGCCATGCCCAATGAGTAAAAGCACCTGATGTAATTATGAACTCGTAATAACCCATAAGGGATCACTGTCCCGCATTTGGAGACACATGTTGACACTGAGAATTATAACTCATCCAGGAACTTGAAGTTGTTCGAAATATTTTTGAAAAGTAATTCTATTCTCGAAAAAAAAATTATTTTCTTTCATAGTTCACTTTTGTAAAAAAATGAAAATCTTATATTTCACAGTTAAGTCTAAAATTTATCTCATGTATAACTTAGACTTGGAGAAAACATAAAATAGATTCTCAGTTAAAATTTAAGAGCATAAAAACAGTGCAAGGTAGAGGCATTTGCAAACACTTGGGTAGTTGAGCAGCTGAGAGAGAGCAGCATCCAGGAAAGAGGCTTTCCCAGGCAGAATGTTGTTCGAAACATCATTCTTTGCATTTTCGTACAATTGTATAGAAGTTTGTACAATGGTGCAGATCTATTCGTATGGATCCATAAAGTCATACTGACATGTTTGTACAAGCTGTCCTGCAGGTCATACAGCAGCTTTCTGCTGTTTCTCGTTTTTTTAGCAAACTGTATAAGCCCAGATCAGGGCTTTTTTGGCATCCGTGCATGCTGTTTTTGGGGGCAGTGTGGAGGTTTCCTTGTAACTTTTTTCGAATAGATGAAAAGATGATTTGAAGAAGTAATTACCTATGTGTGACAGAAATTAATTTTTATGCCTCCATTATTTAATTTCTAGCTACTGTGTGATTGATGCTATGGTCAGAAATTTAATTTTATCATTAACTCAATTCCGCTATCTACTTGTTTGATTGAGATAAGAACATTAGTCACCTAGGGGGTTCAATTCGAACACGATATCAGAGCTTGATCTCTGATTGAAATTCTCAAGAATTTGTAACGGTAAATCTATTGCAAAAAAGGACCAGCAGCAAGATGTCGATTTTTGTGTAGCTTGGGAGGTACTCCAAGCCCTACTGTTCGAGGGTTGGAGGTCAAAGCACCACAAGTAGGCTTCTGGGCTTAGAACCCAAGCATGGGGTTTTGCACCCATCGATGTTTAGGCCAAAACCGTGATGAGTTTTTGACACGTGACGGATGAGGATGATAGCTCTCGGCGAGATGATTCTAACACAACGAGAATCATCCAATTCCAAGTTGTCGTTGAGAAGTTATAAATTTTTTAAGTTATGCATGGGTTTGCATGAGTTGGAGTCTAGGTCGGCTTGGTGATAAGAGGACACATGACAGTTGGCAAAGCCCCTTGTGTGACGTTGGAGGAGCCCTTCTTTATGGTATATAAAGGAGATGATATGAGAGTCATTTCTCTCATCCATTCAAGTGCAACGCAATCTAAAGGAGAGCAGCTTGTTGAGGAAGAAGGCTAATCGAAGGGAGCAGCAAGGAGGCTAGGGCAGCGAGGCTTGGAAGGATCGTTTTAAGGGTTAAAACAGGTACGAGTAGCTGTTTGGATGCCAAGTGCTGCTGGGGGGAGGGCCAAGATCCCTTGGAGGAAGGCCGAGGCTGCTGTGGGTTAACGCAGGCTGGTTTAAGGGCATCGAAGATGCTGTTGAGAGGGCCGCAGCCCTAGAAGGAGCAGCGAGGAAATTGTGGGCTGATTTGGAGGTGGACAGTCCTCCCAAGAGGCTGCCACAGTCCTCTTAGGGAGACAGTCCCGTGTCTTGGTCTGTAAACTACCCTAGGAGAGCAGCATAAAGGGCAGCAAGTACTTGGAGGACAGCCGCAGCAAAAGAGCAAATTCTGGGCTAGTTGTTGGGTGGTTAGGGACTGTGGCTAGTGCCCTAACCAGTCCCAGAATTGCAGCATTGCAGCAAATCAGAACAGCAATGTTTGGAGGAGCGTTGGGTCGAATGTTTGACCAGTGTTTGGATCAGTCTACATTGCAGATTGTTAGGAGCCATTTGGTGGAGTTGCCTTGGCTTGAACGAACTGCAACTAGGAGGAGATCCCGCTATGGAGTGATGTAGGTGTCCTAGTGTGGACAGAGTTGTTGCAGCCTGTGGAAGCCAAGGAGGTAGGGCTGACGTGGCATGTTAGAAGCCCTGACCGGTGAGCAGTTTCCACAGTGAAGATTGGTGCCTAGATTTGTGCAATAGCTCCTCTATTGCAGAAGCAAAGGATGGATTGGAGAAGTCTGGTGGCATCGGTGTGTAAGGGTCTCCTAGGTGTGAGGATGCCCTAACTAGGTGCAAATGCTACAGCGTGGACTTGGTCACTCGTGGACTGGTGGAGGGCAATCTAAGAGTGGACCGAGTGTGGACGTGGATTGGGCACTTACAGTCTGTTGGAGGACAGTGTGATAGTGTCCAAGTTGGAGCCCGGTGTGCAACACCTTGATGGACAGAGATAGTTGCTAGAGTGGCAGTTGTTGGAGCTCAAGGGTCTAATCAGCCAAGAGCAGTTTTGTGGAGCCCGATACTTCTGTGTGGAGAAGGACTTCTACAGCAAATGATGGTCAAATGATGGGAAATCCTAGCCCGTGTTCACTGTGGGAGATGAACATCTTGCAGTGATAGGTGGCAGCCCTTCGTCCCCTATGTTGGTCTTCATCGATGCAGCGCAGGAAGACCATAGTGGACTGAAGTCCCTGAGTAGTTGAGGAGCAGCGATGGGAAAATTAAGAGTTGTGAACAACTTGACAAGAGTCTCAATGTTGTGCCCTTGATGGATGAAGGGACTACTAGAGAGCAGATTGGATAGTCGAGATTCAGTGACCAGATGGACTTGGAGCATTGATAGAGGCAAGAGCTGCAGATCAAGAGTCGAAGGACCGGGCAGGTACAGGGTATGACCAAGAGGAGCTGTGAGAGCATGCTACAGCCCTCTGAAACCGAATTCGTCCCCCAGGGTGACCGAATCACGAATCCGGCGAATCGGATACGATTCGGCCAGATTCGTACCCGATTCACGGGGTATGGCCGTATCTGTACAGGGTACGGCGAATCACGACCGTACCCTATACGGATACGGCCGTACCCCGTGAATCGAGTACGGCTGAACACGCCGTCCCAAAAAAGTGTGATTTTTTTTTAATTGAAGCCCCATTTCAGTCATTCTTTCTCACTGTTTTTGTTTTTTGAAGTGAGCAAGGAGCAAGGGTGAGCAAGGAGGAAGGGTTAGCAAGGAGAAAGGGAGTTCTTTCGCAGAGATTCGAGCATCCGGTAAGTGCACTGTCCCTCTATATTTTGCATTTAGTTTGTTGTTAGTGTTTGCATGTGCATATGTTTTATATATTTGGTTATTTTTGTTTATTTTTTACAAAGATTGGTTGAAGGGAAAGACAAAGATGTGGGATGTCTTTCCTGATGATATGGGTCTAGACAGCAGTGTTGAGTTGGCATTGGCCAACTTGGATCTCAATGTGCCAGTGCTAGAGCCTGTCACATTTGATGATAGAGTAGAGGCATCATCCTCCACACCAGCAAATGCAGAGATGACAGAGGAGGAGGATGCATCAGAGCCAAAGGAGAGTAGTGGTGAGCATGATGATCGGGATGAAGACAGTGATGCTGATTATGATGATGAGGATTGATGACTCATTGACTCTAACTCATTGAGACTTCAGGCTTGTAGTCTTGTAGACTGTAGTTTTTTTGTATTTTGTTTTCTATTTCTATTTTCCATTGGCAGTGTACTTATGTAACACATTTTGATTCTGATGACTTAATGAGAAAACTACAGTATCTTACTATCTTCAATCTTGTCTTTCTGAGTAAATTTGACAAATGTATGATGTATCAATGTATCAATGATCATGTATGAGTATCTAAGATGATAGATCTTAAATCTATGTTTGAATCAATGAATTTTGTATGAATTTGTGTAAAAAATATCTAATTTTTAAGATATTAATATATATTTTTTTTTTAAATATATATATTTTTTAATAAAATAATATATAATGTATCGTATCCCAGAAGTATCCTGTTCCGGGGGTCACCATACCCAAATCCGATTCCTCGAATCCCCGTATCCCCATATCAGGTGACTTAGTTACAGCGAAATGGTCAGAGTATCTTGTTTTGTATCTTGTACTAGCGGATGTATGAGGGCCATTATCCCTGGTACGGGATCCCTAGACTATTGTATCATATGTTGCTAATATAACGAAGTTGGGTTGAAAATTTTTAAAAAGTTGTCTTTATTTTGTGCATATGTGATTTACTGCTACTTATATTCTGCTGTGCATAGTAGTTCTGTTGAGATTCTTGGCTTGGTAGCGTCAGAGATTTTAAGACTCTATCCTAGACCCAAGGTCGTGGAAATTCAACACGAGAATTTCGAAGTTATCAGAATTTTGTGTAATAGATCTCAGAGATGGCAGCAGCAAACCTCCGGCTTGAGGATAGATTGGATGGTGCCTCAATCTTCGTAGCATGGAAAGTGAAAGTTACACCCTTGCTAAAAGAGACTACAAATCCACAAAACTTGGCAACTCACAACAAAAAGGAAGTGAAGGCCAAGCGGATCATCTTGGATGCAATAAAGGACCATCTAATCCCTCATGTATGGTAAAGAAAATGTTTAGATGCCCTAGATGCCATAGTCAGAACACAGAAAAGAAGATAATGTTATGGAACAAAGTTAGATCCATAAAGATGACCAGATCAAACACGATCACCAGTTACCTTATGAAGATCACACAAATTCATGATCAACTTTGCAGCGATTGGGGAGAAGGTTGTAGATGCAGAGCTATTGAACATGGCATTGAATGGTTTCACAGTGTCATGAGAAACATTTGTCAAAGGAATTTGCACTCGAAAAAACACCTTCCTTTCTTTTAAAGGATTTGGAAGTATTGTAACCAAGAGACTCAAAAGGATTCAAAGGCCAACAAGAAGAATGGTGATAACTCTATTTGGTTAGTCAAATAAGGGAAAAGGTAGAGGACCTGGCATGGGTAAGGGAAAAAGTGAGTAGTCAACCTCAAAGCCAAGAAAGGATTTTATGCGCGATCATTATGCATCAGTGTCCAGAGAAAAAGAAGGACAAAGGGAGGCAGCAGCAGAAGTAGCTAGCAGACTCTATAGAAACTCAAAGGAACGTGTTTGCTGCCAAGTTTATGAAAGATCTCGCATTGGTATCTTTCCTTTCTACTAGCATGATTCCAAGGAATGTGTGGTATGTGGGCAATGGGATATCTTGACATATGACGTCAATGAGGCAGTTGTTTTCTAATCTGAATATATGGGGCTCAGAAGTAAAAGTTGAGATTGGTGATGATGCCAAGTACTCGGTAACAGAAGTTGGTACTATTCCCTTGCAGCTCAAATCAAGTAATTCTTTAGATTTTAATGATATCTCATTTATTCTATGTCTCGATTTCAGTTATGGAGGTGTTGTGGCTCGTACAACAACCCAGCATTGTATGTACTTAATAAAATGATGGGCACCCTATTGAATTTTATTTATGAATCTCTTGATTAAGCCAATTTCTATTTCATTTCTTTTGGCCCTTTCAGTGTTTTTTTTTTTTCAATTTCACTTTTTATGTTAAAAATAAATCTCAAAGATCCAATGCCCAGAAACCCCGACATTCCTTTATTTTGAAATTTTTCAAGGCTTCAAGGTAAAATGATGTAAACGACATGTTCTTCATCAGTCACCAGTCGTTATCGGGTTTCATCAATTTCATGGATTACATAATGTTCACAAAATACCCAATGCTCCGACTGCCATAAATCTCGATAAACTTATGACACAAAAGGAGAAATTGTCCAATAGATAATGCTGCTATCAGCCTCTCTCGGTATTGGGATCAAAAGTCCATAAGCCAATATCCTGATAACAAGCTAACACCATACAGCACAAGATGACAAAAAAGTTCAACAGTGCATGTCGTTTCAGGTTGTCACTACCAAGGGGGATCACCCGAAAACTGATGTCCAAACCTCCCAACATCCCAATACTCTGACTCTCAATATCTCATCCAGATCATTCAAAACTTGACATCCCATTCTTCAAAAAGCAGATACCCTACTGCTTGATAAGCCAACATCCCAATGATCAATAGCCCAACAACCCAACAGTCAAATAGTCATCCTGATATCCTGATACAGTGACTCTCGACATCCCGATAAATCCTCTTTACCAAAGACAGGAAAATGGTCAATTATTAAAATATGTTACCAATCTCTGTTAGTCCCGAAAGGATTTTTCAAAAGTTAACATTCTAATCTCTCGATCTCCCGAAACATCGACACAAGAGTCACCCTAAGCCAAAATCCAATATCTCAAGAGTCAAATTCAAGAAGTCGCGGGTTACATGTTGGAGATTTCTCTCTCAGATGCCAGTATTATCAGGGACTGTTGGTATCGAGCTTTTTGTGATTGATAATTGTTTGATCACTCAAAACCCAACACCTGATAGCCCAAAAGGCCAATCAAGAATGTCATATCCACATTAAAATACATGAAAATTTGAACTTTAAAGAACAATTTGTGAAATGTATGATTTATGTAGTAATTAAAGTTAACTATGAAAAATTCAATTGAAACAAATTTGGGGATACCTCCAAACTTCATTGTTCTTCTTGCATTTTACTCGAAGTTTGCAGCTCTGGTTAGTTTACATAGATGATAGCAATTAAATAATTTCAATGGGACAGACTTCCTAAGTTTCTTGGTTAGGAATACGTAAGGGTGATGTAATTTGTGGAAGGGGCCACATGTGTGAGATCTAACCAAAAATATTTGTTTTTGCATGCTCCTTCAGACTATCCAACTTTATCTATGCCTTTATAATATTAATGGATAAGAATTAAGGCTTTGGATGCAATTTCAAATATTAATGGATAAGAATTACGGCTTTGGCTGCAATTTCAAAATACTAAGCCTATGACATTAAGACAGTTCCTGATAAATTCAACAAAACCTTAATTGTGGTACTACCACAAATACATGGGCATGCAGCCACCCAAGAGATTAGCAAAATAAGAGACAAGATGAATATAACTCATTATCCATCTATGCTGGAAAAGTTAAACACATGAGATCACCTTACTATAGCTAAACCGAAGGAGCTATCTAGCACAAAATCACAGCTTTTTACCTGGACTAATTGTGGACCAGCAAGTTTTAAAAATGTTGCATTTGTTTGTGCAGCACATGCACGCGCCATAAGTGTTTTTCCCGTTCCTGGAGGCCCATAAAGTAGTACCCCTTTTGGTGGGCGAATACCAAGTTTTTGAAACCTCTCCTTGTGAGTCATTGGCAAGACAATGGCCTCAACCAACTCCGTAATCTGTATCAATATATCTACCCATTAGCTTTGCTGATAATGCAAAAATACACAATTATAATTAAAGACTTCCACGTCACTATCATAAGCAAAAAGGTGGTTGAGATAGCATATTGATATTCAATCCCCATACAAAAAAATAAAGGAATGGTACTTCCTTCAAGAATTGAAAATTCAAAAGTCAAAACGGGGCCAAGAGCCACCACAAACTGCTACATCAGTTACTGTAACTGTTACAAGTTACATCAGGTTCACTATAGCTTTGTGCTATATCTTGGAAACAGATTCTATTAAGGTTAAAAGTTAAAACAATGTCACTTTGTTAAATTCCATATTTTTCCATTGCTTATTAAAATAAATTACAAGTAACCATGGAAAAAATTTCATGGTTTATAATTCATCTGGATCTTTCCAGAAAATGCCATATTGGACTTATCCTAGATATAAGTGAATGCAAACATCCTACCAAATAAGTAGTCCCAAAAATTCTATAATGACAATTAGAAAAAATTGTAGTATAAGTTGATAATAAGGAATATGAACACAAGACCTAAGCATAAATTTACTGCAAGGTGACCTTGTATTACACACATTCCAAAACAAATGGGGTGTGTTTATCTTTTCTAGTTGAAAGGTGAACACAAGAAAGGGAAAACATTCCTTTTACTTCAGAAACAGATCCTTCAGTACCTGTTTTTCAAGGCCTCCTATGTCATTGTAATCCTCCGTTGGCTTTTCATCTACTTCCATAGCCTTCACACGAGAATCATATTCTGATGGGAGTGTGTCAAGTATTAAATAACTGTCTTTATTCACTCCCACTAGATCCCCAGGTTTCAGTTTATCTGGATCTACAAGCCCTACCACAGGCAAAAAGATTGTCTGCAAGACAGATACAAATGAAAACACAGTATCAGTAAATAATGCTCACTTGGAATAACTCCCCGGCAAAGAAATAACAAAATATTATAACTTGGAAATTCTTATTTTAAAACACAATAATAATGAAGATTTAAATTTCCTATTTGAGACACAAGTCTGAGTCAAAGCAAATAAACAGTATCAATAAATAATGCTCACTAGAAATAAACACAATAACTCCCCAGCAAAGAAATAACAAAATATTATAACTTTTGGAAGAACTTTGATAAACATGTGTTGGATCATTTAAATTTTAAAGATCTCACTAGGTGAAAGCATAAAACAAGAAAGTTACCTAGCTCAAAAGCTTGAAGTTTAAGATTCCGTGCCTTTTGCTGTGTCCAAGTTTTTACTTTGCTCATCGATGGTGTATGGGAATATATTCACATATGAAGCAGTGTAGAAACAAAACGCAGACTATTGCAACAAGTGAGGAGAACAAGATTCTATACTCATATTCTCATGAACCTGTGTAACCTATTACCCACCACCTGTTGGTAGTGTCTATAGGAGAAAATGTTTCTCCTAGATGGTCCTCAGCCGACAGCGAGCAGCCCCTTGTAGCCACTAGATAGCTCGATGTGCCATTTTCTCCGCCACCTGAGCTAGCCATGCGGTCCCTCAACCATTTGTCATGATTGTATGTTTGAAGGTGGGCCTCCCGACCCCAAAGGTATGGTTTTTCATTGGTATAGTTGAGTAATTTTCCTTGTCATGGGCACTTTTGGGCATCGATTGGTAGGGGGATTCGGCGAAAAGAGTGGGTTAGGCTTGTATTCTTGTCTCCACTACACGATTTTGTGGTTACCCTTGTATCCTAGTCTCGTGAGATCTCCTTTAGTGACCATTTGGCCTTAGGGTTGGCACTACATGGGAAATCCCAATTTTGGTTGCGTGGTTCCACTTCCCGTTACCACCTACATTATTCCCCTTCCATTCACTTTATCCCCATTCATCTTTTTGCCTATCCAGGTCCACACGTGTCTACTGAGTCCACATAGGGTTAGCCTCCCCCTCCCCTTGTCCACACCTTGGGTCGGGCCTGGAACAATGCCCCGGAAGTTGATGCAACTAAAAAGAAAAAGAAAAAAAGCATAATTCGGCCACTATCAACAGGAAATGTACCACAAAATACAAAAAATGGTCAGGACATACAAATTTAGCACATGGGTAAAAGCCAAACATGAACTCTACACCTTATCCATGGCCATCACCTTGGTTCCTATGGACCCTAGATGAGCCCCCTCCATCATTAAGGAACCCATGATTTTCCCAACCCCTGGTAGGCGATGAACTGCCCCCCCTTAAGGGGATATTCACTGCTACATATTACACACCATGCTCTCGAGTCTCATCCCCTGGAGCCCCATGCAGTTATGAAGAAAAAACAACAAAAGGCAAAAGGCATATGAAGAAGGGTGTAAAAACAAGGGTTGAAGTACCTCATGTACCACGATTTTCTCCCTCCTACACTCATATACCCAAGTGTGGGTTTCCCCTATTATAGCTACCTGTTGACCACACTTTGTCAACGACCCCATAGCAGTACACCCCCATTTTTTCAAATGGGATTCATCATGTTCGACGTGTTCACGCCATTCAAATTTCATCATCAGTCAACAGTTTTATAAATGATGTAAACCCATTCTGCATGTTTATGATGTAAATGATCTAAGTAAGACCACTATGTATGTAACAACCTAGGTAAGCCTAGTATTTTGGTGATGATTTCTATCTTAGGAGGTTTTTTGTCTCACTGATTCATTTGTGTTTCTCGACACAAGTGATCGGCAGAGTTTTCCCCTCTAGCCTCACCCCAACGCTAGGGTGGATTTTGTCATCAAGATGTTAAGTGAGTCCTAGTGTTTTCTATCGAGTCTTTATAAAAGTAGTTTGGGAATAATCCTAACTAATTGGCTAAATTACTTTATTACAAGCTACTTGGTCTACTAGATCATGTTTTGAGTCGCAGAATTGGGTAGCTATTTGAGGGTCTATCGCGAATGAGTATTCCCCTTTTATGTGTCTAAATGTATTTATCTTATGTAAAGAGGGTTGGAAAAATAATTAAATCCCCTCTCAGTCAATTAATTAAATTTTCTGAACAATTTAAATTAAAAATCCTAAGCCAAAAATTTAATTAATTTTAAGTCCTAGGTGAGTTAAAATTCTTCATAGGCAAAATTCGTGGGTCCTTAAAAAATAAATTTTTAAAGATCCCAAGCCAAAGAAATATTGAAAATTTCAAGAAATTTTGGACCTTTGGACCTTGGTGGTTAAGTCAAAGTCAAAATTTTAAGGTAATTAACTCAAAAATATTATTTTTGAGTAAATTAAAATGGAATTAAATGATAAATTCGAATTTCCTCAAAATTATAATTTCGACGGTCTAGATTAAAAGATAATTAAATCATTTTCGACAGTCGAGATTATTTTGACATGGATCAACCGAACTCGCTGTTGGAGATTTTATCTTATAAATTAGAGGTCTTTGTATGTCATTTGCATCCGATCTTTGGAACGTACACTTGTTCTTAGAAACTCTTGTAATTTTTTGATCAATAAAGCATAAAGACTTTGGGGCTACAAACTTTGGTGTTCCTTTTCCAAATCTATGTGGTGATATTGTCTCTAAATTCTGCTACTTTTATTTGATGGTTGATGGTCTTTATGGATTGATCTGCATACAAGTATCTTGTGC
Source organism: Pinus albicaulis (assembly GCA_034641835.2). NCBI lineage: Eukaryota > Viridiplantae > Streptophyta > Pinopsida > Pinales > Pinaceae > Pinus > Pinus albicaulis. The sequence goes on from CM076580.1 coordinate 356,216,737, forward strand.
AGTTTTCTGGGTTTTCTTAAATTGCATTTTGATTTGACAGAAATATTAGTTATCTATATTTCTGAAAGGTCTCATGGCTATTTTTTAAATATCTATCGATCTAAAATTCAGATCTAAGTGTGCAAAGATCATTATTCAAGATTTGAGCGTTTGGAGAAATCAGTTAGATCAGTCGACTCTTAGATTTCAGAAAATCTGAAAAAGCCCATTGTTTCCTAATTTCTAAGGTTATCTTACGGAATATTTTTTGCAGAGTCTTTCTAGAGCTTGTGCCTAAATAAAAAAAAAATATCTTAATTTTTTTTTTTTGAATTTAAAGTTAGATCTGGCTAGTAAGAGCCTTAGATCCTCAGATCTGAGAGTGAAGTCAGACTTATACTCCTCAAATCTGATAGATCTACAACTCTTGTGCATAGATCTGTAAATATATTGTATAGATCTGTAATTTACATGTGTAGATCTGAAGTTTTGTAACATAATTTTGAATTCTAACATTTGGGTTTTTAGGATTTTCGCTATTTTTGTACATATTGGGTATTGGGTTTCTTTTTTCACTTGTGCAGGATTAGATCTAAAAAATCAGCCAAGGAAATCTTCAAATCTGAGCTAGATCTGGACCCTAGAGGGCAAGATCTGAGTTCAATATTCGTTTGCAAGAATATGCAAGAATAGATCTGAAAAATCAACCAAGGAAATCTTCAGATCTGAGCCAGATCTAGACCCTTGAAGACGTATAGGCTTTTGAGGCTATTTTTACAGGATTTTGGTCTCCAAAATTCTAATTTTCAAGCGGCAACATTATCCCAAAATTTCAAGAATTTTCAACAGTGGGATCTTCAAAGCCTTAGGCTAAGGGTTTGATCTCTAAACCCTTATTTTCTGCAAATTTTATTACAGCAAGCAAATCACAAATAATTAGGCCCTAAAAACACATTTTATATGGTCAAAATTGTTTAGAATTGCAAAATCTTCATTTTTCAGAATTTTTTGCCATTTGGGCATCTTTAATTTTGCCTAGATCTGACTTTAAAGCTTGCTGGAAATTACTGCATAACTGGGAAAAATCAAATCTGAACATTTCTGATGCATATCCTAAATAAGGTCTAAAAAATTTGAATTTTCAGTTTTTTCGGCAAAACTTACTATTTTTAGACATAGTGGGGATCATTTTCAGTATTTTCAGTTTGCTGATCTGTTATCAATTTACTGCTGTTACAAACTTATCAGTTCTGAAAATTACTGAATCCAACTCTCTTAAAGCCTTAAAATTGAAAATTTCAAGTTTCAATATATTTTTTACTATTTCTCGAAATATTTGACAGCTATTTTTGGCAATTTTATCTTGTTGATATGTCACTGTTTCACTACTGAAATAAAAATATCAGATCTGAAATTTCTCTAAATCAAGCCCTAAAAATTGATTTTTCTTCAAGTTCAACAATTTTTACTATTTTTAGTCATTTTGGGCATTGGTGCTGGTATCGTTTGTTTGCTGATCTATGGTTTAAATTACTGCTGCAATTTATATTTCAGATCTAAAATCTTGCTGAAGAATATATCCTAAGCTTGACTATAGGAGAAAATTTAATTTTTTGGATTTGCATTATTTGGAGAATATCATTTGATCCATAAATTACTTGATGAAGTGTTTACTGAGATTTAAGTGCTAGTAAATTTCATATGCTTCAGTTGGATTTAATAATCATTGGCATCTGAGTCTTGTGGAACGTTATCTATCGATTAAAATGTGTAATTAAGTCTTGTTTCATTTACTTGAATATTGGATGTTTATTGAATACTAATGTTTGGGAAATATTTTCAAGTAAGTGTGATCGATATCTGATTTTGAGAGCTCTATTGTGGATCTGTATATCTTTTAATCGAGTAATCTGTTGGGCATCTTCATAATTGACACTCTCGCTTAAGTACTTAGTGGTTAGATCAGATTATTTATAATCTAAGTGCTTTTGGCTTTTTAACATTAACTCTCATCTTCGAAGCTTGCTTCATCTCGCTCCTTCTTCAAATCGTTTTCCTTGCATTCTGAATTCTAAATTAACATCGCATAGCAGCAATTTCTCATCAAGTACTTGGTTGTAATTTACTTAGCAGGATAGTTGACTCCATAAGGCACTGGTATCAATCTTTCCAATTCAATCGAATCATTTAATCTTGCTTAATCTTTTACAAGTATTTGGTCGTTTAACTATGTCTCCCGAACTGGTTGGTTTCCAACTGGTTCTCCTTCATTCCATTTCCATAGGGTCTACCCCTCTTAGTCTGCTATAAGGAGACAACTTAAATATAGAAATTGGAGATCAGGGTGACAGCCCCCAATCTGAGCCGTTGTCGCAGTGCCTAGACATTCTGTGCGACAACACTACCCTTGCACCTTGGCCATGTAGTCTGGATGGTTCCCCTGATCCCCACTCCATTCCATTATTATATCATTTGCCACCTGCCATTTGAGGGATGTACCGCGGACATGTCACCCCCTCTAGTGGTTGAAACCACGTAATAGGGTCATTGGCTAACCCCCTATTGAGCTTAGAGACACTTGTGCATACCAAAGCCCACTATGGAAGGGCATGCCACCATGAACTGTCCCATTGATTCCATGACTTGTAAGCTCTTTTGTTTGATTATTCTAATGATTTTTTGTATTAGAGGGTGAAGGGACGCACTGGATCTTATGCAAGACTGCAGGTGGATTCCCATTTGAGGCTTGGTCTCCTTATACGGGGTCCTAGCCCTCCAAAGGGCCACATTGGCACTTGTAGGGTGATAAGAGCCATGGGCCTCCACCATAGCCAATATTACTTCATGGATCCCTAGCAGCGTTCGTTGTTTGCTCATATTCCACCTTTGGGATGAGGGTGATACATCTGGTTCACCATGCCCAGTCGGCTCCACAGATACACCATACACTTGGCAGTTATTCCAAGATCTAGAGGATTGTTCCCAGCTGCATAGGCAGAGCTTATTTCATAATTTCAGCCCTTACGGATGGTCTACAGGCACTTCCGATCCATTTGGAGACCCATGAGGATGACCTTGTGCCCCCACACCCACTTGGGAGCACCATAGGTTCTCTCTTGGAGAACAAGGGGCCATCCCCTTGTCCACTATAATGGGAGTCCATTTCTACATCATGGCACCAATTGGACTTCATTAGGCCTCCTCAAAGGCCCAACGACTTACTTTGTTGATCATTCGACCCTCTTCAGAGGCTTATTCATGTATTATTGAGCTATTTGGTGGACTTGTCAGCAAAAGTTATTGTTATTATGCATATTATTTTATTTTAGGGGCTAAATTAGGCCAAACTAGCCAAATTGAATTCATTAGGAAGTGTATAAATAGAAGTGTGATGGAATCATTTGATCATCGTCACTTGGATTGGATCATTCTCTCTTGGGAGATTTTCGCTATTCTTTTTGGAGGACGAAATTGGATGAATGGATGAATTTTGATGTTTGGATCTCTTCATTTTTGTCTTGGAGCTTCACTATTGGCATATAATGATGATTGGATATTACTTTTTCATACATGTAAGTACTCTTTTAATGCTATTTTGTCATTTTTCTTATGCCACATGCATATTGTTGGGGATTTTCGCTATACTAGGTTGAAATTTGTTGCTTTTCTTATGTGAAATTGTGGAAATTTGTCTTTTTATCGTGTTGCATCATGTCACGGGCCATGTATCAATAAGTGAATGTTCCTAGAGATATTTTGTTGAAATTTTATCTTGATAAGTCATCATATATTGCATATCAAAGTGTAAAGACCCTTGAAGCAATTGTCCCATGCCCTAATTGCCATGCGAAATTGTTCTAGAGGCCTCCTTGACTAAGTGAATCCATCTCAAGCATTGGAATCTCCTTGACTCCATTTCTCCCAAAGGATTAGGCACTGATCCTCCATAGGTGATCACCTTAAAGCATATTTTTCTCACCTTTCTCTCTTTCTTTCTAGGCCTAGCCTACATAGGTCACCTACGGCATCAATTATCTCACAATCTAGCCAACCAAACACTTTGACTTTTGGTCCACAACTGCGTTGGAGTTTGCTCTAGAGGCCCTCCAAATTTGAAGCAAACCCGACAATGGGATCTCAAGATATTGCAAGCCCTAGATCGAGGACCGTTTCTTGCCGTAGGTTTCCCTTGGCTAGTGACCTCATTTGGATCGTGACATTCTATTCCAAGAAGATTTGTCCAGTGGTCCTCTTCTCTTCCACAATTAGGTCAAGCCCCTCCTTGAGTGACCAATTCCTCTTACTTGACCTAATTTTGGGTCCACTTGGTCTCGTGTGGTCCCACAACTTTTCAAAGATAATCTCACAAAGACCATTTGGAAACTAAGTTTTCACAAGGACTTTTAGGACTAGGTCCCTCCTTCACAAAGCTTATTTGCAAAACCTAGCCCTTGAAACTCCCTTGGCCCGTCTTAGAGAGCCTTACACTTTGCTTCCCAAGCAAGAAAACCATACAATTGAGTCCCTCTCATGAATAGGCCTTACTTAGGAATCAATCCTTATCTCTTCATTGATTCATTCTTCTAGTGATTCTCTTTATACCTAGTATCCTCCCATCGGTGAAAGTCCGTAAAGAGCAGGGAGCTTTAGCTAAGATGACAGTGGGCTATTGCTTCATTGTTTCCCTTGACCTAGTAGTGGCCCTTCTAGGATCCCCTCCTAGGACCCCTGCTAGTTTGAGCAGTAACATAACCCATGCATTATATGCTCAAGGCAAGACCACAAAGGCTATTAAAAATACGCCTAAGAAGCAACAAAATGAAAAAGGATCATTCTCTTGATAGAAGGCCTAGTTGGTGTCTTGCAAAGAACTGTTATAAATATGATATGTTATACTCATATGTTTACCACATTGCTGATAGTAGCGTAGGCATACAAGAGAGTAAAGATAGATAGAACCAAAGATCTCATTAAAACAACTAGAAGTGCTGGTTTGTAGAAAGCTAGACTCAGATCTCTTCTATTATGCAGTGTCAAAATATCTTTAAGACAGAAAAACAGAATTAAAACGCAGACTATTCCAACAAGTGAATAGAACCAGAATATATACTCACCTTCACATGAACCTATGTAACCCGTGCATCATATGCTCAAGGCAAAAGCATGAAAGATAAAAAAAACATGCCTAAAAAGCAACAGAATCAAATTGGGATCATTCTCTTGATATAAGGCCTAGTTGGTGTCTAGGGAAGAACTCTTATATGATATGTTTTACTCATATGATTACCACATTGCTGATATTGCAGTCCCCACAAGGGAGATGCAGCCAAAGATCCCATTAAAACAATTGGAAGTACTGGTATGTTGTACTTTAGACTCAGATTTCTTATATTATGATATGCTTCCAACATTTATAGTAGGTCCACCACTGGAAGCTCAGAAAAAAAGAACTAGACCATAGGATAAGACTTCTTCAACAATTTCATATTGAATTAATTATGTTCAATAGAGGGACAACCTCATGAAACATGAATTAGAGAAATAAGGTCAAAGGAACGAAAGTAGCAAATCTTGGAACCATCCACATTGAGATTCATAGTTTATTATTTTACAACAAAATTAAAATATTAAGATTTATGTTTGGAGTATAAGACAAACCATCAGCATTGTTACAGAAATTTACAACAAAAGCTTCTTCCCAACCACAAAAGATAATCCACCATTTTTAAAAAATTAAAAAAGAAAGCCAAAAATAGCATTGGTTTCATTGCCATTAAAAGGAGAAATGGAGAACAGACAAACCATACATATGAATACCATCCAAAAAACTAAGCTGTTAGAAGTTGAAGATGGTATATAATTCAAGTCAGATGGTATGTGTCATGTCTCTCAGCAGGAAAGTTGACTCACAAAGTAAAATTGGCAACTCGGAGTTTTGAAGATCATATAAAGGCTATATGTTAATTGCTTAAATGCACTTAGTGGTTATGGATGTACTGTATGTTCCCTCGTATAAAAAAGATGGTGGACATGTAATATTACATACTTTCCCTGAGAAGAACCTTCTATAATGAAATTTTAGATACAGCAAAACTTCATATTCTTTATATGAAACGTGTAGTTAGCACGAGATTTGGCATCTTCCTTATATGAAGAGTATAACTGTAATGAAAGATGGGGATCTACTGGAAAGGGAGAACACCTGTTCTCAGAGACAGGGATATTGAAAACTTGTGGTTGTAGATTTAATCAAATAATTGATAATCTGATGAAAAGGAATTACTACTCACTAACATGTATAGAAAAAATAATATCCAGCACAGAGACATGAAAAAGACACAGAAAAAAGATAACCAACTGGTGGAGAAATGCAGGAAATCTTACTTTGCACCCTTAAAGAAGTTTGCACCTGAAGAAATTTGATCCCTCTCAGCTCATGTTACATCCGGAGTAAGTTCAAATCTAAGCATGTTTAAAGGGAACCTGGGTATAAACAGGATAAGCAACTTAATAGAAATTTCAAAAAGCTCATGTAAACTACTGATCTCCTGGCCCAGGAAGAACCAGAGGACAAGCTGTCAAAGAACTAACTGCTTATGATACAGTCAAGACAATTTCAGGAGAACGGAGAAAATTTGCAATTAATGAAAATGGGAAAACTCTCTTATTTATTATTTGCAACGAAATTTATAGATCTTTCTTAGGGATAAACATCCTAGACCGGAATATCATATCACTCAATGCTCCAAAATCATCCAAGCTCTTAAGGAAAATTCGTTTGAGTGATGGCTCTGTGATGGAAGTTCTCGGGCGATTTGGATTTTTGGACCACCGGATTCATAGTTGGGCAAGGATAATGAGCTACTGACACCGTGACAAGCAGTTGTAGGTTCTTAGTCTGTTTGTTTTTGTCGAAGTGCAAGTACAGTAGAAATATTTTCGGTTGCAGGGTAAGCTGGCGGGATTAACCCTAATTGTCAATTCGGGGTTGTTTATTGAGTGTTTACAGGTGATCAGTGCGGTGAGGCTTTGGAGTCCTTGGGGTTTCCACAGTAAATAGGTGGCAGTCAGTAGGGTTTGTCGGTTGTATCAAAAAGCAGTCTAAGGCTAGTTCGAGGTAGTTTTATGGCATGGAATTAGACGAGATGGACTATTCGCTGGACCCATACAAGTTCGAGTCCATCTAGCAAGACAGTTTGCCTCAGCATTTTGAATGGAGGGGGTGTTGACACCTGGATCACCGGCTCTCGAAATTTTCTCCTCCCTCCCGGAGTTGGATGGTCTATCTCTAAAGCGTCAGCCAGTGAATCCCTTTTCAGATAATCAGGTCGTTAAGTTGGAAACCCTTTTTTTCGAAACCCTTTTTTCCGAGAAAGTGGGCTTCTCGAAGGCTGGAAACCAGGCATGGCAACCATTGCACCAAGGAGGCTTTGGGGTTTCTAAGGATGTTGTTCATTTTCCGAATAATGGTATCATTTCTTCAGTTCCTAGAAGTTCAGTGGTAAAAGTTTCGGCGTCGCCCAATAATCTGAGATTAGGGTTTCCACGTTCAAAAGGAAGCCCGGAGGTAAGAAATAGAGTAGTCGCTGGTTTCACTGGGCAATTCTCTCAAGGGTTTTTGGATGGGCAAGGTTTGGTAAGTGTCAGGACGACAAGCAAGGTATTGTCTGAGAGCTCTGAAGGTTGTGAATTGAATGGGGGCTTGAGAGGAGGAGGTTGTCCGGAGTCAGAAGTCAAAGGTGGCAATGATTTTCAAGGAATCCCTAAGATTATTCCAGAACATAGTGGCGGAACGAATGGGGAGCAGAAGCATCCAAGGAACTTTGGAAAGAAGGTTAAATGCACCAAAGTAAGGGAGGACGTTAAAAGCTTGATTCTTGGAGCTGGTATTTGTTTAAATAATGTCATGGAGGTTGTTGGAAGGGTTTTGGTGAGTCGTGTTAGAGGCAGGGATTATACAACAGGCTCTTTGAGAAAATGGGCGTCAAAGGAATGGGGCAAAAGCTTAAATCTTCTTCCTGCGGTAAGGACTCTAACCAGAGGTTGATTTATGTTTAAGTTTCAAAAGGAATTTGATGTTTAGTGGGTCCTTTTCAAATTTTGGAACATAGAAATGGCACTGATTTTGTTTAAAAGGTGGTCTTCATTGTTCGACCCATATAGAGAACAGTTAGGAAAGGGTTCAGTATGGGTGCAGCTTCCTAGTCTTCCGATGCAACTTTGGTCTGATGACGTTTTTCGCTCAATTGTAAATAACCTTGGGGATTTTTTGGATTTTGACAAATCCTATGAGGAGACTGGTAAGATGGCGTATGCGAAGATCCTTATATGTCTGGATACAAGGGAAGGGCTAGTGGCTAGTTTGAATATTCATACAGTGGTTATTCCCACCTCCAAAAATTGGACTACGAGGTTGTCATGTTTTGTTGCAGGTAATGTCATGAGGTTGGCCATGTCTTAAAAGATTGTCCTCTTCGATATAAGGGAGGGTGAGGGAAGATGAAAGGAATTGTGCCAGATGATTCAAGGGGTTTTGAGGCAGTCTGGGAATCGAAGACGGTTGGAAAACAGGGGTCGGAGTTGGAAGTTGGTCTAGGTTCTACTCCCTTGGGCGACCGTTCGAGAAATAAGCTCAAGCGCACTAGGAATGCTCCTCCATCAGCGAGGCATCACCTGGAGCGCACCTTTCGAGTAATCATACTTCTAATCCTCCATCTCAATTAATTCATTCCTTGTCCTCGAATGCCTCTCTTTCTCTCAATTTCAAAATCCGATCTTTTGGGGGAAACTTTTGGTCTGTCTTGGGGTTCTGGTTTTGTTGTTTGTCCAATGAGTGTCGAGCCTATATGTTGTCTAACATCCTCTCCCTCCATCCTTGTGTCTAAGGAGCGATAATCCTCTTTTGAGTTTGGGTCCCATTACAATCTTTGTCCCCAAGTTAAGGAATATAGGATTCCTCCCCCCCAAAGGGGGGCGTGGGCCTTCCTTGCCCTCAATCCCTGTCAAAGACTTTGAGAGGCAGACAGTCCCACATTTCCAAGGCAAAGGTCCAAGCTAGTCAGGATATCGCAACAGGCAAGCAGCTTTCGCTGGAAGGAGTTCTTAGAGCAATGAACACGCTTGTGTCAAGGCCCTTATGAAGTTTTTATCGCTAAAATACAAAGGTATGGCTAGCCCCTCCAAAAAGATAGCTCTGAAACAAGTGGTGTTGTCGGAGAATCCGGGTATTCTTCTTTTTTAAGAAACTTTAGGAAAGGGGGAGGACATTCTTAAGGTGTTAAAGAAATTATTTCCTACTTGGACGTTTTTGGTGATGGATGTGAGGGGAAGATTAGGGGGTCTGGCGTTGGGTCTTAACCAAAAATCTATTAATTTGGTTAGCTCTTGGAGGTGTAAAGACGTTCTTGGAGCAAATCTTTTCTCTGAGGAGCTGGGTTGTCAATTTCGCATTGTTAATGTGTATGGGTTGTGTCAAGCCAGACAATCTTTCTGGAATAAGATGCTTAGTTATGAATTTTTGAATCATGGAAAGTTGATTTTAGGAGGAGATATCAACTTTTTTATGGGCATAGCAGAGGTTTGGGGGGTGCATGCCAGGCTTGATCCTTTATCTGACATCTTCGCCCATCAGTTGGAGTCTCATAACTTAATTGTTGTGGAACCTATCAAGATCAAGCTTACATGGCACAATAGAAAGGTGGGGGGGCACTAGATTGCTCGCAGAATTGATAGGTTTCTAATCATCGATTTTTATGGACAGTTTCTTTTATTGCACCAATGGGTGGGGATTGAGGGTAATTCCGACCACCATCCTATCTTCATGGAATTGATGGGGGCCATCAAAAAACCGAAAGCTCCTTTGAAGACTAACTCTGTCTGGTTTAAGGAGGAATCATTCAGGAATATGGTCAAGGACCTGTGGCAACAGGGTTAACATTCAAAAAGAAGATTGGCAACAGTTCAATTTGAAGAAAACCTCTGTAAGTTAATAAGAGCTTCCATTGACTGCGCCAAGGAGAGAGCCAAAAAAGAGGAGGAATCCTTGAGGATAGTGAATGAAGTGTTGGATCATTTGGAAGATCCTGGAAATGGGGGTTATCAGTCGAATTCCTCAAAAAAGGGCATTTTGCGATTGGAGGCTACTAAGAGAAGGATATTGACAAAAAAGGAAAAAACCTGAAGATTAAGAAGCAGAGCAGTCTGGCTGAAGGCAGGTGATGAAAATACTAAGTTCTTTCAACGAATTGTTAGAGGCAGGAAGGCCTCTAATACCATATGGGCTCTAGAATCTCCTGAGGGAGTAAAGGTCTCACATTTCAGGGAGCTTTCCAGATTGGGCGTTGGGCATTTTCGATCTTTGTTTAAGGCTCCTCGAGAGGTCGTTATCAATATTGTCGATTTTTTCCCAAGATATGTTGATGAGGAGGAAAATCGTGAGCTAATGAAGTCAATCGTGGCTGAGGAGCTAGAGAAGGTCCTTCATGGGTTCCAAAAGGATAAAAGCCCAAGTCTAGATGGATCGCTAATTGAGTTTGTCTTGGAATTTTTCAAGCTAGTTGGTAATGATCTTCTGAAAGTGGTCGAAGAATGTAGAATATCAGGTAGAATGCATGAGGCTTTCAACTCTACTTTTCTGGCACTCGTTCCTAAATCTAATGCCCCTAGATTCTTTGATGATTTCCGGCCCATTTCTTTGTGTAATTGCATCTATAAAATTATTGCAAAAAGCATTGCCAACCGTATCAAACCTATTTTATCCAGATTTATCTCCAAGGAGCAGTTTGCATTCCTGGAAGATAGGCAAAATCCATGAGGCCATAGGAGTAGCTCAGGAAGGCCTTCACAATCTTAAAGTTAAAAAGCTTAAAGGAATGGTGTTTAAAATTGATCTTTCTAAAGCCTATGATCTTTCGAATGCTTCTTACTCATTTGGGGTTTGATATTAGTTTCACTAATTGGATTATGTATTGTATAACCTCTGTGTCCTTTGCGCTCCTCATTAATGGTTCTGCTTCAGATTTCTTCCATGCTGAAAAAGGGCTTTGTCAAGGATGCTTGTTGTCTCCATTATTATTCCTTTTGGTGGCAGAGGGCCTTAGCAATTTGATAAAGGAAGTAATGCGGAGCGGAGAGCCGAAGGGGGTAAGGGTAGCAAAAGGACTTTTCGTTTCTCATATACTTTTTGTAGATGATGTTCTCCTTTTTTCTGATGGCTCCAGGCTGGATGCAGCATCTCTCAGAAATATCCTGAACCTTTTCAACAAAGCTACAGGGATGCAGATTAATCTGCAAAAATCAACGATCTCAGCTGAAGGATGCTCAAGAGAAGAAATCATTTATTCGCAATCTCTTTTTTCCCTTTCGGTCAATAAACTTAGATGAATGTCTAAAGTACCTTGGCTTCCTCCTGAAGCCAAATAACTATAAGAAAGATAGAGAAGCAAATGAAAAATTGGAGTTTCATGTGGTTGTCTCGGGCAGGTATATTGGTTCTTATTAAATCAGTTTTGGAGGCTACGCCATTGTTCTGTATGTCGATGTCTTGGATTCCTAAGGGGATTCTCAACGCGATCTAGAAGAGTTGTTGTAGATTTCTTTGGCTGGGTGCAAAAGATGGTAAGGTTTTCTCTTGGGTAATATGGGACAGGTTTACGTTCCCCAAAAAATGGGGAGTATGGGGCCTTAAAAACCTGGTTTTGTTCTCCAGAGCCTTGGCAGCAAAAGTAGGTTGGAGGCTGATTTCTTCCTCCAGTTTGTGGACTGAAGTGGTGGTAAATAAGTATATAAGTCCTAGCTCTTTGGAGGACTGGATCAAATGCCCTGTCAAATGTAGATCAAATATTTCTACAGTATGGAGAGTTGTGTTAGAGTTGTTAGAGTAGCTCAAATTTATTGAGGATGGGCTTGCATGGAAGGTGGGGTCAGGGGAGCACGTGAGGATTGGCCAAGACCCCTGGATCGAATGTGGTTACAGGTTCCAGCTCCCTCAGGAAATGATTGAATTCTTGGCAGCCCAGGGAAGGAAGACTTTAAATCATGTAGTGGCTATGGAAGGTACTTCTATTTTGGATCAAGGATGGCTATCACCCCAGGCGCTAGATCTTCATGAAGAAAGGCACCAGCCTTGGTGGGAATACACAGTCTCTTTACAACCTGCTCATGTAAGAATTCAGGAAAGGGAGGATGAACTCAAATGGATTTTCTCCCCATTTGGGGACTATTCACCCAAGCAAGGATACCTGTATATTAATGCAGAAAATGGGCTTGGGGAGGTAAAATGGTGGTGGGGGCCTATGTGGAAGCTGAAATGTCCTGCTAAATCTCATTTTTTCTTATGGTTGCTTTTGGAAAATAAGATCCCAACAAGCGAAAATCTCAGGAAGCAAAGTTTTGCAGGCCCCAGCTGGTGCCCTTTACGTAAGGCAGTTGAAGAATCAGTTGATCATCTTTTTCTTTTTTGCCGTGTTCTGTGATGTTTGGAGCTCTGTCCGAAATGTTTTATCTGTGGATCATCAGTGGCAGGAGGTTTCCTTCTCGGAGGCATGGCTTGCCTGGTGGAATTTGGTAAATCCACGGAAGCTGAGAAACCTTCCTCCTATAATAAGTTGGGGAATTTGGTTGGGAAGGAATAATGTTTGGTAAATCCACGGAAGCTGAGAAACCTTTCTCCTATAATAAGTTGGGGCATTTGGTTGGGAAGGAATAATGTTGTTTTCAACGATAAGGCTTTCAGCACTATTGAATTGCTGCACAGTGTCTAGCCATTTTTGAGCTCATCCCAGATGAAGTGCCCAAGTCAAGGATTCGAACAATAGTGGAAGAACAAATTGACAAATCACGTCCATAGGCATATTTTGATGGATCTTCTTGAGAGGGCATCTGTGGTGGAGGGGCTGTTCTCCATTTATCTGAAAATCATTCTTTGAAGAACAAGTTTGGTCTGATCACTATACTTACCTTCATCGCCCTTTCATAGAAGGCATTCAGCACGAGGCAGCTCAGCCATGATCATCACTTCAGTCTTTATGCTTCAGAGATCAAATTTTTTTGCTTTTTAGTTTTTTCTGTTATTGACAGTCTCTGGAATATACTTAATGTTATCTGTTGTAAATGTATTAGAGCTGTTTAAACAGCTATCCAACCACCTATAGACACTCGTGTTCTTTTTTTATAGGCTGGATATCAAGCATGCTTTTGGCACAATCCTACAGCATGTAATTTTCATTTATAAAGGAAATTATGATTTTTCCTTGGGGAAAAAAGGATCATCCAAGCTCTCTGAGCTTCTATGCTATCAAATTTACAATGGAGGTCAGCTACTTGTGTTTGAAGCTTTTTAACTTTGAGCATGTTTGGTAAGGTAACACATTGCACTTCATCCTGATATTAGGAGGCAGAATGATAACATTGGAAATTTAGGTAAATTATATGGAGAAAATTTTCCATTTGCCCTAATGAAATCTCCTTATAACTGTAATTATATATATGGTATACTTTTAATAGTACACTGATTATCTTTTTGCGCACTGAATGTACAGGTATCTAACCAAAACTCTGAGCATGTAATAAGGTGTTTAAAATTATAAATGCAGTGACTTTTTATTAGAATGTGAATGTATTAATAATTGCCTAGCAAGTAATTCTTCAATAACTCACAATATGTAAAATGGGCTTATCCCACATATATTGTAGGAAAAGCCCTCCTTTCTCTCTCTCTCATATAATAGAGGTGAAGGAAACTTTATTGAGACCCTATGGAAAAACACGTCCATACAGCGCCAACTCAAAGGAAAAATTTTAAAAAAACAGCAATATAAACTGCAATGCTCTTGGCATTAAGAGACTTGACAACACCGCCCACTGGGGACCGAAGCCCAGCCTTGGAATGCCCAGTAAGAGAAAAAAAATGCCCAGATCTAGGGAATATCTAGCAAAAACACTCCACTCCACAGAATGCAGCTGTACAGTGCTGCTCGCACCAATTTTGCTGTGAAAATGTCTCTGAAACAGGTAGGAAAAATATACGTTGCTGCTCTCACTGCTTTTGCTGTGCAAATGTCTCTGAACTGGCAAAATAACTGAGAGAAATTGGTCCATCATAGAAGCAGAAAAATAAAGAGAAATTGATCACAGAGCAAGCCCAAGAACAGCTGTACACTGAAGAAGAGAGGTAGGTGACCCAGCAGCACAAAACAATCTGCAAAAATTGACGAAACATAACAAATCGTACAGATCTGCACACAGTTCAAAGGGAAACTGCTGTAGAAAATTAGCAGCCATACAGTGTTGATTGGTAGAAAATAGAATCTATACAAGATCTGCAAAACCCATTCAAATTTCTAGCAAAAAAATGTGAAATACAGTAGCCCAGTAGCAAAACTTGGTCGTACAGGTCCATACAGGAAGAGAAAATGAGTGAAAAATGGTTGTAAAGTTAGATCAGGAAAAAAACAAACCCAACAAAAAACAAATTCACCAAAATGTAATGTCCCCAAAGGATTAATTGTAATTGGCCCAAAGGACGAAGTAGCCTATCGATCCCTGTAGGGCCGCAGACTATAATTCTCAATAAAGGGGAAAACCCCAAAATACCCTATGTTTGGGCAAGTTTTGTGGCAGATGGGGCAAAATGCCCAAAGTTGGAGCTTGGTGTGAACCTCACTCAATTAATTAAAGAGAACCCCCCTCAAGGAAATCTATAAATACAAGAGGATGAGAATCACTAGAAGCATCATTGGATTGGATCATTTATCTCTGTTGTTTTTGACCCTGAAGCTCTGAGGGTTTTAAGACCCCATCTTTCTTCTTGGACTAGTTTCGGTGGAGGTGATCCCACCCTACCTAGTCACTTCTTTTTATCTTTTTCTATTTGTTCTGGCCATGTGGATTTTAATATCTGAAGCAGCAGCAAAGCATTTGTAGGAGAGTCTGGGGAAAGGCAAAATAAATCCCCTTGAAGCTGGACGGCCCTTTCTGTGGATAAATTTCTGAAATAAATCAAAGTTTCATTGCCCAGACCATCGCAAGGTCACCCTGTGGCAGAAGGTGAAACCATCTGAAGCTAGAGGCATCCTCTAAAACAGATCAAAGCAGATCAAAGGCTAGCAAAATACTCCTGAAGCAAAGAAAAATCGATCTGAGGCAGAGAACTGAAACTCCAGAGACTGATTCGTGGTCAGTTTCCTGAGGAAGGCTAGACGAATTTTCTGAGGCAGCAAAATAATCTGAAGCAAGAAATTCACATTTTCTTGGGCAAGGTGAGACCACCCAAAGTTTCGTGGTCAGTTTCCTGAGGCAAGCTAGACAAATTTTCTGAGGCACCCGAAGTTCTGAGGCAGCAAAATAATCTGAAGCAAGTAATTCACATTTTCTTGGGCAAGGTGAGACCACTCGAGGTCGACCTTATGACATTTTGAGCAGATCGGAGCACCTTCTGAGGATGCACGACTCCCTTTGATACTCCTGTGTAAACACGAAGTGCATCTGATGCCATTTGGGCTCCTGTGACAATACAGAGAAGGCACCTGAGGGAATATGAAGTCTGAAGATGGTAACAGATCAGCAATTTGTTGAGTAGGTCCAGAACACTGAAGCGGACAGTTGAGAAGATTCTGAAGGTAATACGGAGGCAGAAAACGAGTGCGGTCCTGAAGCAATCTAGGAATTTGTCCACAAAGAACTCGCATAGGTTTTACCAGTTTGCAGATTGATCTTGAATAACTCGGACATATGGTTGGGTACTGTTACACTGTTAAATTTGTTTTGGTCTATTGGAAGTTGGAACCATAACTGTTCAACGTGGATTACACTGTTTGTGGATCTGTTGAATGATAGCATTACACTGTTGGATTTATTGCATTGTTGTGAAGCCAGCACGGTTTATTGAATGATATATTATTTGTATTGAATTAGACTGTTGTACAAAAAGAAGTATTCTGTTGAAACCCTAGGACAAATTACCCTAGATCACTACACAAAACAGCCTCCCAGTTCAGAAGTTATGAGGTTCAGAAGAAAACTCAAGCTTTGTTAAAAAAATAGGCTTGGTAATTACCAAAACTAGATATGCCCAAAAACCTTTAGGAAAAGAAAGATTAAATTCACCTAAGCTAGGCTAGGAAAATTAATCAAATTTCAGGCAAATGGAAACCAAATTTAGCCAATAAATAGCCGATCTTGACTGATTTCCCTATTCTGGAGCCAATGGTGAAGTCAGAACTGCAAAATAAATGGCCTTGAAATAGTGAGAGCTGCTGAGATCAAGTGAAAACCTATGTGGTTGTCCAAATTTGAATGTAGATCTATAAGAGAAGGGGGCCTAAAAACATAGATTTACTGAAGTCTGATGCAAAAATTTCAATAATGAACTTATTCAAGGAGATAGAGCTCGGTAACCTGCTCTGATACCATGTTAGATTCTACAAATATGAATTAACATATAATAAAGGTCTACATGGTCTGATCTCCTATGTAAAATACATCAAACAAGAACGATAAAAAATGCAAGAAAGAAGAAAGGAGAGACAAGGATTACGTGGTAAAGACCCAATGTGGGGAAACATCCACAGAAACAGCTTCTTCTCCAGGTGAACCCCTAACCATACAAGGCTACACACCCACATAAGCATTAGAGCTCATTGCATCACGCACTTGCACACTCAATAGAGTCTCATTCACCTCTATTATATTTGAGAGAGTGAAAGGAGAGCTTTTCCCATTATACATGTGGGATAAACCCATTTCACAATATTGTGAGTCACTGAAGAATAACTTGGTCAAAAGATCACTAGGCAATCATTAATACATTCACTTTCTAACATTTTTTCCTCTACAATTAATGTAGATGATGCACTTCATTGCACTTGATGCTAGGAGGCAGGATGAAAACATTGGATATTTTCAGCCATGCAAATTATATAGAGAGAAATTTTATTCATGGCAGACTGCTTTACCAACTTTTAAACTCTGTAAATGCCAAATTTCCCCGCCAGTATACCTCCTATACAACAGGGACACAACCTGTATTGCCCATAAACTTCTGTCTCCAAAAACAAGATGGATCCATCATATATTTATGATCACCTTCACACTAAAATATAAAGTCTTACAGCACAAGCTGTCATATTCTGTGTCACTTGTGTCTGTTATCCACACAATCATACAATCTTCCATAACATGAGAGAATGCCTTTAGCAAATGTAAAGGAAGTGCACCAGAGAAAAAGCAGGAAAAATAGACACAAGCAACTGCTGCTGCTTATTAGAATCTGGGAATTGTGGACCAGAGAAAAAGGATGAAAAATAGATACGGCAACTGCTGCTGCTTATTAGAATCTGGGAATGTTGATGCCTCAAGGCCCAAGATACCAAGAAACATATACAGATACAGATATGGATCCAGATACCTTGATGCCTAAGTTACCCGGAAAAAGACACGAATACAAATACAGATCCGAGGAGCTCAAGACCTAGGTTACCAGGAAACGGATGCGGATCCACCAGATTTTTGAAAAGCCAGAATCCAGATACAGTGGGGAAGCACCACGTAGAAAATACAATAACAATTTTTTTACAAATCAATACCATTCATGAATAATAACATTAGAACTGAAATCATTAGATAATTTATAAATCTGAAGACTGAAATCATGATGCATCATGCCTTAAACAAAAAAAGACAATTGCAAATACAAAATTGAGTGTCTCATCAATGATCACTCTACTGATATGATGAATACATGTCCAGAATTGGTTCTACATCATCACCATTTGAATCTTTCAATTCCACATCATGATCGGCCTGTCATCTTCCTTGAAATCTGCCTTGAAATCTATAAATTCCCAGCTAGTTGCAATGGTAAATGAATGTTGTACACTGTTTGAGAACATGCTCACCTAGATTTGGATGGGGATTGATCTAATTAAATTATTAATGACACATTCATCCCTTGCACACAAAAAACTAAGTATATTTTATATAATGTTATCTATATACTGTCTCAAAGCTTTCCTCGTGCTTTCCCAGAATAACATAGCAGAATAGTCAATATTTCAAACCAGAAATTGTAAAGTGTTTTACAACACTTGATGGGGCATTCTATTGTTTACATATTATAAAAACAGATACAATTCATAGGCATTCTTTTGTCAAGAAATGGTTACAAAAGCATATAATTTATTGACTAGAAAAAAATTATAAAAACAAGACTGAAAATTTTAAAGCAAATCTATGGATACTTACTTGCCGTGTCGATGTCTTCAACACTACACATTTGCCCTTTCTTTGTGAGTCCAAATCAATATTTGCACCATCTTCCTCTGCCTCCTCCTCGGGGTTCATCTCTAGGATCTAAAGTTGTAGGAAACATTTAGCCAGGGTTGTCATAATATATTAAAACCATGTCACAAAATATCTATGAACTCAACGAGCTATGATACCAAGTCGCAGAATATGGCTTGACAGATTGAATGAACAAATTAAAAAATAAAGCAATATAGATGAATAAACTTGAAAGAAGATTTTCATTTAAAGAGGTTTACAGATGTCATCAAAAAGTGCACTCTGCCCAAAACCTTTAAAAGGGGAAAAATTGAAAAGGTTCAGAAGTAAATAACAAAAAGACAGATTTATATGGAGAATCATATTAAATTTTTTATTTTTTACAGGGAAAGACTCGGGGGTTCACAAATAGAAAAACCAAAAAAACAGACTCTGGGAATAATATTATTGTATAAAAGAATCAAATTGCCTTTTTTTGTTATGTCCACGCCAAAGACGGGCAAAAATCCCCTTCGGTGACCACTTAGGGCCAGTACGTAGAAGTAAACATGTACACTTGTGATGAATCTTTCAGTAACTAATTTTGGTCCCATTAACAAGTGAAAGTAATTAGTCAAACTGGAATTCCCGTCAACCATCCACCCATGCTTCCAGCATGAGGATGCTTAACTACAGAGTTCTTAACTGAACTTCGCACTCGAAGCCCCATTTCAAAGCTAGCAAAAAATAAAAAATAAAAAGCATATTGCTGCAATAAAACAAATGAGGATTTATAGAGCAAATCCGCCCAACAACTTTTATATAAAATCAAAAAGCTTCCATGAGGTGACAACAGGCCAATCAAAGGGAAACTATGAAGTTATTAGGTTTCTGTGTTGTATCTGAGCAATTAACCTAAAAACAGGTTTGCATGCAGAGCTTAGGATCCAGCTAACTTGAGAATTAAAGGTTATTAAACAAGGGACCTCAGCAATTAACCTAAAATTGTGAAGTTAAGAAATATAGCTTTCCAGCAAGAAGCCATCCAGCCTACTAGCCCGGATTGAGCCAACTAGCCTGTTAAAATGTTTCAAAAAAGGGCTTATATGCAGTCAAAGAATTTAGCCCAAAAACCAAAAATAAATTCATGCAGTAAAAGGGGAACATTTGGGCTTCAACTAGCCCCTGGCTTACAATATGGTTCCATTCAGTAAAGTTAAATAAGGGATCTAAGATATAGAAGAAAGAAGAAAATGTACAGAAATATGAATATCTGCGTGTAGAAATGTAACTTACCTCGACGATATTTCCAACCAAATAAGGGAGTTGCTTGTTCAATTTGATCTTCTCTTGGTTCTCTTTTATTTTCTCTTTCGTGCCATCTAAGTCCAGTGTTGTCCTGTGCACTTCATCCTGCAATGCAGATCACCATGTTAATAATGAGAGGAGGTTAAATCTTATGGGTTCTTTTAAAAGGAGAAATAGATATTTGGGGCTAGCGGTACCTTGAGAATGCGAATCTCATTCTCGAGCAGGCGAGCTCCCCTAATAAGCTCTTCGGTGGTCATCGAAGAGAGCTCATCCTCGCCTTCGAAAATACTGTCTTCTTCACTCATTGGCGTGGCCATTTTCACAGACGACAGGAATCGAACCGAGACGATGCCGCTGCAACAGCGGGAGAAGAAATAAAGTACAGAAAGGGGCGCTCCGAATGCCGCTTAAGCACCTGCCTTAAAGGAGTATGATTTATGTGACGAAATGAATTGGAACCAGGGCTTGCTGTTCCTGTTTGTATTTTATAGCGTGTTTGGTTTGTGGTTGCTTTTATGAAAATCTACTTTTCCTCTCTCGCAGTTGTAAATGGGAGATGGAAAATCATGGAATAGTTTCAGTTTTGCTAAAAAGGGGCCTTCTTATTTTGCTGCAACTTTTTGATGTAATGTATTGCTTATGAAGGATGAGTTTACATTGGTTTTCACTTCATTTAAATATATTATAATTTTTTTTAATATTTATGTTTTGGTTGGGAATTTATATTTATAAAATAAAAGGTTGACTTTTATATATTAATATATTGAGATAATTGATAAAAGATTAATGACTTGGTGTTTTCGTTAAGGTTTTGTATTGAATGGAAAAGGTTTTCAATTCCATCTTATAAGTGGGTTTTAGTAGAGCACTTTAACATTATAGAGAAGATTAATGGCATAGGTATTTTTATCACACATTGTAACTTTGGTGTTTTTTTTGGTTAAAGATATTCATTAGTATAAGATCTTTAGTTTTGTATCTCAAGAAGTTGTAATTTGGTATTTTTGGTTTAAGATATTTATTAGTATAAGATTTTTAGTTTTGTATTTCAAGAAGTTGGTGTAAATCGTAACAATTTTATACATGGAAATAAAAGATTAATGATGTAGATATAATGTTGAACATTTTGGCTTAGTGTGTTAATTAAGGATTCATATCCACATGTAAAAGGTCCTAAGTTCCATCCTTTAAGTGACTTTAGTAGATTCTGACAACTTAATATATAGGAATAAAAGATTAATGATGTGGGTATTTTCTTGAACACCTCAACTTGGTGTTTTGAAAAGGATCCATATCCACAAAGAAAGATTTTAAGTTCTGTCACTTAAACAACTTCACTAAATTGTGGCAAATCCATATATGGGACCAAAATTGTAGAAATTATACAAACATATGTATATCAATGGATTCAATCCGATCAAGCAATGTATTAAAGCTAGATATTGAATCCTTCTACAAATCAATTGCGGAAAATAAGCACGATCGCCAGTCACAACAACTAAAGAAAGAATCAAATCAAACCACAACACAAATATTTTCCCAGGGAAAGCTTGTTGCTCAAAACCCCTCTATCATATATTGTATATTCCACAAGGAATCATGAAACAATTACAATGCACTCTTCTCACAATAGTCTCTTGCACTCTGCCTATTGTCTCACACTTATCCAGATAAAATCGGGCCAACACTTAGCCAATTCTCAGCTTGTCTTCAGCCTGCCTTGCTCACGCAATTCATGAGGAATGCAATCCCTATTCCTTAGGAATTTCAGCCTTTCTCAACTGCGCTAGTATCATGGGCAATCCTGTGTTGTTTTAACTGCATCTAGGCAGCCTGCTAAAATCACAACTGATAGTTAACTTCCCTTTAACCTTTGTCTCAACTGGGTCTCCACTAGAACTAACATGCATGAAGCTATTAATAGTAAATCATCAGTTGCATGGCAGATCACTAATTGTGAATTAAATCTGATTTAATTCACTTGATCTCTCACTAGTGCAACAAACAATTACAACTAGTCCAACTGACTTTAACTCACCTAACTAAGTTAACTAATTACTCATGCATTAAACTAATGCACCAACTGCACTTCGAACTATGTTACAACTAGAATTACTCTGCATGCCTCACCAACCACCCTCAACTCGAAATACATAAGCTAACTAAGTTTATCACACTTAGTTAACTATTACAAGTGATTATGAGATAAGATTGCATTTTATTGTCCAATTTAATTGAGGGATAATTAAATTTGACACATTTCCAATTTATTAAATAAATTGAATTGCACACTAATGTATTGCTAGGAGCCATCATGGTCCCACACTAGTGTAGGTGATGTCATGTTGTTTCTGGATGTCAATTTCACTGTTTCTTGTTGCAAATTTCAACAAAAATGTTAATGGCATGGGCACCTTGTCAAATAGCTCACCTTAGTGTTTTGGTTAAGGCTTAATATGCATAGGTAAAAGGTCGTATGATCCATCCTTGAATGGCCTTACTAGATTGTGACAGCTTTGTATACAAGTAAAAGATTATCGACAGGGGTACCTTATTGAACACCCTTGTTGCATGTGTATTGATAATGGCAAATAAAAAAATTGGATAATAAACAATCATGTAGGTCATAATTAACATCTTAAAAGAGTTTCTATGAATTTAAATATCATGTCCTCTTATGTGCTAACACACATTGATCGTGAGATTTATGCTATGCCAGCATGTAAGCTTCAACATACCATGATTATGCTAGTGGTGGTGATCATAAAGGTAGAGAGTTTCCTGCTAACATAATGGTCAATTGCTTATGGGATGAATGTGTGTTTTTTACTAGAAACCCCTCATTCTTTATGGGTTGTGTTGTGTGTGGCAAGGTTCTACCCTAACCTTCCTATTTTGGAGTACATTGGAGTTAGTCAATTAATGTATGAGAAGGCCCATAGGTAGTTAGTAGGTAGTGACTAGATGTAGGGATCATTTTGTTAAATAGGTCCACTAGGTGGTTGATACTCATTAATGATGGGACCATGAGTTGATGGGTTTCACTAGTGAGAAACTATTTATAAGGCTAGAAGGTCATGTAATTTTTTGTCAAGTATTGTTATTCTATTGGAGCTTTGTTAAATAGGAGGTTGACCCCTTGAAGAAGTCTATGAACATTGTTTTCTCTCTTTAGAATTATAAATACAACACTTATATTATGTAGGTTTAATATCATTAACTCTCATATTTGTTTTCTATAATTTGTATTTCTTTGAATATTACATGTATTTTATTGTTTAAGTTGGTTAAGTATGCTACAAGTGGTAATATACTTATTCCTTGTAACACGCCCTTCCCACATCTACCCAAGCAATTGGCCAGCCGAGGTAAATATGCGATGAGAGGCTACTATAATGAGATTCAACCTCGTAGGTGACCTTAAGGAAGTGGAACCAACGGAAACATAACATACAAACCTTGTAGAACAACAACAACACTCCCAGGAGGTAACCCAACTATCTAGGCCTCTTACCCCTGGGTCACGCTGACATTTTGACCTCTTTGAGTCATAGTCGCAAGAATAACACTGCATGTCAGCGAACAGGAGGCTATATCCACAGGAATAACACTGCATGCCAACGGCCAAGGCCCCAAAAACTCAATTTTGTACCTGCATCTCTCGGATTTGAGCCACCTTTTCAGGGCCATAACTTAGTGCTTTGCTCAAAACTTCATGAAATGTTCAAAGATGATAAATAACAACAAGACGATGATACGGAAGCAGTCACATCAATAAAAGCTCATCTGGACCCCTCCTAGCCATGACTGGCATTTTGTGAAACATGTCACAAACATGAAAGCTACATGTATAAACAACATAAATGAGAATGGGGGTCTCATACTTATTTGAGAATCAATAAGAAGCATTGCTCTCATAATCTACAATACATTGTATTTGACCATAGATACTTTGTGCATTCATTTACAAGTAAAAACATAGATAGAGCCATACATCATCGTTAATAAAATACATACTTATAACCAGCATAATAACAACAGAAATACAGTGGATACAACAACAATAAAATCCACATAATAACCATTACATTTATACATCAAATACCAAAGGAATGAGCTTCTCATTTATGGATATAAAAACCAACGGGAGATGGGACTTCCACGTTACACCCGACCATAGATTAGCTGAGCCAAATCTCTCTTCATCCAATCACCCCCGTGTCATATTCCAAGCATGAATGTGGGACTCATAACCAACCAAAAAGAACCAAACAAGCATGAATGCTACCGGAGTTCTTCGCCTACACCGTGAGGAATTTTCCTGTCTCTTAGTCTCTGAGGATTTACCGTAATCCACAATTCGAATCAGGGATCACTAAGCCCTAAACTGAGACATACTCTCCAGGTTTTACCATACATCCCATCCCGGGACTACTAGGCCAAAACGGAGAGCGCCCACCTCTCAAGCTTTACTGCAATCCATCCCGGATCACTAGGCCTTAAACTGAGGCAAACCACATATAGGCATACTGTATATCTCGCCATTCACAGGTAAGGATTCCTAGTTCCACCGAGGCAACACACTATCCGGCTTTACCACAACCCACAGTCTAGTTCAGGGGTTACTAGGCCATGTGTTATATCGATTCGAAGATCCACCTCACTCGGCTTTGAATCCAATTTGGCAATCCAACACAATCGAAGTACGAGAACCCATCTCATCAAGGTTATCCGAAAATGGCAAGGCTAGGCTGAAAACACTATCACACCTAGCGAAAACCCATGCCAAGACAGAAAAGAACCACATGCAATACCATGCATGCCAAATCTAACAAGGAAAATATAATCAATACTTGTAAGGAATCTTGTTGTAGATGTCTGATCCTATTCTTCCTTGCTTGCTCCTCCCTTCCTCTTGCTTTCTTTTCCTTTTTTGATCCAATGCCGGAGTGCTCCAAGAAACTCCAATGCCGAAGTGTCCAAGAGTATGAGAGAGAGAGAGAATAGAATGTGAGCCATAAGTGTGAGAAAAAGCTTTCCAACTGATCCTCACAATCATTTTTATTGATGGGGCATCTATTTTCTTCATTTTCCATTATCTTCCTTCATTTTTTGTAATATCCCAAATCAGGAACAAATAGTAATATAAAGCACACAAGACTAAAAACTACAGCAAAATAAAAATAACATTATAACACACAGATTGGAGCCAAAAATAGACGCTGAGCCATTTTATTAATCGGTCAGAAATAGTACATTAGAGGTACCAAGAAAGGTAGCACCTATGCCTACTATAAGCAGGCTAAAGAACAGCTATGAAACCGGCCAATAATATTGTTGGAACTGGGCTCTGTGTGGCTCTCCCTTTGCGTTTCCAGTGTTGGAACTACTATTGCTAGCTGGAAATGATCTGCTGGTTGGGATTGCTCTAATGCTCATAAAATTTTGGGATTTAAACCCCGGGCTCTACTCATAATACCCAGAAAAACCTGCGAAGGAATTGGCCAAATGTTGACCCCGGAATTTCGACCCAAATTCCCCTAGCTCCTCTAGTTGTTGGCTGAGTTCGAATCTTTGTTTGGAACCTCAAATATGCCCATAAATTTATGCCAAATTAATCTTGGCTTCTCCTCAAATAAACCAAGAAAACCCAGAAAGGGTTCACCCAAATCTTAACCTCATAAATTGGCCCTCTTGGGCTTGGCTCAATAAACTACTGGGGAAATCGAACCACTAGAAGGGACTACTGGAAAATGCCTCTGGAATACTGCAATAATTCCTGGTAGGAGGTGGATATCCTCCCCTCTAAATCTCCTAGTGTGAATTCGCTTCTCTCCAACCTCCCAGCACAAACTCTACACTACACTATGTCCTCCACTACGCAGTCCAGAAATGGCTACGCTTCCTCCTAATGTTGTTGATGAAAAATCCCCTCACAAAAGGTGGAACTCCTCTCCTGAGCAGGCACTCGAAGTCCCCCGAGGCATAGGTTGAGATCTTCGCTTGAAGATCTCGTGTGTTAAACAACACTGCAAACTTGGCTCTCCAGCTCAAGCGTGCTTTGTCAAAATGACAAGAATAAAATAATTGAATGAATGAATGCCAAATGAGCCTTCCCTTCTTCCTTTTATCCATTGAGGCCCAATATATGCCTTGGGTCTCACCTTGACCTACGCTGCCTCTCCTTGACCAATCACGTGATGCCTTCCTCTAGCCAATCCCATGTTGTCCTTTTCGTGCCTCTTCTACGCTACCACCTAAGGCCAATTCAACCCCACCACTAGAGCCACAATTTTCCCTTAGGGAATTTAGGAAAATATATTATTTCGCTTAATTATTAGTTGTGTGCCCCCTAACCACTTTATTTCCACCCAACATTAGGAAATGCCAAAATTAATCAAAATTAATATTCCAATTAGTTGAATGTTATTTTGGAATATTACAGTCCTCCCCACCAAACATTGCTTGTCCTCAAGCAATGCCTAAACAAGCATCCTCTGTAGCTGACGCTCCCCCACGGTCACTTCAAATTTTTCCAGGGTCCTAGATGCGCCACTAAATCACCCCTGATCTCTACATCCCCCTGATATGAAGGGATCCCTCAATACCAGGATCCCAAGCCATCCTGTCCAACATGAAGATCCCCCTACTCCACTCACTATCGTGCCAAGCATAAGTAACAGAAGCCCTCTACACACCATTAGTGAGTAGGGAATCATGATGATATGGCATGTTGAGATTCAACAAGATGATGAGCTTAGTGAAAAGTAAGCACCTTCACTAAGTGGGGCCCACGGGCTATTTTTAGGTGTATGTCTATTTTTAGACATGGTGAGCATATTCTATAAGTTGCAGGATGCTATTTGTAGATGGTTGATCAAATGTGAAAAATATATGAAATTCTATTTTTATAATATTGGGCGAAGTCTATTTATAGACCATCAATCTAAAAATAGGTGCATGTCGATTATTATTAGCCCTTAATAATAATCCAACAATAAATATCAACTTATTCTCTTGGAGCACTTTATTTCAGTGAACAGATTTGGCAAATCATTGGGCTGAAGGAATTATGCAATTCCTAGGGTTGGTTGGTGACTCATGCATGGAAGACTCAGTTAGAACTAAAGTGCCAAAGTTATGACTGAGTTGGAAGAGTAGTTACATGAGTTGTTATTTAGTTTAACTCAGTTAAGTGAGTTAAACTTAGTTGAGCTAGTTGTATCTAGTTTAACTGAAAGATACACTAGTTAGAGTTTAGTGAATTAATTATTTAATTAATTCATAACTAGAGACTCACTTACAACTGAACAAATGCAACAGTTAACTACTTGCATGTCAGTTCTAGTGGAGACCCAGTGGAGAGATAGGTGAAAGGGTGAGATGGACTATATGTTGTGACTATAGTGATGCATTCAATGCATATGACACACATTGGAGATGCAAATGAGGATTGTGCAGTCAAGGCAAGGTCAATTCAAATTCATTCAGAGGTCTTCTTCAACAGGGATTGCGTAGTGGAGGCAAGAAATTGGTGCATAGAGATGCAAATTTTTGCATGACAGTGTGTAATGATTGTTGATTGTACTGAGAGCTTGATGTACTAAGCTTTGTATGAGATTATTACATGATTCCATTGATATACATAATATATGATAGTTGGGGTTTTTAGCTTTAAGCTTTCCCGTTAAACAACTATGTTTATGTGCGATTGAATTTCTTCGTGACTTTTGCAATTGGCGATTTAATTTCCACAAAGAATTAAGTGGAAGGATTTTGTATTTAACGTAAGATTAATTTGTTAGATCAGGAGGATCCGGTAATACTCAGTATTAATAAATTTCTACATGGTATCAGAGCAGTATTAATCACTGGATATTGCAATAGTGAAGAAGTGTTGCGTTTTGTGCTGGTAGACCATTCGAATTTGTTGCAGAAATTTCTTGGTGCGACAGTTGAGTATTCATTGAAATGTCTTTCAATTGGTTGCGATTGGAGTATGCCCTTGAGGGTAGCTCTAATTACATAGCCTAGAAGGATAGGATGGAGGCGGTGCTTGAAGATAATGGACTGAAGGAGTTCATCGATATCGATGTTCCTAAGCCTACTTCTAGCGATGCTGCATTACTTGACGCATGACAAAAGAAGGTAGAAAAGACAAGAAGAATTCTGTTGGAAGGTGTGAAAGAACATATTGGGTCAAGCCTTCACAGGAAAGCCACTCCATTTGCAATGTGGAAGGCTTTGACAGATCTTTTCCAAAGCTACAAGGACCATAGGAAGTTGGCGTTGAAAGATAAGCTCAGAAAAATCAAAATGGAGAAGGGCGACGGTATTCCAAAATATCTCACAAAGTTTGTCCAATGTAGGGGTGAGTTGGGGAGTGTGGGAATTACATTTGTGGATGATGACTTGGTGAACTTGGCTCTCCTTGGGCTTCCGAAGATTTGGCATAGCTACGAAGACTCTGTCAATGGATGGGAGAAACTGCCAGATTGGGAGCAACTTTGGTCGAATCTTGTGTAGGAGGAGATAAGGCGGAATACCAGGGATGGCTCTTCATCGAAGATTGATGATGAAGAGAATTGTGCTTTGGATGCCAAAGCAAGGAGAGGGAAGGGGAAGAAATCCCATCCAAAATATGAGGCTAAAGTCAAGAAGTTGGATTTGTCCAAAGTGAAGTGTTTTCACTGTCAAGAACATGGGCATCTCGCCACTAACTGCCCACAAAAAAAGAAGAACAAGAAGGTTGCTGGAGCTGTAGCGGGTGAGGCCTTAGCCTCGCAATTTGAACTTGATTTCTCTTTGATCGCATGCTTGGTTTCAAGCGCAATGGGATCGACGTGGTATCTTGATAGTGGTGCTTCCTTCCATATGACGAGAGACAAGGAGTTGTTTAGTGATTTGGAGGAGAAGGATCTCCAAATGCATATAGAGATGGGCGACAATGGTAGATACAGTGCAACCGGCATTGGAACCATTACCTTTGAGAGGGATTCAGGTAAACCATTTATGTTGAAAGATGTTATGCATGTTCCAGGTCTGAAGAAGAACTTGGTCTCGGTTTCCATGTTGGAGGACAGAGGTTATGACATTGTTTTCAGTGAGGGAAAAGCTTTCCTGCGACATAGAACAACGAGTCAAACCAAGAGGATAGGGATTTGAGTTTAGAATCTCTACAAGCTAGAGGTAGATGGTTGTGTTGCAATGATGGGCAAAGCAGAAGAAGTGGTGAGCCGGGATGAGGGCGAATTATGGCACAGGAGAATGGGCCATCTTCACCATGGCGCCTTGAAGATTTTGCAGAAGGTTTCTACTGGACTTCCCAAGGGTTCTCTTGCACAATCAGATCAGTGAAAGGGATGTACTATGGGTAAGTCTGTGAAGACCACCTTTCATGAGAAGGAGAACCGTGCTTCGGTGATCCTAGAGAGAATTCACACAGACATGTGTGGACCTTTCTCGGTTGCTTCAACAACAAAACACAGGTATTATGTTATATTTGTTGATGACTGTTCTCATAGATGCTGGATCTTCTTCATGCAGAAGAAGAGCAAAACATTCTCAAAGTTCTATGAGTTTAAAGCATTGGTGGAGAAGGAGTCGGGGAAGCAAGTGAAGGCTCTGCGGAGTGATAATGGTGGTGAATATATCTCTAACGAATTAAAAGACTTTTGTAGCAAAGAAGGAATTCGAAGAGAACTCATAGCACCTTATAACCCACAGCAGAATGGGGTTGCAGAGAGGAAGAACAAAACGATCGTGGGTGTTGCACGAGCTATGTTGATGACTAGGGCCTACCAATGCACTTATGGGTGGAAGCAAGCAACACTGCAGTTTATGTGCAAAATCGTTGTCTTCATAGAGTACTTGGCATGAGTACACCTGAAGAAGCTTTTACTGGTAAGAAGCCTGATATTTCTCATTTGAAGATTTTTGGCTCATCTGTTTACATTCATGTGACAAAGGACGCTAGGAAGAAGCTGAAGTCGACTACAGAAGTTGGGATATTTGTGGGGTACACAGAAACACCCCATAATTATCACGTGTATTTTCCAAACAGTCAAATGACTATGGTGCGATAGGATATAAAATTCAATGAGGTGAAAGCCATGAAGTTGTCGCTTGAGAGGGAGCTACACTTGCATGCAGATGAGGAGCTACTTGTTCCTAAAGATGAGCCTCTAGACGTGGATCAGCCACAGGAGGAGATTCATGGAGTGAAGGAGTCCACTCATGTAGAACCAAACATTAAAATAGGCAGAAAGTGTACCACAGAAGCTAAGAGGCTGAAGCTTGATGTGGCACAGAATGTAGGAGTCCCTGCATCACAGCACAGACAGAGACAGTCACCTGACTGATTTACTGGATAAATGGCTCTTATGAGTAAGTGTATCGTGACAGAGCCATCTTATTTTGAAGAAGCAGCGCTGGAGCCCACATGGGAAGATGTCATGGTGGAGGAGTATGACTCCATTGTCAGAAACAGTGCTTGGGAGATTGTTCCGAGGCTGATGGGTAAATCAGTGGTAGGTTCAAGATGGATATACAAGGTAAAGCAAGTTGTTGATGGGAGCGTCGAGAAGTATAAGGCAAGATTTTTTGCCCGAGACTTCTCACAGATCAAGGGGATTGATTATGAAGAAACCTTTGCACCTGTCGCACAATATTCTTCCATAAGGACTGTCCTTGCTCTCTCAGCAAAGATGGGTTGGCACATTCTTCAGATGGATGTGAAGACTGCGTTCCTGAATGGGATCATTGAGGAAGAAGTGTAAATTGAGCAGCCTGAAGGATTTGAGATCTTCAGCAGCGAGTCACACGTGTGCAGACTCAAGAGAGCATTGTATGGGTTGAGGCAAGCACCACGTGCTTGGTACACTTGGATCGACAACTATTTCACCGGACTTGGCTTCACCAAGAGTGAGGCGAATGCAAACCTATACCAACTTGTGGTGGAAGGTAAGCTTTTAACCATTGTTCTTTATGTTGATGATTTAATACTAACGGGTGATGAGCAGTTGATACACTCATGCAAGGCAGATCTTGCAAAGGAGTTTGAGATGAAGGATCTGGGCCTCCTTCATTATTTCCTTGGATTGGAAATATGGCAGCGAGAAGGTGAACTATTTGTGTCTCAAGGAAAATATGCTTGGGAGATACTTAGTAAGTTTCACACGGAGGACTGCAAGTCCATGGATACTTCTCTTCCAGGAAATTGGAGGAAAGAGGATGCTACATTGGTAGAGGTAGTGGATGCCACTGTTTATCGAAAATTGGTGGGTTCACTCATGTATTTAGTTAATACAAGACCGAAAATATGTTATGCGGTGAACTAGCTTATTCAAGCGATGGTTAAGCCTACCAAGCTCTTTTGGAAGGCAGGCAAGCATGCCCGAGGTATCTCAAGGGCACATCTAAGTATGGCTTATGGTACAAACAAATGGATGAGGTGAAGTTGCATGGCTTCACAGATTCAGATTGGGCAGGCAGCCCAACAAACAGAAAGAGCACATCAAGAGGTGTTTTCAGTATCGGATCTACAGCAGTTTCTTGGTACAGCAAGAAACAAAGATCCGTGGCACTCAGTTCAACGGAAGCAGAATACATGGCAGCAAGTCAAGCTGCATGTGAGGCTATCTGGATGAGGAAGATCCTGGTCTGTTTGTTCGATTCTCATTTAGATCCTACAGTGATACATTGTGATAATCAGAGTTGCATTAAAATCTTGATTAATCCTGTGTTTCATGATAGATCTAAGCATATAGATATTTGGTATCATCATATCAAATATTGTGTGCAACAGAAGATCATGTTGCTTCAGTACATTCCTACGGAAGATCAGGATGCAGATATTCTGACGAAGGCACTCAGCAGGAGAAAATTCGAATACCATAGAGGCAGGATCGGGGTGAAGGATAATCCCTATCTTGTTGAGAGAGAGTGTTGAGATTCAACAAGATGATGAGCTTAGTGAAAAGTAAGCACCTTCACTAAGTGGGGCCCGCAGGCTATTTTTAGGTGTATGTCTATTTTTAGACATGGTGAACATATTTTATAAGTTGCAGGTTGCTATTTGTAGATGGTTGATCAAATGTGAAAAATAGATGAAATTATATTTTAAAATATTGGACGAAGTCTATTTATAGATCGTCAATCTAAAAATAGGTGCATGTGATTATTATTAGCCCTTAATAATAATCCGACAATAAATATCAACTTGTTCTCTTGGAGCACTTTATTTTAGTGAACAGATTTGGCAAATCAATGGGCTGAAGGAATTACGCAATTCCTAGGGTTGATTGGTGACTCATGCATGGAGGACTCAGTTAGAACTAAAGTGACAAAGTTATGAAAGAGTTGGAAGAGTAGTTACATGAGTTGTTCTTTAGTTTAACTCAGTTAAGTGAGTTAAACCTAATTGAGCTAGTTGTATCTAGTCTAACTGAAAGATACACTAGTGAGAGTTTAGTGAATTAATTATTTAATTAATTCATAACCAGAGACTCAGTTACAACTGAACAAATACAACAGTTAACTACTTGCATGTCAGTTCCAGTGGAGACCCAGTTGAGAGATAGGTGAAAGGGTGAGATGGAATATCTGTTGTGACTATAGTGATGCATTCAATGCATCTGACACACATTGGAGATGCCAATGAGGATTGCGCAGTCAAGGCAAGGCCAATTCGAATTCTTTCAGAGGTCGTCTTTAGCAGGGATTGCGCAGTGGAGGTAGGCTGTTAGGAGGCAAGAAATTGGTGCATAGAGATGCAAATTTATGCATGAAAATGTATAATGATTGTTGATTGTACTGAGAGCTTGATGTACTAAGCTTTGTATGAGATTATTACATGATTCCATTGATATACATTTTTTTTTTTCACAAAGAAAAAATTCGTAACTTTTCATTAAGATAGGTTACATGTTACATCTGCTGGTAGTATGTACTACTATTCAGTCCAAAGACTATTACAATCTGTCACTATGCCTGTATGATGGCAGTAGATCAGTCCCAAAAAATATAAATATCAATCGGTATGAAGCCCATGTTCACATAGTAAGTTCAGTGCATAACTTACTAGCAAAAAGAAAGCAAAAAAAACATATATAATAAGTGTACATGCCGAATATAAATAACAAGGGAGATAGTAACAAAATTCTCCCAAAAAGCTGTACAACTAGATAGGCAAAACTGCAGGTGCCTCCTCAATAAAAGGCCGATGAAAATATCTGTAAATCTGTCCTCTAGTATGTTTTGTGATATGCTAGGTACCCCAAATTAGCTCCGAAGCTTCTTTGGACAATTGGTCAGCCACTTTGTTCCGAGACCTGAAAATATGTGTCACTGAGATGGAGTCAAAAAGGGCACTGAGATGATGAACCTCTCGCAGCAGTGTAGACAGTGTGTGCGAGTGACAATATGCAAGATTATTGAACCAATTGATCACAAGTTATGAGTCACCAAATATCTGAATGGAGTTGCAGTGAATATCCCGAGCAAATGTAAGAAGAAGTCTAAGGCTTTGCAATTCGGCATAATTGTTTGTGCCAGGTCCCAAGCCCATTTTGATTTTTTAATGGTGATGTTCATTTAAATATAGAATGGTGCCTCCCCCACACCCCTGTGCGTTGGACGCACCATCAAAACAGGCCCATGCACGGTCATGATCAATTGTTTCGGGTGTCACTTGTGGAGGATTACTGTGAATGCGGTCCGCAGGCATGAGTTGAAAAGTTGCAATAGAAGCAGCGCATATGCGGTCACAGTCAATAGGAGTGTTATTAAATATTTGTTTGTTGCGGCTGATCCAAATCTCCCATGCCACAATCAGTGGGAGATTGCGCATTCGAGGGCTATAAACATAATGCTGCCACCAATTGGTCCAGGCCTCGATTAATGTTCCGCCCTGCCAAATAAATTTGTTTCCCATACCAGTGATGACCCGCATCCAAATTCCTTTGATAGAGTTGCATTGTAGGAATAAATGGGTCGTCTCCTCACCGTTTTCAAGACAGTAGCAGCATTGAGAG
Source organism: Pinus albicaulis (assembly GCA_034641835.2). Taxonomy (NCBI): domain Eukaryota; kingdom Viridiplantae; phylum Streptophyta; class Pinopsida; order Pinales; family Pinaceae; genus Pinus; species Pinus albicaulis. The sequence goes on from CM076580.1 coordinate 356,250,318, forward strand.
GCCCCTTGATACGCCCGCCTGTGGAGGAATTTCATGGTGGGTATGCACTGATTAAGGATGCACCAGAAGAGGGTTCTATGCTTGTGCGGGGCTTTCAATTTCCAAATATTGCACCACCACCATGCTTGTATTGGGGGTTCCTTTTGTCGAATAAGGGCGAGGTATCCAAGTTTGGGAGCATATTAACCATTAGGTGAAACAACCCATATCAATTTATCAGCCTGTTCAGTGATGCGTGTGTTTGTTGCTTTTAGAGCCCAGATATAATTTTTCCAGTCCCGTTTGCCAGCCTGTGGGATCTCGAGATCATCTGCATGTAGCTAGGCCTATCCCCGCCAAGAGGAGTTAACCCTGTCCGTAATCTGTGCAAGATAGATAATGTTTCTGCGGGCAAGGTGCTCAATGATGAAATCCAGAAGTTTGTAATAGACACCACTCCCCGACCAAGAATCAATGCCTATTCGAATTGAAGCGCCATTGCCAATTTGCCATGATAAGCCATTCTAAATTATATGTGCCGCTTTTGTGATTGCCCTCCAGATGATTGATGCACCAGGCGACTGACTGATTCTGCCCCGGATCCAATCGAGAGGGTTTCGTGGTGAGATATACTTAGCAACAATAACCTCTTTCCAGAGGCTCTGTCCAGTGATTATGTGCCAGCACATTTTTGCCGTGAGAGCCCGCGAAAATAGATGGAGATCTTTTAACCCCCAGCCTCCCCATTTCTTGGGAATGTTAATGCGATCCCAGGCAATCCAGGCAAAAGTAGAGGCCTTTCCTTGGTTGCGCCAAAGGAATTGTCTGCAAATATTTTTGATTCTGTTAGTAATACCAATAGGTATCCAAGCCAGGGTCATCCAATAGACCGGTATGGCTTCCAGCACAAACTTAATGAGTATCGGTCGACCAGCCCTGGATAACCATCTGTTATACCAAACATTTATTCTGTGTTCAATTTTTGCAATGATCCAGTTCCAGTCTTTGATCTTGTAATCATTTGGTTTTATATGATACCCCAGGTATTTGAGTCCATCTTTGATATCAATGGATATATAGTCAAATAGATTCAATGAAGTGCCTTGTTCCAGTCCCGAGCAGCCAGTCATGATAATAGAGGATTTGGTGCCATTTGGTGACATTCCGGTAGCCCTACAAAAACATTTAAGTAGCAGATCAAATTGTACAGAGTCTTGTCTAGAACCATTTAGGAATATAAGTACATCGTCCACAAATAATAGGTGAGTGAGATGTAATATATCATTGATCTGGAGCCCCTGTAGTACACCTCTCTCTTTTGCATTTTTTATGAGGACGGAGAGGCCCTCCATGACCAGGACAAATAATAATGGTGATAGGGGGCATCCCTGACGAAGACCCCGCCCCGCATGAAAGAAATCAAATGCGGTGTCGTTGATCAATATACTAAAAGTGGCATGACAAATGCATCCCATAATCCAGTTTATAAATGTATGAGGAAAGCCCGAATGGATAAGTATGAGATGCAGGTAACTCCAGTTAACCTGATCAAAAGCCTTTGTAAGATCAATCTTGAGGATGGTGGATTTCAGATGCAGGGTCTCGATGGAGTGGAGGGCCTCCTGAGCAGTACCAACAGCTTCATGGATTTGCCTATGATTCAGAAATGCAAATTGTTCCTTTTCAATATGAGTGGATAGGAAAGGCTTGATGCGGTTGGCAATAATCTTGGATATGATTTAGTATATGCAGTTACACAAAGATATGGGCCTGAAGTCATTGAAGTTGGTCGGTTTGTCCGATTTTGGAATAAGAGCAATAAAAGTGGTGTTGAATCCATCATATATCCTGTCCCGTATCCTGCTATCCTCAATCATGAGCAGAAGCTCAGTCGACATGAGATCAAAAAAGTGTATGAAAAACTCAATGGGCCAGCCATCAGGCCTAGGGCTTTTGTCCCGCTTGAACCATTTCAAAACACCCTCTAATTCTCCCAAAGTGACCGGTGCATTGAGATCATCCATCTGCTCATGTTCCACAAAAAGTTTAAAGTGCTGAGTAATATGCATAATGTCCGGGAGATCAATGTTCATTGGTGCCCTACAGAGATTGGTGAAATGTCTGGTACCCAAATCAGATAGTTGTGACTGCGTCTTCGCGGTAAAACCATTTAGATCAGTCAATTCCCAGATGGCATTAGCAGCCCTGCGACCATTTGCATGTTGCTGAAAAAATCTGGTGTTTTCATCACCAGCCTGTAGCCAAATGGCCCGACTTTTAAGCCTCCAGTCTTCCTCCTTTTGTCTTAGAAGTTTAGCCTTTTCGGCCTCAAGTGCATATAGTTGATTCCTGGTATCATCAGTTCTATATCCCAAAAGATCAGCATTGTTGAGTTGGGCAATTTTGGTATCAATAGTGTGCAGTGCCTCCCTCTCTAATCTCTTTTTGTTCCGAACCCACTGGATGGTGAGGTTTTTGATGCTGATGAGGTTGTCGTTGATAATCCGGCCGGGATCTCGATGATTCAGAGGTCCGTAGTGCTGTCAGGCCCGGGAGACCATCAAGTGATACTCGGGGTCATTCAACCATCTGGAATTGAACTTAAAAGGGGATCGAGCCTTAATAGGACTACAATCAAATTCTAGAAATATAGGAGAATGGTCAGATTTACCACCCGTCCCCACCCATTGACGGGCACGAGTCATAATGGATAGGAGCGACTGCTTAATGAGAAATCTGTCAAGTCTGCGAGCCAAAGCAGCATTTCCGATCCTTCTGTTTCTCCAGGTGGGTTGAAGCAAAGTGGTCTGAGTGTCAATAAAATTTGAGGCGCCGAGTTTTGAGTTGAAAAACTCAGCCAAGGGATCCGGGGTAGCCTGGGGGCCCCAAGATTCCGCAATGCCTAATGAAAATTTCAGGTCACCACCCATAATGATGTGGGGGGCATCCAACAAGGTACAAGACAATAGGGAGTTCTAGAAATGCTCTCTGTTGGTGCAGGGCCCATAGACATTGATCAAGGTAAACTCGATCTCAGAATTACCAAAAAGGACATCCATAGCAAGAACACCCGTCCGGCCCCAACAGTTAATCATCCGGGTGGTTTTGTCGTTGATTCCCAATGCACAACCCCCAGATCTACCATGTGCATCAAGTGTGATGAAAGTCCAATCAGGAAGAAAATTCTTTAAGGTAGCCTTTACCTTCAAGCCTGCACCAAGCGTCTCTTGAAGAAATAGGATATCAATAGGCTTTTGTGCAATCAGTTCCCTCGGGGCCAATCTCTTATCGGGGTTGGCCAGTCCCCTGCAATTGTAGGAGAGACAAATCATGATGAAACAGTCACCAAGGGTCTTCTAGATCTAAGGATCCGCATGAGAGATGATTGAGTTCCAACTTCCACTTCTAGGTTGGCCCTTTTGATAGCCTTTGCTAATGCAAAAGGTCTACCACGGGATTTGGAGGGTATACTGCCCTAACGTGAACCAATACCGAAGGCCTCACTAGATAGTGGCAGGGATAGGGATCTAAGAAAGTAATTATGTCTCGAGGAGGGAGTCTCCGATGAGGAGGAAGAGTGGCAGTATGATGGTTCAACAGATGTGTGTTGAATGATGGGGGAGAAAGACGGAGGGGCCAAATCTATAGTGCAACAGATCGAGGGGAGCTTCAGTGACTGGTAAGGCATGATCGAAGTAGTGAAAGGTAAAGAAATGGATGGAGATAGATTAAAACCAACATCTTCAGATGAAATAACAGGAATATTAAAAGATGGAGAAGAGTCAGAGTGATCAGCAAACAAAGAGACAGAAGAAGGAATAGTACCCGGGATGGACAAATCACCGTGAGAAAGCACTGGCGTGGACTGTGGGCAGGATCTGGAGTACGTGTTCGTCCATGATGGGAATACAGTCGGCATCGTCCCAGCGGCGCACGGAGAATTAGGAGCAGTCATTGGCAGATCAGCCGTGCCCAACTCAGTGCTGATAACAAGCTCAGTCTGTGTGCCGATTGAACATGATTTCCTTGAGACCAACTTGCCCAACCCCTTTTTTGGGCAGTCTTTATACAAATGCCCCACCTCATGGCATTTCCTGTAGAGAAATTGCACACCCTCGTAGTCCAGAGGTTGCTGCCACATCATTCCATCAAATAGCATGTTAAATTTTTCGTATAATCCATCCCGAGTGTCCAGGAAGATTAGTATGCGAGCCACCGCTCTGCTGCCTGAAGTCAGGTAGGAGCGGTCATGATCCAGGTATAGACCAAAATGTCCCCCAATATTCCGAAGAGCAAATTCGTTCCAAAATTGCAAGGGCAGTCTCGACAGCCGCATCCATATGGGGCCAGCCCCGCATTCTCCTTTCTAGGATCAAACAGAGGAACCCATCTCTTGAGGTAGACAGGGTGCAACTCAAGATGCCAGTATTGTTTGAGTGCCCATTCGGATTGGTCCGGGTGAGAAAATGTAAGAGAGAGCCAACATTTGGTCATTACTCGAACTTCCGGAAGCTGATTGAGAGTCCCACTCCAGATCTCTCAGGTCCACCTCTGTAATCTCGTCGCAGAGTATTTTCGGCCGCGGACCTTCCCTACTAAAGTCTTGGCCGCAATGAGGCCCAGTCCTCTATGCCGCTCTCACAACCAAAATTTGTAATGTAACTGAGCTTGTTTTTGGTAACTTTGTGCTTCTTTTTAGCAAAACCACACCCCAGTCCCGGCTCAACAGAAGTGTCAGATTCAGAGGACGTGTGATTCTTTTCTGGAATGGTCAGGTCCTCCGGAATGTTTGCAAATACCCCAGAGGCCACCAATGGTTCAATGGGCCCCGAACAATCATGAATCGCACCACCAATGCCCGAAGGACCAGACGAGATAACACATTGAGGGAGAGGGCCCCCAATACTCAGATGTGCCAAGGATCGGGAAGCATCTCCGATTTCATGTAAAAACACCTCCGAGAAATGCTCTGCACCTCCTGTGGTATCTGTCGCCAGGGTGTCATGTGCAGCCTGAGAGAAATCCCATAGTGCAATGTCCGCTTCCGAGGGCGTGTCAAATCTAAACTGCGCCAGGTCCCCCAAGGGCGAGCTGCTTCCTTCCACGTTGGACAGGTCAGGCAGAGTAGGCACCACCCCCTCAGGAGCAGGGTCCAAATCGGACATCCCATCCACGTCACCGTGAGAATCAAGACCCCATATATCGACACCCTCCAGTGGGTCCTCCGAGTAGTCCACCTCATCCTCATAGTGGCTCATGATGGTGAGTAAGTGGCCAGACGAGATCCGTGATAAACCTACAGAAGTAGACAGAGTCCCACAAAATAATGGCGAAGGTTATCGGTCCAGTTGACAGGGTTGAGACAGCGATGCCAGAGATGGTCAGTGCAAACGCCAAAAACTAGACCCAAAATACAATCCGAGCAGGGACCGCAGTTCAGTGATGGCCCCACCCAAACAGTGGGTAGACAGTCCAAACCGAGATCCCAAGACAAGCAAATGAAAAAAACCGGTCCTTGTATACAGTGAGAAGTGAGTCGAACCCCCCGGCCAAAGCAATAGCGCGCCCCAAACTGTAAAAATAAACCAAGCAATGACCCAAAACTAGTTGAGTATAAGCCGCGGCAACCAGTCTGTGGAACCCCAGAAACTAGAGAATATAAACCCCAAGCCAAAACGCAAAATAAAAAATGAACAGAGCATGGAGAACAGTGAAATCAGTGGAGCAAGAAATAACCCGTCACCACCATGTGCGGGGCCCCAGCCTCACAGATACAGGTAGACAACCGCCATAACGAGGGTTCAGTCGCCACCTAGGGTTTCAGTTGCCGCCATGGGAGCGCTCATTGCATCTCCTCATCCATTGATATACATAATATATGATAGTTGGGGTTTTTAGCTTTAAGCTTTCCTGTTAAACAATTGTGTTTATGTGCGATTGATTTTCTTCATGAGTTTTGCAATTGGTGATTTAATTTCCGCAAAGAATTAAGTGGAAGGATTTTGTATTTAACATAAGATTAATTTGTTAGATCAGGAGGATCCGGTAATACTATCAGTATTAATAAATTTCTACATGGCATTGTGACCCACTCCTCATGAAGTTTACCTACCAAGTAGTCCAGCCCACGCACTCCAAGAGTAAACCCTCAAAGATACCGCCTAATCCCTGCAGAGATAGCGTCTTGCTCACATGAGCCCCTCCTGTTATCATCCCACTGACCAACCTACCATACTAATGAAGTCCCCCACTCCATTAGTGACTCGCTAAAGCCCAATGAAATATCTACATGATCTCCCCGTGTAGTATACAACTCACCCCTACAGGTTATTGAGTTGTGTAGAGTTTTAATGCTCATGTCCCCTGCTAATCTCGTAGAGGTGCCACCATGTTGTTGTTGCACCACTCTGACTATGAGATACCCCCCATCATGCATAGATTGTATCCTTCTCTCCTACGGCCTTGTGGCGAAAAATCTGTGAAGGCAAAGCTCATCTTGCCCGGCCATCTCCATGATGCTGATACCTACCCCTCCACTGCCGAACATGACCCTGAGAAACAACATGATAACTCTGCCTCGCCATGCAATGGAGGCCTCAGTGCTCCCCCACGTGTCAAACCCGAGGTGGAATAGATCACCATCTGCTCTATCCCTGCTCATCACAAAGTGGAGTGATCCACCTACCCAACAGACCCCTGGATCCCCCAACCATACTGGGAGCTCACAACTCACACTCCCTGCAGGATGCCACTGCGTAGCGCTGCTACTTGCTAAAACCCATCTGGCCATCATCTCTGACTCCTATATGTACTCCTTGGGTGGACCGAAAGTATCAAGAGTCTGTCCCATGCATGCGTACCTGCCAGACCACGTCGTGATATCCGTTATCCCAACTCCTGTTGATACACCTGGATATTGCTTGGAGTCTAGGTACCCTCTTGTAGATGAAGTCTACCATCCAACATCCCTCAAATGTGAGCTGAGGGGTGGAACATATGCTACCTTGGCAATCAACCATGCCATCCTTAAGCCTGAACACGTCAACTCATGCACCTACGAAGTGTCTCAACTAGACAGCCTCCTCCTGGTTCATGACACGCGGTATCTCATCCAATTGTCTAAGGTGAGCCTCACATGCCCTGCTGCCTGAATGGAGAGTGTCAAGGGGCACCAACCAAACACTCCGCGACCATAAGCAACACTAGAGGATGATGGGTAGGTATGTCCCAAAGGGTGTGACCAGGAGTCTACCTGAATTCTCAAGAGTAATCCTCTAGATGACACTCTCTCTACCTCGGATCCACTGATAACACCCTTGTAGCCCTGTCTTCGCTAAACATGGCGTCTCCATATGCTCAACAAGATCCTCATCGATCCTAGGTGAGTTTCATCCCCTGGTACACCTACTGCCCCTATCCATATGTCTCTTATGAGGCAACGCTCCAAGAGCCCACCGCTCCACATCATGTGTCACTGCATAACACCAAGTATCACCGCGCTCCTCGACCTGCCACTGTATGCTGCAACCTGCCCCTGTACACCAATGGATACCCCCGACAACAACTATATTGTCCTGTACCATCATGTGTCCATCCTGCGTCGCCGCACCTGTCATTCCCTGCATGTCCCTAATGCGATGGGAAGTGCTCCTACTCCACAACACAATCTGACATACTACAACACACCCCCATGCATCTCCATGCCCATCTACAGACCACTGCCCAATGATGGATGTTCCTACATGTCCCAGGGTGTGATGGCCTAAGGTTGTATTCATTTGCATCGACTCAAACTCGATCAGTGCCATCACCTTCGTTGTCACATCACCATACTCTCTAATGAATGGATCTCCCTTCCAAATCATCACTGAGGGACCCAATAAGTGAATCTCCCTAGGTACTAGTAGCGATTCCAATCCTGATCTGCTCCTTTGTTTCCTTTGTGCCCCACACAAATGTGAAGAATCCTAAGCTCCATACAAGGCACTGTCTAGTGGCCTACCAATGTCCCCTCCTCTGTCAAACTCATGCCAGAGTATGTTGATAATCTCGTGATCTTGTGTATAGTCCTCGTAACAAGACAACTCAAGGAGTATGTATCTAAACTAGCTGGACACTAGTGATGGCTGAAACTCCCCTAGTGAATGTGCACGCTCAACAGCTAGGTCAACTGTGCCCTCTAGGTCGTAATCAGCCGACATATCTCAAAAGTGATAGGTAGTCCCGTCCAAATCCCAATGCCAGCCTGAGCTTTAGGTAACCCCAGTGCCTGGAATCTCCTGTTGAGCTACACCTCGGTGCATCACCATCTCCATAACCCACCCCACCAGGTACCAACTCAGAATCTCTCGCCATCAAACCCAAGAGAGGGATCGAATGTGCGAACTCTTGCACCTAGAGCAACCCTGACATGTAGATGTTGCACCCTGTGCAACTCAGGTCGTCTCATCCCGCTATCCAAGTCAACACATGAGATCTGACTAGGTAGATCTCTCTCTCTCTCTCCAATGGAAAAAGGTGATCCAAACGTGCTTCCAACCCCATATATGTATGCCTGAAGGGGGCTACTCCGATGCTCCAATGTGCCCTCTAGCTGTACCATAAGTTGCTCCGGCTAAATCATCACAAGTGACTCATCATCTTGAATATCTCCCATAGAGTCCCCCAATACCACATGCACACTGGAATACAAAACTGGCCTACTATCATCGACTCTCCATGATTTCTCATGCTCCCCAGAAGCATCCTCATATGATCCTATGGACTCATCCAAAGAAGAGTCCTCATCCTGACATACAGAATGAATCTCCTCTTGCTCTACCTCTGTATCTCCTAGTGCCTCATCAAAGGTGGATACATCTCCTGGCACCTCACCCATCTGCTGCGTGCGGTTGTCACCCAAAAGCTCAGACATAACTTCAGTCATCACCTCAATGGATGGCTCTACTGGGGTAGGCTCTACTCTCTCCACTAAGATGTCAACCAACATGGTCAAGGAAGTCTCAAACAAGGGTGAGTCCTGCGTCACACTGGGTGTATCTACAAGCTCCCCACAATTTTGTGTGCCCTCATCCTCCAAGTGCAAGGTAGCCATTTTGATGGCTTCCCCCTCTATTATTGGATCAAGTTGGAAAGAGGTATCCAACTTTTCCACCCGATCCGGACCCGTGCAATTAGTGGATCCATCGTAATTGGGAAAAGGTGTCTTCTCAATGGTACGTTGCAACTCTGAACTCTGTGTGTTAGACCCCCCATTGTTCCTTCCTTCTTTATCCCGCCTGAGCTGGCATTAATTTCTGAAGGACAAAGACACTCTAAATTCCCCCCCCATGGACTACCATTCTCATAAATGATCTCCCATGGATATATGATCATGCCGCCTACCTTGCTCACTCGGTATTGGAGGTAAGAATGTAGGCATCGTGATCTTGGTTGGCCTGTTGAAGGTTGGCTGGTAAAGGGTGGTCACACTTTTTGTGAGACCCCTAAAGTCTCCCCAATTAGGAATTCATGATGGATGCTCTTATCCTTATTATGTTGCTTGATTCCTTCCAATATTCCCTTTTGTTATTTGGCTAAATCATTTAGGGCCTTTAAGATGCTACTGAATGTTGATTCCCCTTTGCTCCTTGACTCCCCCATATATTCCACCTCTACTACCTACCCTCCTTGTTCATAGGAAAAGATCCCCACGGTTGAGCCAAGAATGAAGCTCTGATACCACTGTAATATCCCAAATTGGGAACAAACAGTAATATAAAGCACACAAGACTAAAAACTACAACAAAATAAAAATAACATCATAACACACAAATTGGAGCCAGAAATATATGTTGAACCATTTTATTAATCGGTCAGAAATAGTACAATAAAGTGCCAAGAAAAGTAGCGCCTGGGCCTGCTATAAGCAAGCCGAAGAACAACTATGAAATCAACCAATAATACTATTGGAACTAGGCTCTACGTGACTCTCCCTCTGCGTTGCCAGTGTTGGAACTATTTTTGTTGGCTAGAAATTATATGTTGGTTGGGCCTACTCCAATGCTCATAAAATTATGGGATTTAAACCTCGGGCTCTACTCACAAGACCCACAAAATACTGCGAAGGAATTGGCCAAATGTTGACCCTGGAATTTCAACCCAATTTCCCCTAGCTCCTCTTGCTGATGGCTGAGTTCGTATCTTTGTTTGGCACCTCAAATATTCCCATAAAATTCTGCCAAAATAATATTGTCTTCTCCTCAAATAACCCAAAAAAACCCATAAGGGGTTTGCCCAAAGCTTAACCTTATAAATTGGCCCTCTTGGGCTTAGCTCAATAAACTATTGGGGAAATCGAACCACTTGAAGGGACTGCTGGAAAATTCCTTTGGAATGCTGCAATAATCCCTAGTAGGAGGTGGCTAGTCTCCCCTCCAAATCTCCTCGCGTGAATTCCCTTCTATCCAACCTCTCGGCACAAACTCCACACTACACTATGTCCTCCACTACACAATCGAGAAATGGCTACGCTTCCCCCTGATGTTGCTGATGGAAAATCCCCTCACAAAAGCTAGAACTCCTCCCCTGAGTGGGCACTTGAAGTCCCCTGAGGCAGAGGTTGAGATCTTTGCTTGAAGATCTCGTGTGTTAAACAGCATTGCAAACTTGGCTCTCTGATTCAAGCGTGCTTTATCAAAATGACAAGAAGAAAATAGCTGAATGAATGAATTCCAAAAGAGCCTTCCCTTCTTCCTTTTATCCATTGAGGCCCAACGTATGCCTTGGGTCCCACCTTGGCCTGCGCTGCCTCTCCTTGACCATTCACGTGTTGCCTTCCTCTAGCAAAACCCATGTTGTCTTTTTCATGCCTCTTCTATGCTGCCACCTAAGGCTAATTCGACCCCACCACTAGAGCCACAATTTTCCCTTAGTGAATTTAGGAAAATACTTTATTTGGCTTAATTATTAGTTGTGGGTCCCCTACCCACTTTATTTCTACCCAACATTATGAAATGCCAAAATAAATCAAAATTAATATTCCAATTAGCTGACTGCTAATTTGGAATATTACATTTTACTCCTCACATACAACCTGTGACCTTTCACCTCCTTTTTCTCCTATTTTCCATTATTTTCATAAACAAAATGCCAATAATGCCTCCTTGCCTTTGCCAATTTCCTTAGCCATATTAACCGAAATGAGCACCCACTAGGATGTTTTTCCCACCATGTAACTTGGAATAAGTGTCCCATCAACCATGGTTATTGATTTTAACTTTTATTACATGGAATTTTCACCAGGGTTGTTACAGAACCCTCCCTCTTGGGGGAACATCATCCTCGGTGTTCAGTGACACCTACAAACTTGTAAACTGCTAAAAATAAAACATACTACCTATGGAGCTTTATAACATAGCTCATTGTAGTATTTACAATGAATAACCTTCTCAAAAGCAAAACCATCATGACAATCATATCGTGTACTGGAGCTTTATAACACAACTCATTACGGTATTTACAAATATACACATTTGCTCAACCAACAAATAAAAGGATATGATGCATGTATCAGCAACAAGGGAATCTAGAGGCTCACACTTCCACCCTCAAAGTAGTACCAGGATTCCCTTCCTTCCCAGGAATTCCAGAATCCACTACCATATTCAAGTATGCATCTAATGTCCAACGCTACAATCCTGCACTATTGTACCCTCAGTGAATAGTTATCGGCTCATTGTTCCAGGACAAACTCCCAATGTGCATTTGATTCCATATAGCAATGCTAATGACCAAAACAATCCACCCTAGCCTTCCCTTCTCTGCTACAAAATCCCTAGGGAGATTTGGTAATCCCCTTCCGTGCAGTCACTCACCTTCCAAGTTCCCCAACTTCCCCTATCATGGGCGATCCATCCCTTGGCAAGGCTTCCTCGCATCGGAAGATACAAAAGCCAACGTATATAACTGCCTTAAAACCATCATACTGGTCATAACATTCTCATGGCAATCAATTGACACTGTTGGGTACCAGTGTCCCGTAATGGCCCTGTTTCTGAAGTGCTGTGCCAGCATACGGATGTCTGTTCCAATTCCTTTTGCCGACGTTGCTAGTTCTTGAAGTCGGTTTCAACCATCCCAATCGGCCATTATATGCTTTCTTGTGCCAAGCACATAATTTCCATTAGATTCAAAATAAATTGAAATAACTTAAAATCATACCTCATTGGTAGCCTGTTAATAAGGTACACTTGCACTTATGTTTACTTCCTATCACAACAATTCAAACCAACTGTTTGATCAAATCATAATGTATAAACATATCACACTAGGTTAGCTCAAAACACAACCATCATAGGTCAAAAATATGAATTGCATGAAATCATCATAAACCATAATCGTAAATCACATGTAACCATTGTAATTCAGAATCACAGATCACATGCATAACAAGACTGATATAAAATACTGATACTTATCCTTCATCGATCCTTACTCCTGCCTTTGTTCTTTTGTACCCATACTGGATTGGTTGCCACACTTAGCAAACACCCAATGCCTTTACTTCTCTTTAATCACATACACACAGTGTACAACGCATACATCCACATAAGGTGTACAACACCACACAATACATGCACCTACACCCGGTGTATAACACAATACATGTACATACACATACAACTGATGTACAACACAAGACATATACCTACACCCGACGTACAGTGACGACACAATACATACACATACATCTAGTGTACAATACAACACAATATATACGCCTACACCGACATACAACACATACACCAACACCTAGTGTACAATACGACACAACACTTATGCATACACAAAGTACAACACAACCAATACACATGTCATGATATCACGACTACATATTGCACATATGTAGTACAACATCCTGCAACACAACATGTATGGCATGCACATAATACCACATGTAGTATAGTAGTATCGTATGCACAACATGTACACAGTACCACCTATACATAACACCACCTACACAACGTGTGCACAACATCACATGTACACGACACCACCTGCACAACATGTACGTAACGCCAAATGTACATCGCACCACATGTACAATGTGTACACAATACCACATGTACACAACACCACATGCACGACATGTACACGACACCACATGTACATAGTGCCACATGCACGACATGTACACGACACCACCTACACACAACACCAAATGTACAACATGTACACAACACCACATGTACAATCATGCACACAACACCATATGTACATAGCACCACATGTACAACATGCACACAACAACATATGTACATAGCATTGCATATACGACATGTACATAACACCATACATACATAACACCGCATATCCAACACACACACACACTATGATATGTACACAGCACCACATATCCAACATGTACATAGCACCACCTATACCTAGCACTGCATATGCAATATACACACAACACCATATATACAACAGACATACAACATCATATGTACAAAATACTACATATGTTACATGTATACATCACCATAGGTACAATCATTGATATACAACACGTGCAACATATACACAATAGTAGTATTACACATCCATAGAGCACACACTAACCCCACATGCAACCTTTCTTCTAGTGTCTTTCCACTATCCATGCTTATCCTAGATGCCGAAGATCACACTACTTTCACTTTGTTGATTTACCCCTCAGCATTACCTGTCCATAACATAAACATAAAAATAATACAAGCATATAGCATCAAATCATATCCACATGATACTGACCTCGTAGATATGTCATATTTACTCTTCCCACTTGATTCTTCATAAGACCAAGAACCTCTTCATGCCATTCACCTGCATAAGCAATCATTCCTCCACAAGAATTATCCTTGAAAATCCTGTCAGACAGTGACATAGATACATACATACGTGCATATATATAATCATTAGCATAAATAATCATGATCCTGTCAGACAACAACATATATACACACATATTTACATATAAACATTTAGCATCAAACAACCATGATCCATGACGACCCTATTAGAACGAAATACATACATGTATACATATATAAACACCAACATAATCATGATCACGTCATAATTATCAAATAACATAAGATCAAGGTTAAGAGAACTTCCTTTATCTGTGCACAATATGCACAATGTTGAGAACAACAGTTCCAAACATATCCAATGCATCTAACACCTTAGATCCATTCACTTTACCTACTTTGCTATTGTCCATTTATCCAATGGACTCAGCCAATCCAACTGATTGTCATATTCTTACCTTTCGTTGCACTTGCTCATGAACTAAGCTTCATATGTGTCTTTCATTACCCATTTGGTACCACACAACTCTCCCCGAGGTCCATTAACTTTTATCTTTCCGAACTAATTCCCCAAACTCTCAAACAAAAGGCAAGAACAAGATCAAACAATAAGAATACCATGATAACCAAGGCAACACGACACCACAACAAAGTGGCATGATAATGCACTAGACACAATCAAGACAACACATAAAATGCAACAAATTACAAAAGACCAAAAGCACAAGACTAGCAACAAACACCATGACTCAATCCCCATGGTTCCCAATACTTCCAAAGGAAAGCTCAACCCGAGCCTTCTTCAAGATTTCATGTAATTCTCTCTTGCCATGGAATCCCCTACATCATACTATCATAGACACATAACGGTGAGTGTATAAATAAACATAACAACAAGCTAGTTACCTTACCTTGTCATGCCAAGCACGCTGACCCGTAACTGAACACACATGTCAACCATACGTACCAAAGATCAAGGCAACATATCTATCAATTTGAAATCAACTTCTACCAATTCTAACAACCATGTCATAATAAACAATCAACTCACATTCATCAATCATTGTACTCGATGCTACAATTATCACGTATTTACACTCAAGTACATATCAATTGTCTCAATGCATACTTGTTAGTGCAATTCTCTTAAAGCGAGATAATTTCTTCATGCAATTTTACAAACACATATATTGATATCATGCAATTAATCAAATGCTCAAACAACTTGCAAACATACCATGATAAATTGATAAACTAAATGACATAATCAAACACTTAAAACAGTCAAGCACCAAGTACACGACGTAAGCAAACTCATACCTTAATGTATCTCAGGGGAGGCTATCTTGTTTGCACAATCAATCTATATTAGCACAACATAACTCAACACAAATAATGTCATGATATCCATAACAATAACTAGCTAACATGTTTACATCATAAGCTCATAAACAATTGTCATTCATGCATAACATAATATCACAAATAAGTCTACTCATACATGAATTTCATAACCCCAACAGGCTTCCTAGGCCAATCCAATTTGGCATGATACATATAACATCAAGATATGAATGTATAGTCCTAATCATCAAGTTAACTAACATATAACAATAATAAATTAACATATAAAATTCTCATCAACAACAAATAACATAATTATCAAGCTAACTACAGGTTAACATATAACATATTCATCAACAACACATAACATAATCATCGAGCTAACTACAAGTTAACATACAACATATTCATCAACAACATATAACATAGTCATCCAGTTAATACCATGCTTGACTAACCAACGAATGTACATATGATCACACTAATTAACTAACCTCTATCATGTATGCAACCCTAAAATCAATAGAATGAAAGGCATACACATAACCATAATGCACATTAATACAATGATCAACTAGCATTTATCACATACGCAACCATAATAATAATACAGTGAAAACATATAAGTAACCCTAATTCTTACAACAACCATGAATCACATACCTGCATTCCAATCTTACAATACATGTATGAGGATCTGCTCTTACCCCAAATTCTAGTGTTGCATCTTCACTTCGATGATCTGCATCTCTTGTTCTATCTTAGCTCACACATTAGCATCATAACACACCAATATCATCATGACGACCTAATTGCTTACAATGACCTTATGCATAACAAACTCAATCAAACCAATTCAAAATTGACCATATGCACCCACTTAACATGTATAACCAATCATGAATGACCAATGCATGTTCAACATATGACATCACACAACCAAGCATCCACAGACAATGCACAAGCATGACCAATATGTGACCTAGCATAAACAAGAAGTGTATGTACAATATGTAAGCAAGTGTGCACACACAATACACAGGCATGAACAACACATAATTAGGCATACACTCATGACAACAACACCATCAACACTTCCAGGGCGACAACATTGCCACCATGGCCAACACAACATGGGCGCAACAAGCACATACATCATAGGTATGAGAAACACATATGCAATCAGCAGGAAAAAAAAAGGGGGGTTGAACCATGCTCTGATACCACTCTGTAACACCCCCTTACCACATCTACCCAAGCAACTGCCCAGTGGGGGTAAATATGTGATGAGAGGCTACTATAATGAGATTCAACCTCCTAGGTGACCTCAAGGAACTGGAACTGATGAAAACATAACATACAAACCTTGTACAACAACAACAACACCCCCATGAGGTAACCCAACCTTCCAGACCTCTTACTCCTGGGTCACACTAACATTTTGACCTCTTTGAGCCATAGTCACAGGAACAACACTACATGCCAATGGCCAGGAGGCTATATCCTTAGGCATAACACTGCATGCCAATGGCCAGGGCCCCAAAAACTCAGTTTTGTGCCTGCATTTCCGGGATTTGAGCCACCTTTTCAGGCCCAGAACTCAGTGCTTTGACCATAACTTCATGAAAAGTTCAGAGATGATAAATAACAACAAGACGATGATACATAAGCAATCATGTCATTAAAAACTCATCTGGACCCCTCCTAGCCATGACATAAATTTTTTCAAACATGTCACAAACATGAAAGCTACATGTATAAACAACATAAATGACCATAGGAGTCTCATCCTAATATGAGCATCATTAAGAAGCATTGCTCGCCTACATCATAAGTTGCAATACATTCTATTTTACCATAAATACATTGTGCATTCATTTACAAGTAAAAATATAGATAGAGCTATACATCATCACTGATAAAATACATGCTTATAACCAGCATAATAACAACATAAATACAGTGGCCACAACAACAATAAAATCCACATAATAACTAGTACATTTATACATCAAATACCAAAGGAATGAGCTTCTCATTTACAAATATAAAAACCAATCAGAGATGGGACTTCCACGTTCCACTTGACCATAGATTGGCTGAGCCAAATCTCTCTTCAACCAATCACCCCTGTGCCATATTCCAAGCATGAATGTGGCACTCATAACCAACCAAAAAGAACCAAAAAAGCATGAATGTGGCACTCATAACCAACCAAAAAGAACCAAACAAGCATGAATGTTACTGAAGTTCTCCACCTACACCGTCAGTAATTTTCCTGTCTCCTAGTGTCTCAAGCTTTACTGTAATCCACAGTCTGAATCAGGGATCACTAGGCTCTAACCGAGACATACTCTCTAGGCTTTACCGTACATTCGATCCTGGGACTACTAGGACAAAACGGAAAGCACCCACCTCTCAATATTTACCGTAATCCATCCTAGATCACTAGGCCCTAAACTGAGGCAAACCACCTCTAGGCTTTACCGTATATTTTGTCATTCACAGGCAAGGATTCATAGGCCCATCTAGGCAACACACTATCCAACTTTACCGCACCCACAGTCTGGTTAAGGGGTTACCAAGCCATGTGTTATATAGATTCAGAGATCCACCTCACTCAGCTTTGAATCTAATATGGCAATCCAACTCAATCGAAGTATGAGAACCCATCTCATCAAGGCTATCTGGAAATGGCAAGGCTAGGCTGAAAACATTGTCACACCTCGAAAACACCCATGCCAAGACAAAAAAGAACCACATCCAATACCATGCATGCCATATCTAGCAAGGAAAATACACATGCAAATCAATACATGCAAAGAATCCTATTATAGCTCTCTCATCCTACTCTTCATTGCTTGTTCCTCCCTTCCTCTTGTTTTCTTTTCCTTTCTTGACCTAGTGCCAAAGTGCTCCAAGAAACTCAAGTGTCCAAGAGTACGAGAGAGAGAGAGAATAGAATGTGAGCCATAAGTGTCAGCAAAATCTTGACAATTGATCCTCTAAAGCCCTTTTATTGACGAGGCCTCTATTTTCTTCATTTTCCTCCTCACATGCAACATCTGACCTTTCACCTCCCTTTTCTCTTATTTTCCATTATTTTCATAAATAAAATTCCAATAATGCCTCTTTATCTTTCCAAATTATTTGCCTTTGCCAATTTCCTTAGCCATATTAACCGAAATGAACACCCACTAAGATGTTTTTCCCAACATTTAGCTTGGAATAAGTGTCCCATCAACCGTGGTTATTATTTTTAAATTTCATTACATGGAATTTTCACGAGGCTTGTTAGATTTCTTATGTTATTACGTGCTCGAATTAAAAAAGAAAAGAAAAGAAAAAAAAAATTATATATATATTAGAGATGTGTTATGACATTGTTAAACATATAGATTTATCATGTGGTAGGTAAAATTACAACTAGGAAGCATACAAGTGAGAATACAAATGAATTCACCTGATTGCACGTCCTTGTTGGAAATTGGTTAGTAGTGTTCCATGAGGCACAATTATTTATGAATCTAATCTTCAATGTACCTTTTAGCTATATCAAAAGCCCCTTAAGTGCACTTGAAACTATTATCACATAAACATCTTGGCCATCTTATTGTTATAGGCACCAAGAGTGACACTTTGGGAGATCACTCTCACATACCAGGGAATAAAGGCTATCCTCCTTAATTAACACCATGAAAGATTAAATTTAGCATTGTTGTTGGAAACCCTCTAGCATATTAAAGAGTTATCGTGCTCATCACTTATTTATGCTTGGGACGCTCCTTAGCCTCTAAAGAATGGGCAATGGGGAAAAGAAAAAAAAAATCAATCAAGAATTCACAAATTCCATTAGTGAAATAATACCAAATAGGAGTATTACTCAATTAGGAGTTAAAGAGAGAGAGAGAGAGAGAGAGAGAGAGAAGAGTCTAGGGCCAACAAAAATCATGATGTGAAACCTATTTGAAAAGATTTAGTGTATGACAATAACCACAATTGGATAACTCTACAATAACATTTTTTGTGGACACAACATATTATTGCGGGTGACCCATCTCACACGAGTCCTTGTACAATGTGATTGCATTGGTATAACTCCATTGTAACCCTTCTAATGGACTGGAGGACGACATGATGTCCACTCATAACATAACCATGGAGAACAAGATCACCCAAGTGGAAAACTAATTCAATCATATTAACAACAAGTTTTATAAGATCAATTCAAATGTCAACGCATTAGTTACTAAGATTGATTCCTTGGAAACTTAGGTTACTTTGATCAGAAACATACAAAAACATCTCTTTCGACTCATAGTCCATTCCTAGTTGACACTACAAATTGGTTGAATCCACGAATGGAGTCCATGTGTGATGAATCATCCATTTGGGGGGGGGGGGGGGGGGATCAATCTAGGCCATCCTTTCAAGGTA
Source organism: Pinus albicaulis (assembly GCA_034641835.2). Classification (NCBI taxonomy): domain Eukaryota; kingdom Viridiplantae; phylum Streptophyta; class Pinopsida; order Pinales; family Pinaceae; genus Pinus; species Pinus albicaulis. The sequence goes on from CM076580.1 coordinate 356,269,910, forward strand.
ATCGACAACTTCCTAAGGTAGATCTAAAAAAATCTAGATGGTTCCAACCCGAAAAGTTAGGTTACATAAATGGAACACTAATTCTCTTTCTATGAATCATTAATGACAATATGAAACTTCAAGTGAGTGTGTTACACATGGATCAAGAGTGCTTGCATCGTGGGAAAGAAGAGCTATTGGGGGTACATTACATGATACTAGCTTATAAAGGCCATTCATGCTCACTTTGAAATATATACTCAATATCTGTGATGGTTGACTCAATTGCACCAAATAGGCATAGTCATAGACTTAATAGTAGCATTCAAACAATTAGTAATATACACAAAGGGCATGGTTGATTCCTTTCTTAAAGAACACTTCATCAATGGTCTAAATGAGGATATTAGAGTGCAAATCATGAAGGTTCAACCGATTACTTGGTTGGAGCCCTCTTAGAGAGTTGAAAAAACACATATGGTGGTGAATGCATAAACCAATAGAGGTCATATAGTAAATCCAACCAAGCTACATAAATTTTAGAGGAATCCACTTTAGAGGTAGAATTACTGGACATTGTAACTCCTTCTCACAAATGAACCACCTTGGACCATCATTACGAAGAACCCAAATGCCCCTCAATGCTTTACTGGGAATTCATCCACCCAAACCCCAAGTTAGTTGGTTATATCAAGTATATAAACTTTATTGTATTAATCAAAAGTGACAATACCCACAATTTTATTCATTTTGGAGTTGTTGAAGAAACTCATTGTTGTGTCCATGTGCTGCACAATTTTCAAATCATGATAAGTAATGGTGACATATGATAAAATGTGGTTGAAACTATGAAATTTCAAATGGAGGATCATTTGTTCAAGTCCAACATGATTACTATTAAAATGGAAGGTTGTGATGTTGTTCTTAATGAATATAACCAGGGACTCTAGTCACGATTAAATTGGATACAAAGGAATTATACACGACTCAATACGGAGGGTTGTAAACACACCCTCAAGGATCTTGTCTAACTCCCCATAAATGATCAATTCTAAACACATGGAGAAGCTCTCAAAGGAAAAAAACTAGAGCACTACTGCCCAATTCAATGCCATCCAAGTTCTAGATAGTCCCCCCCCATGAAGCAACAAAATTGTAGCTTGTTGTATTTTAAATGTAAAATACACAAATGTATTGTAAACAATATTTTTTTATTAATAATATTAATGTACAAGAGCAATTGAATGTTACAATGATGGCCCGCCGTATATACCTAGGCATGTGCCTCTTCATGGCTGAGCATGTCCTTTGGAGACATGTCTCTTCATTAACTAATCATTAATTAACTATAATTATGATTTTACTTATTCATTTATATTTATATAAATTATGTTCATAATTATGCCCCACTCTTTAAAAATCTTTGTCCTCAAAGCTTAATTGGCTATTAATCTTCACTTCACCTATTATTTTCTCTGACTATATATATATATATATATATATATATATATATATATATATATATATATATATATATATATATATATATATATATAAGAAAATTATTATAATGTAGCTTTTTTAAAGTTACTTTATAATGTTTATAAAGTGATGTGTGTGTCTCTGTGCGCGTGCAATAGTCGCAATGAATAATCGTATCCTTTGATATAATTTCGACCGTGATTTCTAGAACTTTGATATAATCACTTCCATGTATGTAAATTACTAATTTTGCTCCAGCAGATTCGTGAGCCGCAATAATGAGGCAATCGAACCAATGAAGTCATCATTTGCAAGTGGAGGCAATGACACAAGGATGTACGTTCCCTCCCGCATCTTGAAACTTATAATACCTTCCACATTGTCTATCGTCGTTAAACTATAAAAGAAGTTGAATTCAGAAAAAAAATAACATCGACCTACACTTTGTTACACTTGAATGTATTCTCATGTTCTCCTGAAAAGCTCCCACAGTATTCTAGACCTTGTCTATGGAGTCGTATATTTCCACTATTTGTGGTTGCATGGTGTGCACCACCATCACTTTGTACCCATATTTCCCTTCCTACATGATCCCTATCTCGCTCATTAAATAGGTCACGCGTGTAAGTGTGGAGCACTTCCCTATGAAAGGATTGCACACACATATGGAGTTGGTGAACATGCTTCCAATCAGGAACATGTCAATTCCAGATGCAATGTAATGGAATATATATTCATGCAAGAAACTTGCACCTTCTTTTTCCTATATAGAGGAAAGGGATAAAATGCAACTCTTCTAACTCTGTGTGAAGTAGGAGCATGTGATAAAATTAGGATGGAAGTTTACTGTACCTATCAGTAGCAAAGGATTTTTGTTAAGAGGCGTCTCAATCCATTATGTAGTAATAAATATGGCTGATGAAAACAATGCTTTCCACCTTTTTCAGACTTCACAGAATCTACAGAGATAATATACAGGTAACCATGCTAATATCTCTTTAGTTAAATCATCCTCTGATTGATATTATTTTTCTCTTAAATTGACAACACTATTTATGATTATTTCGCCCCGATATTATATCACCATCTCCCCTATTCGAATGGCTTTGGGAAAAATACCATTTCCCTTAAGTCCAGATTTCCCAAATCGAAATCATTTTTTCTCATTTTTCTGGCCGTAAGTAAGATGCTCTTTGTATGAAAAGAACCGTGCTGGACCTGCTTCTCGTTCTATTTTTAATCTCTTGTCTATAATTTCTCGGGAATGGTGGGAGTATCCCATGGGATGGTGAATTTTGGAACTTATGCCAAATTTTCCTTTCAAGGGATCATACACAAAACATCTAGATGCATATAGTTCATCTATTTTGCAGAGTTCAACTTCTTCTAGGTTATTATCATCATTTGAATATGGACTCTCATATGACGTATCCTCTTCCACATCAATATCAACTTCATCTTCTTGCAAATATTCTTCATCATGATCAAACTGATCAACATTATTAAATATAATATGTTGTGTATTATTCTCATTCTTTTTATCATGTACTTCTACATTTTCCTTATCTGTAGTATCATCAACTTCTTTTCCAAGAATACCATCTCCATAATTATCTTTTTTAGAAATGTCATCTTCTTTTTCCTCTTATACTTTGGCATGCTCAGTATTATTTTCAACACTGAGGTCAACTGCAATTTTTGTACCTTCAAAATCATCATCGAACGATTTTGCATTTGGATCACTGTCATAGTCACTTTCCTTCTCTACGAAACATCCATTTTCCTAGTTAGAGCATTCTTTATTGTTAGTCTTTGTTGGCCACCTATAAAATTTTTTCCATCAAAAGGTGGCCAAAACACTGTTTAGCCTTCAAGGAACAATTTCATTATAGAAAAATGTATCTCTTTAAGCCTCTATAAGACATCATATCCTGGTTTCAATCTTCATTGATGTTCCCATTTCAAGCTCAGAAAATTCTGCTGAATTCCATGAGAAAGATTGCTGCAAAATCCCCTTTTTTCCCCTTCATGCACTCAGAAACTAACCTTCATCTTTTCCCATCATTTTCCTCTGTTTTCCATTTCCATCATCTCCCCTTCATAAAATTTCCTTTGCAGAGTTTAAAACCCCTTTTAAAACTCTATTGAATTCTTCGATTACCCTTTGAAAACCATTGAAAATCATAAAAAACATATGTTTGTGCATAAGGGTTTAAGCCCCTTTGGGCCAGGTCTCAACCACTTCCGATCATATGCCTACACCCTAGGACCAAGCACCAACTCTGGGGGCGTTTATTGCATCGCAAATATCCAAGTGCACATGTCTTGCCATATTCTAAAGTTGCGATGCGATGAGCCTTTATACTTTAGAAACTGATGCGATCAGCCTCCTTTGTTATAAACTCCAGATTTCATGCTTTCTTTGAGAAAAACCAAGAGCTGAAGTCCCAACGCCCATCGCATCGCATAAATCAAATGGGTTGATTGAAAAGTCCATACCTGATCTCCCGATATGCGATTAGCCCCCTCCTCTTTAACCCCCAGTCACATGATCCTTCATATAACCTTTGGCCCCGCAATCGGGCACCCGGCCACATAATACATATCCCGCTCGAAAATATTAAAAAACTTTATGTTATTCGAAACTTGGGGTTTTCTAATTATTTTATATTATTTCCGCCGACGTGAATTTTCAGCCATTGAGCACCGTTGATCTGATCTGCAGATCCGACGGTGCGGAATTCATCTCCCGGTGGACCCCGCCAGCCATGCGTCGTTTTCCCAAAACCATATGGTTTTCATCGCACCGCCTTCGAGCAGAGGGCGGTTTTCGCCCGATGGCCAGCGATTCCACACATCCCGTGACACGTGTCCTGGACACTGTTTCGGAAACCACCGTCCATCGTGCATTATCGTTCGGACCAGGACGCCCAGCGATATTGTTGTGCGCTGTCCGATCTAGGCCCACTCATCCAACGGCGATTGCTTGTCGAAGCTGCTTGACAGTTAACGAAGATGCACACACAATAACCGGGCTATCGTACATGCGGCAATGACATCCAGATCAGATCGATGGCCCACAATTCATCGCCCGACCTTTCCGTTTGACTTTCAACTTCTTCTCCCGACCGTCGATCTCTGCGCGATCGATGGCTCAGATTCAATCTTCCTCCGCCCGTTCCATGATCCCTCCCGATTAATCCCGACCGTTGGATGATGCCATCCAATGGCCCCGCTCCTTCCACACGTCCTCTGAAGCAGTCAACCTATTTACGCATGATTTTATAACTTCTGTTTGTATTTTGCATGGTTTAAATGTTTTTCCGCCATACTGAGGAAAATTCACAGGCTGAGGGTGACGATCCTCTTGCCTTCGATTCATCAGGAATCATTCGCAGGTTTCTAATTTCACGTTTCATCGGTTTTTATCCAAACACTGATGCCACATGACCCTGCGCGACCCTGCATATCAGCAAAAAACCATGGATTTAACACAGTGAAAGAGTATCAGCGTAGAAGACCATAATTTACCAGGACAGAGGATTAAAGGACAGATTCATGGGGATTACGTCTAAGATGCTTATCAAAAGCCTAATCCCTGATTCAAAACACAAGTTAAAGAAGATCTAAAGGGTCTTGTCAATAGGAACGCCTCCACCGCCACAAAATGAGGCAAATTGATCCCTTTAGTTATCACGACGCCACCTGTGCCTCAAAATATTCAATCAGAAGCTGAATTTATTGATCAGGCACCTACAGCCTCATAGAAAATCAAAGGCTTCCGAACAAATAATACTAATCAAGGGTCTTATCTCCAAATTGTCAGAAAAACTATTTTAAAGGTTAAAGAACAGTCCAGAAGCAGATCTTTTCAATCATTAGGCCTCGAAAGACACAAACAGAGTTATAAACGATTACATTCCCACCTTATGCCTTGCCTGGTTCCCAAAGGCTAGGAATTGCATTGATTACATAATTAATAATACTTGACCCCTGGGAAATCCTCCCACCTCTTCATTCTTCTATAAATACTTCTGTAGAAGATGAGAAAATGTTGGTCTCTGGACATCTGAATGTATGTAATAATTTTTGAAGCTACTGATGCCTTATTTGCAACTTGAAGATACATAAGCTGATATGAGAAGTTTGAAGTTGTAGAGACCCACCGGGCTTGCTGATTGTAACTGGTTCGAACATCAAATACAAGCTACTGATTTATGGGATCCTGATTTGTGTCAATGGTGATGTGTTCCTCACTGTCAATTGTTATTTTGCTTAATGTTTTCATTCTGTTCATTTTCTCTGATAAAGAGCAGCAAACATAGAGCTAGGATTTACTCTCAGCAGTACCCTACTCTCACTGAAAGCTTTATTGTCTATGTTTTCTTCATTTGAAAGTTCTCTTTGAAGAGTACATTAATGCAGGTTGGTTTAAAGGCACTTGCCTGATCTAAATTGCTCTTTGTCACTGTTATCTATGGTTTTATTATTGAATATGCTGAAATCAGGGTAGTTTAAAGTCACTTACCTGATCTTAAGCTTTTCAACTATTTTGTAAATGTTCTCCTATTAAAAGTACTTCAATGCAGGCTGGTTTAAAGGCACTAACCTGATCTCAGAATACTTTTATGTTGCTCTCATTGAATATGCTGAAAGCAGGGTGGTTTAAAGGCACTTACCTGATCTTAAGCTGTTCAAATGTCTTTTAATGTTTTCTAACTAAAATTACTTCAAAGCAGGCTAGTTTAAAGGTATTGACCTGATCTCAGAATACTCTCATGTTTTTCTTTAAGTACATGCTGAAGCAATATAGTTTAAAAGAACTTACTTGATCTCAGGTTGTTTCACTATATCTTCATTTGTTTGTTCCTCATTTCCTATCTGTTTCATTCCATAAAATCACCTTAAGAGATCCTTTGACATAAGTGACTTGCCCCATGGATCATGCTTGAACCTTGTTGTCCAATTAAAATCCTCCTATGACTCCATAGCCCAATGGGTTAAAACTGTCTTTTCCTTTTCTATCAACCAAATCATTCCTTCACCTGCAGACACCTTCACCCTTCATTTTGAAACTGCCTTCACCTTCATCATGTCCTTGCCCAACCAAAACAAACAAAACAAAACCCAAGCTCTTCATAACTAGCCTAATATCACAATTTTAAGTTATTAAAAGATCACATCTTTTGAACCCATTCATAGAGAGATCCCTCTCTGGATTCAGGAGGGCTAGATCCTAGAATCCCAAAGTTGGTTGAAATAATGTTGCTTCTGCAGTTTTAGTCTTACCAATCTGCTAAAATTACAGATTCCAAACAGTCTCTTTTGAGTTAATGTCCTCTATCATTATAGATGTTGAATATGTTTCAAAACGCTTTATTTCTTTTGAAATTGATCTTTTTATTTGTTGTAATGATTCTCCAATCTCACTTAACAGGTCAGATTTATATTTATGATATTCGTTTAATTCCATAGTTTCAGGGCCTAAGCTTAAAGGCAAATTGTGCAGCGAATAACATCCAAAGGGTCAAGTGGCTATGGTACCACTAAAAAAACAAAATTGTAGCTTGTTGTATTTTAAATATAAAATACACAAATGTATTGTAAATAGTATTTTTTATTAATAAGATAAATATACAAGAGTCATTGAATGTTACAATGAGAGCCCGCTTATATACCGAGGCAGGTGCCTCTTCGTGACTGGGCATGTCCTTTGGAGACATGCCTCTTCATTAACTAATCATTAATTAACTATAATTATGCTTTTTTTTTTTGGGTAAATTAGATTAAATCTTTTAGAAAAGCTTATGGTACAAGATGGATTACAAACAAGAGAGGTTAAAAATCCGGGTAACCGGAAATTATGAACAGTCAACCTCGGTCCCATAATTATCCAAGAGAGAAGCAAAGAGACGCCAGAATATGAACATGGGACCTAAAAGATAGAAACAGGAGTCTACCCAGGGTGGGTAGAGTCCTCAGTACGACATTTCTTACCCTTATTTTTTGAAACTCTTACTCAACCATCCTGGGGCGGATGTGCTAGAACCACTTGAATATTGTTGGTGACTGAAGGGGTCATCTCCTTATTTGAGTCAGAGGAGGAGGTTTCATGAGACCGCTTCTGAGTGCTCGAAGGACCATTGGGCCCTCTAGGGTCTGTCGAGCTCATGTCCGTCTCCTGCTTTGCCTCTTCCTCATCTGCTTCAATCTCTTCCTCATTTGAGCTGGAGGAGTCGATCTCATCCATGGGTGGTGGTACACATGGTTTCCAGCTTTTGGGTTTTGATTTCTGGTTGCTCTTCTTCTTTTGGGCAAGGAAGAGGAGCAAGAGTTCTGAAGGTGCCATGTTTGATGATAGTGACGACATCAGAAAGCAGTGTTCTCATAATCCAGGGTCTGAGTCCAATGGATTTCTCCCACTTTGAGAATGATTTGATCGGGCAAGCCTTTGCTGATATCTATTTCAGCACAAATTCTGCCAAAGGTATATATGCTTGATTCCCCCCTGGAGGTGTCCGTTGCCAGGAAGCGTCCAAGGGTTTTTCTGGTTCCTTGAAAGACAAAGAAGTGCCCAATATGGGCATGCAAGTTAGGAATCCTGACCCAGATAGGGAGCTTAGTGATGATGACCGTGGAAGGATCAAAGTCTGGGAATCATGGTGTGAGGAATAACCCTGCTTTTCCCCAAAACCAGGGTCCCTATGTTAATACTTTTTGATAATACTCGTTGAAAGCGAACATAACTATGAAGAAACCCTTTGAGCAGAAGAAAACCTTGCTGTTATTGGTCCAAATGGAGTGGATCCATTTATAGGGATCTGATGAGCGAGGCCACAATCCATTGAATTGAAAAATGATGGCATTTTCTGCCATTAGTTGAGTTTAGCTGTGAAGTGATGGATGGGAGATTTATATAGCTGGAATTTCCTCCATTTTATCCACTAAGAATGTCTTGGGAGCCTGAGGGGTCTGGGAAACTTTCTTGGGGTGATGTGCATGGACTGCATCCTTGTAAGAGAATGCTTGAGAAGAGGATGGCTGCCAAGAAGCCCCTCCGCACAGTCGTAGGACTAAAACCAGAGAAGCATTTTTCTTTATATTGTAAAAAGAGAGAGGAAGAAGTTCTCAAGCTGCTTACGCTTGTACATAAATCTTTGTAGGGAAGAAGGGATCCCCAACTTGTGTTCAAGGTCTTGAACAAGGCTCTACACCAAATCGAACACAACAAATCAGGGTTTTTCCACTTAGCAGAGAAATCTGGATCTAGAAGGAGAGTGAACTGTCTTGGCCCTTGGACCCTGGGGGTGCGCCCTGAAGCGAAGGATATCTGTGCGCAACAATTTCTAAGCTACCGTAGACCTGCACGCATGTAGAAATCGTTGTCGTATCTGCTTCGGTGATTGCAGAGAATGCATTGAGCCCAACGCATGCTTTCTTCAGAGGTTCGTCCACGCAGCTGCGATCAACGCTGAGTCTGAGTGAAGTTAGGGACCTGCTTGTCCTTTGGACACCCTGATCTGCAAAGCCAAGCAACAGGTTGACAACAACGGTGGAGGCATGGGAGGCATGTTTGCATGAGGCCGGGGGCCTGCTTGTCCTTTGGACACCCTGATCCATAGAGTCAAGCAGCGGCGACGGAGGCATGGGAGGCGTGTTCCAGAAGATTAGGGTTCATCGTGCTCGTGTCCCTTGCATCCTCCTGCTCAAGAATTGAAGCCAGGGCGTGCAACAGACGAGGATTGGGAGCCGAGCATGAATAAGCTATGATTTGGTCCATTAAATCGTGCCCAAATATCATTATGATTATTACTTATTCATTTATATTTATTTTATTTTTATATAAATTATGTTCGTAACATAATCCAGAGACTTGTGTCTCCACACAAGGCAATCTAGAGGTTTCAATACCTCCAACCTCAATTAAGTAAGGGAATCTAGAGGCTTCAATACCTCCACACTCAATAATAAAATTATAGTGGTTCCAACCAATCTTGGGAATCTATAACTCACTCTAGAAAACTAATAAACAAGCAAAGGAAACCTCATAATTCTCCTTACCAAGAATCCAAGGGACAAGCCTCCACCCTAGCTATTAAGGGAATCTAGATAAAGTTATCTCCACCCTCTATCCAAATGAGGAATCCAAAGATCATTGTCCCTCACCTAAGATAAATTCTTCCAATTCCCTTGCACACCACTGAAACATATCCGTCTCCCTCTTTGTTGTGGCCTTATAGGACTTACCTCCCTTGCGTACCTTGGTATCTACTTCTTTTGATGCAAAATTTTATTGTCTGTCCAATTACCTTCGCCAAAATTTTGTTTTCCTCTGGTATATATAGAATTTTCATAGCCCGTGGGGCAGTGCCACATCTCCCTCTATTGTCTCCTTCCTTCTAGTTTATTAAGCGCAACCAACGACCCACTTCCTCTTACATACTTTGGCCTTAAATTCCCAACAATGTTGTCACCTCCATTAATTTCGATATACTCTCTTTCTTGAATTTTTTCTCCAAGGGAGCATGCCCCTTGTCCTCTTGTTCAACTCCCAATTGGTCACATAATCAAACCCATTAAAGATGCATACATATCAGGCTCCTTGGTTTTCATAAACAATGAAGAAATCCCAAGAAATTTCCTCATGGACTCTAGAATTTGTGTCCCAATACCTCAACCCATTTTTAACAAAAGATTTAAAGTATTTATAATAATGGAAAAGTAACGAATGGTTTTCATAGACCCCTGCCCCCTTGGCGGAACACCATCCCCAGTGTTCTATGATCTTATATCAACAAAACATGCTTTAAACCAACACCATTGTTATGGAGCTTTATATACAAAGCTATGTACAACATTTACATCATATTTACATTTGCTCAATAAATAATAATAAAAAAGGATACGTTGCCCACATTTGATCAGCCATCTCCCATGGGGCTTCCTCAGGCCCAAAGTGTCTCCACTACACTTTGAGTTGCTCAATTCTCGAGCGTGGGCTGCCTCCAATTTAGGATGCATAAAGGTTATGGTTGGAACTCTCCCTTTGGTTCCACCTACAACACAAACTAATATATTACATTATTAGCATCCTATATGTATCTTTTAAGCAAAGAGACATGGAAAACATCATGAACTTTCACAGATGGTGGTAAGGCTGGTCTGTAGGCCACTGGCCCTATTATTTCAATCACTTCAAATGGCCCACAAAATTGTGGCACCAATTTGGCACATGACCCTAATTTCAAGGAGCTCTTCTTGGATCCAACTCGCAGGTAAACAGGTTCCTCAACTTGGAACCCTTTGTGCACTCTATGTTGGTCTGCATAGCTCTTCTACTTATCTTCTGCCACCTTTGGATTCCTTATGATGGTTTTTATTTCTTGTTCTATTTCCTTCAACAAATTAGGCCTAATAAGGATCCTATTCACTGGACCATTCTAGCTGACATGAGTATTGCAACTCATCCCATAAAGTGCTTCAAATGGACTCATTTTAAATGATTCTTAATACCCATTGTTATATGTGAATTTCCCAGGTGGAAGGTACTCTTTGAACCTCCTTTGTTGATAAATTACATACATCCTCAACATGTCCTCGAGGATTCTATTAGTTATTTATGTTTTCCCATGAGTCTGTGGATGGTAAGTTGTGCTAAAGGCCAACTCAGTTCCCAATCCCGCGAATAATTCTCTCCAAAACATTGAAGTGAACTTGGCATCTCTATTTGAGATCATCTTCTTGGGGACTCCATGCAATCTCACAATCTCCTTAATGAAAATCTGAGCCACCTCACATGCTGAGTTTGTAGACTTAACAACTACAAAGTGAGCCACTTTTCTTAATTTTTCCACCGTAACCATGATTGCATCATATTGTTTAGCAGTCCTTGGAAGTCCTGTAATAAAGTCCATAGAAATCACTTCCCACTTTCGTTCCAGAATGGGAATAGTCTGCAATAAGACAATTGGGTGTTTGCACTCAGCTTTTACCTAATATTGGCACTCCATGCACTTAGAGATGAATTCAACCACCTCCCTTTTCAAATTTGGCCAAAAATAGATTGCTTAATGGTTGTTAGAGTATTTTGATATCCTAAATAACCAAAATATGGCTTTGAATGAAATTCATTCAATATAATCTTCTTTATATTGCCCTCATTTGTTAAATATATTGTATTCTCGAATCTAATCAATGCATTTTCTAAGAGGTAATATTCCTTGTATAGTTCACCCTCAAAATCTTGTTGCATTTTCTCCTTTGACTGCTGATATTTTTTTATTTTGTTGCCCAACATCTTTGATCCTTTAATCAAGGTTAGTTCCATAGGAACTTATGGCTTTTATATGGTTTATTTGCACTCTCTTGTTGAGTGCATCAACCACTCTATTTTCTTTGCCTTTAAGGTATTTGATCTCGAAACTAAACTCACTGACTATGGCCAACCATTTAGCTTGCCTTGCATTTAATTTAGTTTAATCAAACAAATATTTTAGCCTTCCCTTATCAGTTATCAGAGTAAATATTCTTCCAATAAGGTAGTGTATCCACATTTTCAATGCGTGGATGATGGTAGCCAATTCCAGGTCACAAGTTACATAGTTTTTCTCATGTTCATTTAACTTTCAAGATTCATAACAGACCACTTGGACTTCCTGCATCAGGATTCAATTGAGTCCTTCCTTGTAGGCATCTATGCAAACCACACAATCCTTTTTTGGGTCTACAGTTCTTAGCATTGGTTCATTGGTTAAAAATTGCTTCAACTAATAGAAGCTTACTGCAAAATTAGTTTTCCATTCGAACTTCTTCCCTTTCTTTTGCAATGTTGTAATTGGGTGGCCAATCTTGGAGAATTTTTTAATGAATCTCCTGTAATAACCTACCAATCCCATAAAGGACCTAATTTTAGTCATGTTAGTGTTGGCCATTCCATGATGGCCTTAACCTTCTTTGGATCAACTACTACTCCTTTTGAGACAATGTGTCCCAAGTAATGGTTTTGTGACTGAAAGAAGTCATATTTACTAAGCTTTGCACAAATCTTATGCTCTCTTAGAAATTGTAGTATTGAGGCCAAATGCTCTTCATGTTCCTCCTTGATCTTTGAATATACAAAAATTTCATCGACAAAAACCACTACAAATTTATCCAAATAAGGGCACTACGCATTATTCACAAGGCACATAAAAGTTGCAGGGGTATTAGTAAACCCAAAGGGCACTGCCACAGACTCATAATACCCTTATCTCATTTTGAAGGTTTTCTCTTGGATATCTTCATCTTTAATGTACACCTAATGATAGCTTGATCTCAAATCAATCTTGGAGAAGGTTGTTGCTTCCCTTAACTGATTGAATATATCATCAATCTATGGCAAGTGATACATGTTCTTGATGGTCACCTTATTGTTGTCTATAGTCACTACACAACCTGAGTGTTCCATACTTCTTCTTAGGAAATAGAAATGATTCTCCCCATGGAGACACACTTGGCCTTATCTATACTTTGTCCAACATCTCCTTGAATCATAGCTTCAGCTTAATCAATTTTTGAGTGCTCATTTTATATGGAGTCTTAAATGTTGGAGCTGCTCCCTGAATTAATTCAATAGAGAAATCCACTTATCTACGAGGAGGAAGCCCAGGTATGTCTTCAAGGAATACATCATGGAACTGTTTTAAAATGGGATATTTTGATAGAACGTCACTACCTCTCTCCCCAACATTGTTGTTAGCTTCAACACTGTTAGAAATTTGCATAACAAATAGGATGCATCTCTTCTTGTTGCTTCTCTTGGCTTGCATGGATGTAATTAATATTAATCATATGTGTTTTGATTTTCCATGCAATGTTCTTCTTTCCCCACACTCATTTAAGCACTCAATTGCCTTTTCAAATAAATATACCTTGGTGTGATGCATGTACAACTAGTTTGTACCCAAAAATATGTTATACGCTCCTAGTCGTAACACATTAAGATGTGAAATGGTTGGCATGCCATTCAATTCAATCTGGAAATCTATCACCCAATATTCAACTCTTCTCCTTGTTCATGTTGCTCATTGAACCAACCATGATTATCCATGTGCCTCCTTATTCAATTGACATTGCTCTACGAGTACTGGGCTAATATAATTGAAATTTGATCCACAGTAAATTAAAACATAAATAAATTAATTCCATAGATTACCTTCCATTTCAATTGTGGAAGCCTGGTGGTCGGCCTACTTGTTTTCCACTGCCACATATATTGTGGGAAAATTGCGAGCCATATCTCCCATTGTTTGGGCTTCTTGAGCGTTGTAAAGGTGTGGCCCAACACCCTTGTACTGTGGACAATATATTTTGTTGTGACTTCCTCCACAAGTCGAACACTTTAGTGGCTCCCTCGTATCACCCTTAATTTTTCCTTCCACGAGTTGATTAGAACGACCTCTATTTATTGCGTTGCCTCTCAGTTGAGGTCGACGCTGACCAGTTGAAGTTATATTTTCTCTCTTGCTTGAGGCTTGGGATTTCTATCCTTTCTTATGCCCCTTTTCTATATATTTCAGGTTGCATTTCACCTTCTAACCCATCTTGAATTTTGGCTTGTGTTTTGACAATTCATAACTATGCTTTAGTTTCTAAATTGCATCCTATAATGTCTTAGGCCCTAATGCTTACAACAACCATGAATCACATGCCTACATGCCAAGCATACAACTTGTATGACGATCTTCTCTGGCCTCGAGGTCCAATGCTGCAACTTCACTTTCATGATCTGCATCTCCTACTCTATCTCATCCAACACATTGGCATCATAACATACCAATATCATCATGATGGCCTAATTGCGTACAATAACCTTATGCACAACATTGTCAACCAAACCAATGAAAACTTGACCATATGCACCCACTTGAAATGTATAAGCAATCATGAATGACCAATGCATGTTCAACATATAACCTCACACAAGCATACATACATGGACAACATGCAAGCATTACCAATATGTGACCTAGCATAAACAAGCAATGAATGTACATTATGTAGAAACATGTAAGCAAGCATGCACAGACAATACACAAGCGAGAACAACGCACAATCAACCATACATTCATGACAACATATTGATGACAACACCATAAGCACTTCCATGGTGACACCACTACCACCATGGTCAACACAACATGGATGCATCAACCACATACAACATGGGTATGAAAACACATAATAAATCGACATAAAAGCATGAACAACACACCACCCATCCTGTCCAAGGGTTGAACTGTGCTATGTTTCCACTCCGTGGTATCAGATATCACACAAAGATACCGAAACCAAACATCACCCAGAGATAATGGAAAACAACACCACCATCATGCATACGCAACAAGCACATAGAACATAATCATGAGGAACATATATGCAATAGAAATGTATCCACGACAACACACACGACCCAAGGAGAGTGCAACCACGCTCTGATACCACTCTCTAACACCCTCTTCCCACATATACCCTAGTAACCATCCAACTGGGGTAAACATGTGAAGATAGGCTAATAATACAAGATTCAACCTCCTAGATGACCTTAAGGAAGTGAAACCGATGGAAACACGAAAAAAACACCTTACACTGCATCATTGACATCCCAGGGGGTAACCCAACCTCCCAGGGCCCTATTCCCTGAGGGGGGACTGGCTTATAGCCCCTTTGAGGGTGTTTCGCGGGCTTGTAAGGGAAAGGGAGTGGCTCTAGACCCTAGAGCTGTGGGCTATCCTTGGCAAGGTAGCGACTTAGGATAAAACAACAAATTTTTCGCCTGTAGCTTCGGGATTTGTGCCATTTTTTAACCCCTGAGCCCAGGTCACTACCTAGAACTCCTGTAACTTTAGGAGAGGATAAATAACATTGAAACAAACATATGGAAGCAATCAAATCATCAGGAACTCATCCGACCCCACCCAACCATGACAAGGATTTCGTCAAACATGTCACAAACATAACATCTACAGGTATAAAAAAACATATTTAAACATAGGGGTCTCTTTCTTATTTGAGAATGGATAAGAAGCATTTCTCCCCTACATTATAAGCTATCATTTAATAAATTTAACCATAGATATGAGTGCATTCATTTACAAGTAAAAACATGGAGAGAGCCATACCTCATCACTACCACATTACACGCTTATAACCGATGTGACACCAATAGAAGTACCATAGCTACATCACCAATATAATCCATACATATACCAGTGCATATAAACATCGAATACCAAGGAAATGAACCTTTCATTAGCGAGTGTAAAAGCCAACCCAGAATGGGACTTCCACCTTCCACCCGACCATAGACCTCGTTGAGCCAAATCTGACTTCAGCCAATCACCCTCGTTCCATATTCCAGCATGAATGTGGGACCTTATCAAACACATCAATCAACACCAAACCAGGGCTCCAGAGGCCAAACCGTCTCAATCCCAAACCAGGATCCAGAGGCCAAACCGTCTAAACCCCAAACCAGGGCTCCAAAGGCCAAACCATCTCAACCCCAAACTAGTGATTCCACCTCACGGTCATACATCACTTACTGTCACGGATTGGTCTCCATCCAAGCTGCTCCAAGGCTTCAAAGTGTTTGTTCCAACCAAGGTTCGAGGACTAGTAACTCAATCCTAGTTATTCTCGGGTTCCAAAGTGTTTTTCCAACCAAGGATACAAGACTAGTAACTCAACCCCCCTAGGGCTCAAAGCGTTTATCCAACCAAGGCTTTAAGACTAGTAATTCAACCCAAAATTTGTCCACCAGGCTCTAGAGAGTTTATCAAACCAAGTCTCCAGGAACTAATAACTCAACCCAACAGCTAAAGGAATCATGAGAACCAACCAGAAAACAATCAATGGAAATAAAATCACAATCACCATGGATATACAGGAAATGGAAAGGCTAGGAAAATCCACATGCATACACATGCATGCCAAAAATAACGAGGAAAACATACATGCAACTCGGTACCTACACTTATAACTTGTTGTAGATGCTGATCCCGATGTCCTCTTCCGATTTCCTTCTTTTCCTTTGATTTCTATATCCAAATCTCCAAGTATGCAACACTCTACAAGAGTGCTCCAAGAATACACTAAGTGCTCAAGAGTATGAGAGAGAGAGAGAGAATAATGAGAAATACAAAACTGAATTGACCAAGCCTTTCCCACTGATCCTCAAAAGCCTTTTTATTAATGAGGCCTTTAATTTGTTCATTTTCCATTATTTTCCTTCAATTTCCTCCTCACATGCAACTTGTGACCTTTCACCTTCCTTTTCTCCTAATTTCCATTATTTTCATAAATAAAATTCCAATTAATGCCTCATGCCTTTTCAAAGCCTTTGCCTTTGCCTTTGTCAATTTCCTTAGCCATAATAACCGAAATGAACACCCACTAGGATTTTTTCCCACTATTCAACTTGGAATACGTGTCCCATCTGTTAGGGTCCTATAATACTAGGATTCATAATTTTTGAATTGACTTTAATTAGTCTTGTAATATGTGCGTACTTTGCTTTCTGCAAATTGTTTTCCCATATCAAAAAAATAAAATAAAAAATATAAAGAGGGTAAAAGTCCTAAAAGAAAAATCAAAGGACTTGAAAGAAAAAATATCAAAAAAGAATAGAAAATGGACCCCAAACAAAAAAGAGATGAAAATAAAACATGAAAGTGATGCAAATCCAAATGCCACTACTATTTATTTTTTTCTGCAAAATAAAGATTGTGTGCAGCTTGTTACAATGCCACAATCCATGAAGGTTAAACAACTTAAACTTAACCTCTCATGTTTTAAATTTCATGTTACTAGATAGAGAATAAAGATCTAGCCAAACAATTTAATCTTGGCAGATCAGTAGTTAGGTAGAGAATAATAAGGAGCTCAACAGCTTAATCTAAGCTCTTGGAAGAAATAAGGATAGAATTAGCTAGTTTGTTGTTTTAAAAGAAAAATGAACAAGGGTTTGCAAGCTCAAATGCAGCCAGGTAAATGAAGAAAAAATGTTAGGGTAGCATATGGGTAGGCAGAAGTAGTTTTTACAATCATGGATAAGCAGAAATTTGGTCATTTCAGTCACTAACTTCCTTTAAAAATCATCGCCTTGTAAAAATACTTCATCCCCTCCATTTTCATTATTTCCCCTTCATTTTTCCTTTTCCCCATTATCATTCAGTTTCACTAGCAAAAATCCCCTTTTCCTAAAGTTTAAAACTCGTTATACTTAAGGAAAGTAAAACCCTTTAACTAATTCCCCTTTTACCCAAAAAATACCCAAAAAACCCACAAAATACTTTATCCTAAGTGTACAAATATTATGTTGGGACCCACAACAAAGGAATTTATCCCTACATCATGTTTTACACTAGCTTAGTGTATTTTCCCTCATCTCATTCATTACTAACACATTAATTTATATATTAATTCCTTTATTTACCTTTGAGCCCGTATTAGATTAATTCCTTTTATTATTATTTCCCACCCATATTTTAGTTTTAACCTATGTTTTATTTTCCCACGTGATATATACTCCCGCTCATCCCATAGGTTAAAACTATTCCCACTATATAATAACCCCGCCAATGCTAAAGTTACATACGCATGCATTTCATTTGTTAATAAAACAATACTATCTATCTATCCAAACTATGTATTAAACCTTATGTTTAAATACATGTTATTACCTCCCGCTGCATAAAAATCTTGGGCCCCACGCCATCAGACCATGCAGCTTTATCGCACGATCCGCTCCGTTTGATCTAACTCCATCGGATCCAACGGTGACAAACCTTCATCGCACATTTCATTGCGCAAACGATAAACAAACAAAAAGCTCACGATAAATGCAATTTTCGGGGTTTATCTCACCTCCACGCGTCCTGATTCTATTGGATCACATCGATCATTCCAAACCTGCTTACCACCTTTCAACCATGTGAAAACCACCTGATTGTTTTTCCTCCCCCGTGCCTAAACCACCCCCTATTTGAATTGACCTACATTTAATGCATTCACTGTTCATTCAAATTGTTTATAAAAACGCCCGAATGCATTCATTCATACCTTTTTGTTACCGTTTTCCGTGCAAAAGAGAATTCCAGACCAAAAAGACCACTATCGCCTTTGTTTTTAGCCTAAAAACAAATACAATTCACCAAATCCGACTGCTACAATCGCTGCAGAAGCCATCAAAGTTCCTATAAAGACCAGAAAAAGCTTTTGAAAGCTTTCCAAGCACAGAAACCCTTCTACACAGCGAATTTCCAAATTCCTAGGCATTCTTCAGAGGAAAAAGACTCATTCATCAAATCCAAAAGAGTTTTACAGTTAATTAAATCAGTTAGGAGCCTGTATACCTAAAAGAAACCCCTTTTGCTTCATAAATTCATTTATTTTGTAGACCCTGAGCATTTTTCACAGGCTCTGAAGCCTTGACCTGTTTTTTTTAAACAAAATTTGATTAAATTTGACCATTTGCAGACCTAAGAAAGCTCTCTAAGACCTTCAAAACCTTTCCTACAGTACTCAGGCATCCTTCTGCATAAAAATTGATGTCTTAAGATTGTTTTTATCACAGAAAGTCCAGTGTAAACCCTAGATATCATTTGTTGAAGCTAAAAGGTCTTGAAATTGCTCTTTTGATAAAGAAATTACGGTTTGAGTTAATTGATTAGAATTATTCCTTTACAGGCAAAAGATAGAACCCCTGTCATATCTAAAAACCTTATGCAAACTGTTTAAACTTTCAAAAGTGTTAATCCAGGCCATAAATCATTGTTTTAAAAGATCAAAAAGTATAAAATTGATAAATCAAACCAATCAATGG
This sequence comes from Pinus albicaulis, assembly GCA_034641835.2. Classification (NCBI taxonomy): domain Eukaryota; kingdom Viridiplantae; phylum Streptophyta; class Pinopsida; order Pinales; family Pinaceae; genus Pinus; species Pinus albicaulis. The sequence continues at coordinate 356,289,234 of CM076580.1, forward strand.
CTTCCAAAAGCACTCTAGTAATTAACCCTCTACAACCTCATGTTGTAGATGTAGAGCATATTCCGTTGGCAGATGTAGATTTCAAAATTACTGATACTGTAATAGAGTTTAACCTTCTTGAGCTCCACTGCTAGAGCCAAAAGAAATTCCTAGATCAAGCTAATGAAGTGTTTATCTGGGAATCAAATTTGCCTAAATATGTTGTTCCCCATACTCACCAATGCCCAGAAGCAATCAGAATTTGCCAATCATGTTACTCTCCTAATCAAAGAGCCATTGTGAACCCTGAAAAGGAAGTCTTGTTTACCATTACAACTGAGTCTATCAACCAGATTCTTTAGTTACAGCTTGGGCCAAATGAAGTTCCTTTGTCAATTGAAGCCCTTACAAAGTTATACTTGGATCTGGATTTTCCCAAAAGATTCCATATTTTTCAAACTTTCATGTCATCCTATGTGGAAATTCCTAAGCTTAATCCTCCATACTCCTTTGCTAAATTCTAAGAAAGGACTAGACATATTATTTCCATGTTATCTTTTATCCTTGGCTATTTCACAAATGAACATGCTAATGTTGCGGTTCTTGGTTTCTTGTCCATTTTGTACCTGGTCAGCCTCTTGCTGTCATCTTTAACTTTGCCCAATATATTGCTGACAATATCCATGAGCAATTAGTCAAACTACCTTTTGAAGGTGTTTTTAGGTATTCTTCATTTCTATTCCACATGTTCCTTTATTTTTAGTCTGAAAAGTTTCATATAAGTCTTCAAAAGCTTGATATGGAAGGAAATCCACAATCTGTCATGTTCTGGACTTCCTTGATAAGGAAGGAGTCAAATGAGTTTACTTATTCACAATTCACAGATTATTTTATCCATCCCTTGGTCAATTTTACAAACAACAATGTGCAGCCCAGAATTAGCAATGAAATCAAGAAATTTTTGCAATTGTCTGAGCATAGTAGGATAGGTGATTGGTACTTGTACCAAAATCACACTGAAATCAGAGTATATGGGTCAAGTCTCATTAATTATAAATTGCCAAAATACCTCCCTATGAGGTTACTTGCTCTGGAGTATATAAGGAAAATTTTAAATATAGATGCTGTCAATTTCTTAATTGCAAAGAAGAAAACACAATTCAAGTTAAAGAACCAGGTTGGCCCATTCATATTTAATAATAGAGAAGCAGGTCTAGAGGCAGAAAAAAAGTTGCAGGAGTTCAAATTTAGTCCAAGTTTTCTTTGGTATTATGATCCCCTTTGTATTATTAGCAAAATGAAAGTTAAGTGCAAATTAACTCCATACATACATGAAAAGAAGCCAGATAGTGAGAAATTCTAAAACCAATCTGAGTGGTTAGAGAATACATAGGTAGAAGTTGAGAAGCAAAGTGATACCAGTCAAACTTTGCAAACTCCATCCCATGAAGACAGAAGTGCGAAAAGAAATAGGGAGGAAGGGTCTTATACAACTGAGACTACTACAACGACAAAATTCAAACTAAGATACAATGAAAAGCCAAAGGTAAATCCTGCAAGTAAAGAAAAGGAGACAGTAGGTCATTGACACAGAAGTTGTAGAAAAAGACACTGTACCTCCTACAATCATTGAAGAGGAACAACAACCCAACACTTCTAATACACAATTAATTCAGAAAGAGCATATTATAGAAGTGTCTTCATCAAAGAAAGTAGAAGAAAAGGACATGGACATCAAGGAAAGATACAAGGAAATTAAGGCTAAAAATGAAGAAACAAAAAATGAAATATATTCTCAGTACCTAAAGCAGACTCCTAGCATTCAGAACAAACTGCTTTCAGCCTTTTACTACAAGAATAAAAAGATGTTGATGACAGTTCTACAACCCACAGTTTCAACTCCTAAATCATCCTCTGATTATAAAAAGATTGATTTTGAAGTTCCATTCCAGGATATTCATCCTTTGGATCAAATTGAATTCCATAAACATGCAGGAGAGATGATTTATTCCACAATGACTACTAAGGCCACGAGTGCACAAAAGCTTCAAAATACTTTGATAAATGTAAGAGATCAGCTCAAACTTGAGAAGGCATCATTATATTCAAAGGATACCAGAATCAAATCCTTGGAGGAACTAGTGATTGAAGTAGGATATGATCCTCAAAACATAAAAGCTGCAGAGGAATTAATAAAAAAGAAGAATGCTGATATTGCTGCACTTAAGAAACAATTGAAGCTGCGCCCTACAGAGCATCCACAAGCCAAGGAGGTTATATAGGATTCTAATAAAAAAGATGAGATGATGAGTCTCATTTTACAGCTAACAGCCCAAATTAAAGAAATGGAAAAATTGGTCCAAGAGAAAGAAGTCAACAAGGCACAGGAAGTTCCTACAATTGTGATTACTGTAGTTACAATAGCTATACCATCTACTTTGGCAGAAACACTAGCTCCAAATGTCCCAATGGCCACAACAGTTCTAGTCACTTCATCAATAACTTCAACCACTGAATGTTCAACAACAGCAGCACATCAATCAGATGAAGCCAACAAATTAGTAAAAGCAATGCAAGATATGTCTATCCAAACCAATGAGATAAACAGGTTAAAGGAACATATACAAAATCTTGAAGATGCTAATAAAATTGCACAAATAAATGCCAAGAATGAAGAGCAAAAGGCCAACAGATTGAATGAACAACTAAAGAAGTTGGAAAAAGAATTAACTTTGAAGGAACCAATGGCACATGTTAAGCAGTAATTATGGTCCAATATCATTGAAGCAATTAATGATACTTGGCCATCTATACAGGTCATCTATGAACAGAAAGATTTATTGAAATAAGCAAAAGAGGCAATACAGAAGACAAAAGGAGAACTAGGTAAAAAAACTGAAGAAGCACTAGAAATCATCAAATTTCTCAATTCCAAAAATAAACAAGAACTGGAAGAAATTTGAATTACAGACAGAACAGAGACCATCCTAGAAGTTGGGAAGGTAATATCCAAGAAGAATTTGATGACACAATTAGAGGAAAAGTGCCAGAACATGGAAATGGAAATCACAAGATTCATGATTAATTTTGACATTCTAAGGCAAAAAGGCCTTCCCAATCCTCTAGTGATCAATGATAAATTAATGAAGCGGGAGGATTATGACAAAAAGATGAGAGAATTTTCCAAAGAGCAGGTAAATAAATCAACTTTGCAGGGAATCCCAACAGGGAAGGTACTATATAATAATTTTGAAAATTTGTTTTACTTACAACATGAAGTAAAACACTTGTTTGTGAACAAACCAACATAAATATACTAAAGCTAATGAAAACTTCAGAAGGCTTATGAAGATAAATTGCCAGAAACTGAGTTCTGGGAGAAGTTGACTGATCTACTGTAAGATCAGATTATAGTGAGCACAGAGCAGTGAAAGTAAAAAACAAAGTTTGTTATTTTTACACCAGCATTGACAGTTTTCTGCAGTAAAAGAGTATCAGGATGAAAGTCTATTAGATGAAAGGTTAAAGACAAAATCAGAGCAAAGATGAATCTTCCAGCGCGAAGGGCACCTCATTGTCTAGCTGTAGTATTCGTTGAACAAACAAAGAGACAAAGCAGTGATAAAATCAAGACAACCAATCATTTTATTTCAATAAAAAAGGACAGTTAGCATTAGTTAGGAAGCTGTCACTATCTTCTCACATGAAGATATTTATTTTCCACAAAAAATTCCTAAGTTTATTCTAGGATATTTTGTACAATGTTTTGTATTAATACTTCTCATTTGGAAGTATTGAGGGTGGATGAATTGCTGAACATTTCTGTAGTTATACTATTCTGAACCTAAGGGTATTTTGTATCAATTTCAAGTCAGCAGACTGGATCACAGGAAATAAAGCATCATATAACAAGATTCATGTGTTGGGCTACTATAGTGAAGTATTTTCACATGTTACTTTGTCAATTTTCTTATGTTTTCCATAAATGCTTGAATGTGCTCTTAATCGAAATGATAAATCAGGAATTGTTATTTCAGAATATGTTAAAAGCACTTTGTTTTGGCTGATTATCGTTTATATGTTTTCAACTGATATCTAGACTAGGGAACCCTTAATTGCTCCCTGATTTCGATTGACCTCTATCTTTTCACTCCTAATCCAGATTTAAGAATTCTTAATTTCTCTTTTATCCCAATCAAAACCATTTTCACCATCAGCCTTGAAGATTTTAAGTAACTCAACTATCTTGCTCTGTAAAAATTTACCTTTAGACCTTGATCCTGATATGACTGCTTGACACATTGAATCCATTTTCCTAATGGGATACATACCTATAGCTATCCATCTAAGTAAGTATTTTCACCACAGAATCAAATCAAAACCCAAAACCAATTTGCTCTATATAACTAACCTAAAATCAAATATAATCAACAAAGCTAAATCATATAGAGAGAGCCCTCTCTGTGCATTAGGAAGGCTAGATCCTAAGGCTTAAAAGTAGGTTTGTGGTTACCTCTGATATTCTTTAAAACTAAAATAAAAAATCTCACAACTTTTGAGAATTATTAGAGTGATAACACCATCCACCGTGGTCTTATATATATTTTTACATGTATTTTTACTAGGGTTGTTACAGTCTTCTCAGGAGTGTCTAGTAGTGTCCTTCCCTTCACGGTATCATTGCTTGCATCCGGTGCCTCTTTCTGGATCTACTCTCATCTACCTTGTTTTTTCTATCTTCTCGTTCCGAGGGACTCTGCCTATCCTTAGTTCTAACCCCCAACTCATGCTGCATCTACCTTTGCAAGTTTGAAAGACTTTGTAATATGATTGCATTCACTTTTTGCTTATCTCTCATGTGCTCTGACAAGCCTTTCATTCTCAGCCTTGCAATTCCTTATTTATGCCCTTAAGCTCATTAGGGTATCCATTGAGTTAGGAGAATCTGCCCCTCCTCCTTGCTTGAATAATATTTCTTCCTCATATCCATGTTGTGACTAATCAGAGCTATATTGCATCATTCTCGTCCTCATTCTTTTTTGGGCCTTTAATGTCTCCTTATATGTTTTCATGCACACACACAATTATTCAAACAAAATTCAGTATGCACAGTTAAGAATATCATCTTATCTCATTATTGGGGGTCTTACTGAGGTAAGGTTAGCTTAAACATTCTCATGTCATGTTAGTACTTTACTATCAATAAGATCATGTCAGGTCAATGGTATATAAATAGTAATAAAATCAGGTCAAAACATCAATAGCATGCTACATGCATATATCACATTGTAAGCACATAGAATAATACATGCAATCAATCCACATGATAAACAAGTTCTAACACCTATAATGTGTTGCAAGGCTTCATCCAATTTCCAAAGGTCCAGTGTTGAAACCTTTACTATGACACCACTCTATAACATGCCCCATGCTATCCATACCCCCTACTAAGGGTAGAAGGAGGTAGTTACTCTTCTTACGTAACCTCCAAAGTCCAATTATGGAAATGAGGTATAAATTTTTCGACTTCCTCAAAAACATAAAATGGATATCATCGTTGCATTCATCTCTTCGAGACCTTTCCAACGATATAAAGTTTTCCTCAATCTAACTCCCAGACCAAAATATATGGTTGATCAAAGTATGGTCTATTAGGTCTCGCCTAACCTACTACACAGCCATCGTAGTCATATTGTATGTCACCCCCATGTGGTAGATTCCAACCCATTCATAATTAGTGTCATGACCTTTCGATAGCCACAAGCAAATGTGTATTATAACTTATACATTGTATGACCCCCCTTTGTCACCTCACCTTTGGGATAAAATATCGGTTGTTTCCTTCGCAGTTCCTTGCTGAAACTATTGGGGAAGAATGGTTGGGGTTACATGGACTGACATGTCATGCTGCCATGTTAAGATGCTAGACAAGCACTTAAACCAATGACTCATTTCCCTCGTGGACCCTCCTCCTACGCGACTTCACCTTTACTTGCCATCACACACATGTGGTCCCCATTATTGTCACATCACCTCCGGCATACAATACTGGTGGGTTTGCACCCAAAACCACAAGCAATTGTCAAGGGTGAGGTGTCGGTGTGAAGTCAACAAATTTTATTTCCAGGGTAACATCACCCTCCATTTGGCTCCACTTTGTGCATTCCACGTGTCACCCTTCTATAGGCCACATGGCCCCAAAAAAACCAAAATCTGACTAACATGTTTCCTACTCCTAGGTTTCCACATCGTACTGTGGCCACGTCGTCTGCCACATTGGTCATGGGTCCCACCATTCCTTTGATGTGGGGTAAAGTTTAATTTCACGTTATAAAAATTATACCGGGTCCTTCGTTGGTTACATCGAATGCTAAGAAAACGGCCACACAACGACATGTCGTCCCAAAATCTAAATCCCGATGAGATCGTCCTAGCCTCCAATCAAATTTTCCAAGGTAATTCTTCCAAGATGGAAAAATTACCATTGTTTGACAGCTTTGGCTACCATCTAATGCAGATACCTCTCTAGAACTTGGTCACGGTGCCTAATCAAATGGCCGCTTAGAGCTTGAGTCTTCTTGTTCCTTCAAGCCCTAAACTTCCAACACGTGGCTTATGAAAATATATGTATGTTTGGGGATTTTTCCCTGCCCTTAGTGGTTGGTCACTGTGGTTCTATTACATATGGGCCTACATGACTAGAGGTATAAAACCCTTAATTCCTTGAGAGATTATCCCAATGTGACCATATATATGTGTATATATTGCTATGAAGATCTTTGGAGCTATCCCTCTAGAGCTTTAACAAGGACATGACTAAGGTTGTATATTGATATAGGGATTTGCACTCTCCCCTCACAATCGGCTCATATGAGGAATCCTAGTTTAACTTCCTGAAGTCCAATCAAATTCAAAAAATAAGGACCTAGCCTCCTTCCTTTACCTAAAGCATTTAAACGACATAATTACATTTACACAACATTAACACGTGTCTTATCTACATGCTTTTATCTCAACATCAAACATATAACACTACACAACTAATATTTTAAGGGTTAAACAAAAAGATACAAGTATTGTTTACATCCTTTCGGATCGCACATAAATATAGTGCAACATTCACAACCATAAGTTATCTATCGTGCCACCATTACCATTCTGAAAACCAATTAGAATATCACAATCCATTTGCACAATAAGTTACATTTTACACATTCAAAGGCGTGTATATTTAGACAACAAAATACACAGAAGAATCACTTGCACATATGAACCAAGAAAACACTTATCTAGTATCATAAATTAGGCAACTGATGTTGGGACTTCGACTCTCCACCCAACCGTGGTTTTGACTGCATTATGGCCTTTCTTGCAACCAATCATCCCTTGAGCTAGATTCTATAACTTTGAGGAGGTTTAATCCTCTAGAGGTCCAACGCCTCCACCCTCTAGTTACTCAATGATATCAGTAGCTCTCAAAGACTTGGGCTGAAGTAGGGACTCCAGAGACCTCCAACCTCCACCCACCATCCAGAAAAGGGAATCCAGAGGTCTTTCACCTCCACCCTCAATAAGACAAGGGAATCTAGAGACTTATGCCTCCACCCCCAGTCATGCAAGGGAATCTAGAGGTTTCAATACCTCCACTGTCAATTCTGCAAGGGAGTTCAGAGGTCCTCACCTGCACCCTCAATCAAGTAAGGGAATCCATAGGTTTCAATACCTACACCCTCAATAATATAAGCACAATGGTTCCACCCAATATTTGGAATCTATAACTCACTTTAGAAAACCAATAAATAATGAAAGGAAACCTCATAATTCTCCTTATTAGGAATCCTAGGGAAAAACCTCCACCCCATCTATCAAGGCAATCTAAAGAAATCCATATCCACCTTTCATCCAAACATGGAATCAATATATGAATGTACCTCACCTGAGAAAACTTCTTCCAATTCCCTTGTACCCCACCGAAACTTCCTTGTCTCCCTCTTTTATGTGTCATTGTGGGAATTAGCTCTGTTGCGTATCATGGGACATGTAATCCTTACTCTTTATTTCTTTTGATGCATGTTTTTACGATCTGTGTAATCGCCTTCCACAGTGTCATGTTTTCCTCTAGTATTCTCATAACGTACATAGTCCATGGGGTGGTGCCATCCCTCTCTTGTATCCTTCCTTCCACTCTATTAAGTGCAACTAATGGCCCACTTCATCTTATGTACTTTGGCCTTAAATACCCAATATAATGATCACCTCCATTAATTTTTATATCCTCTCTTGCTTGCCTTTTTGCTCCAAGGGAGCATGGCCCTTATCCTCTTGTCCAACTCCCCATTAATGGCATAATATAGCCCATTAAGGATGCATACCTACCATCCTCCTTGGATGTCATGAAAAATAAATAAATCATAAGAAATTTTATCCTCATCTCGAGAATCCATGTCCCAAGACCTCAACCCATTTTTAACAAAATATTTGGAGTATTTATAATAATGAGAAAGTAACCACGGGTTGTCTCATTAACCATCTCTTAATTAAATGCACAGCTAGGTTCATCAACAAAATAAAATTTACCAATCCAAATCATGAAAAATGGCACAATAGATTCTACCCAATCAAAGTTCTTCATTAAATTCTTCAAAACTTACTTGGGCTCCCTTACCAGGTGTTATCACTGTTCCCAACTTGCTAAGGTTGACAGTAGGATTGGAGAAAGGTAACCACAGACTAAAATTTAGGTCAAGTAGCTAGCCCTACCCAGACCAGAGAGGGCTCTCTCTATGTCACTTTGCAGTGAAAGGGATGACTGGATATAATTTTTTAGGCTAGTTATGATGCTCAATAGATTAAGGTTTTTGTTTGTTTGGAGTTTTGCTGGATAGGAGTGACAATTAGGAGACTAGGTCTAGGGTTTCGATCTGATTTCAAAGGTTTAGTTGCAGAGGTAAGGGTGAGGCCACATAGTTAAGCTAAGAAGCATGATTAATTTTTCATTATGTATAGATTGAAATGAGAGGGAATCAGAATGAGCATTAAACTGAAATTCATTCATCAGAAGATCAAGACAATTTCATGAAAATATTATGAAAAACAGAGCATGGAAAGCATGTTTTCTGTCAATAAAATGATAAGGCTTAGCATAAATAAGCATATATGTGAAAGATGAGTAACATGACAGTCAACATCATGAGTTTACAGAGAAAAACAAATGCTCAAAGGCATACCATAGGAGTCTCAACACTATCTCTGCAACACTGTCCTTGATTTCATTAACAAAATCTTGTACAATAGCTCCAATGCAAATAACAACTATCCAACCCCGTCAAAGAAAAAATAGAGTCTACTTATAGAAAATATAGAGAATGACACCTCATCAGGTCGAAATCCCATCCAAAATGAATCATAAATGCAAAATATGAGTCATTTCCTAGTTTCTAGGGAGGTCAGCCTGAATTTTAGCTATAAACTAGGAGTGTTTGTCCCTTATATTGATTACAAATTACTTCATGATAGGAAGCCAAAAAAAACCCAATAAATGTAACGAAAACTCATAGCCTCAAATTTGCGACCATTTCTGAGCTTGAAAAGTGTCTTGAGGGAATCCAATGCTCATCTGTGACAATTATGACTGAAGATTTTAAAAACAATTTGCAGAAGTGTAACAGAAATTTGGAGGCACTTTGAGAATTCCAAACACTTCTTAAAAAACTTTCAACTAGCCCTGTGTGTCTAGTTTCCATAACATCTTGAATTTTGCAAAATGGACCATAGGAAGGCATTCAAAAATCCATTCTCCCAGAGTCACTCAAAAGCGTAATAGAGGGTCAAAAAAGTAGGCATACACATGAAAAATAGGTGGATTTTGAGTTTTTTCTCCCAAATTGCAGCTTTTCATGCCATGAGGGTTACTGTTCTGTGATTTACTCATCAAAATACATCAGTCCATGTAAATAAATCCCTATTTGGATGCCTCCAAAACAAAAAATCATAAGTGTATGTTACCCTTATGCAATGAGAAATTTCCAGAATTGTGCCAAAAATCATGTCAAATACCAAAATTGCTCCAAAGATTTCAAAATTTTTTCTTTGACACCTGTAAGAGATAGGCTAAACAAATAATGAAGCTTCGGCTAATGAACCCAAGCTGTCCTTCTCCTTGAGCTTCATTTGTGCCTCTTTAAGCCTCTTTTTCACTTGTTTCAGCCTTATTTGAGAAATGGTATCCCTGGTATGATAATGACTTGTCATGTGCCTTTGCAGCATGTTATCCTTTTTAGCCTTCTTCAATAGCTTCTAAAAATACTCATTAAATATTGATACCCATAGCTATCTATCCTCATTGATCTCCATGGCAATGAGCTGATCAAATGTCAACTCTTTAGATTGATGAATTTGGGGTCTCTCTCGCTCCAGTGCCCTTTTTAGGCCTCTTGTTCTTGGTCTTTTTGTATGTGTTTCAGCCTCCAATCCTACATTTGGTCAAAAAAAACAATCTTCTTACCTTTACCTCTGTTTGCCTCCATGTCTGATTTGTAATTACTTTGTAGGAGTTGATTCACTTGCAATTGAAAATTTTCCCGCTCAAGGAAAGTAATTTAGGATTGGGCAATGGAGAAGGCCTATTTCAATTCTTCTATATCTTTATATTTCTCTTTAATGATGTCTTCAACTCATCTAACCTCTTTATGCTCTGATACCTCAGGCTCTAATGGCATTGACTCATCATGTTGATGCAAGAGAGGTTGCTCCTCTATCTAACATTGCTCGACATGGGTGCCAAGTGTAAGAAAAGTCATGGTAGACTTAGGCACAATAACTTGTCTCTTCCCTCTCTCATATATGTGCACAAATCCCACAACCCTAGGGACATATGAAAGCTAAATAGGCATGCTAGAAGAGCCAATCTCCATTGGATGTGGTGATGATGTAATAGGCAAGACAAAAAGCATTGTTTACAACCTCTCCAAGAAGCCTTCCTACGTCATGTTTATGGAGGACAAGTGATGCAACACAATGAGCTTGATTAGGCCATGATGAAAGAGACTAGTATGATGATCTTCCCTTCTATTCTGAACCTTCTCAACCATCTTAATCAAGCTCCTGTATAAATAATGAGGCAAATCAAGTGTTTTGACTCTGGTAAAATGCATCAAAAGCCTGATGTGATACCTATATAGCTTGGAGAATCTTCCTTCGCATGTAAAGTATTTCATTATAAACATCATCAGAGGAGCATACTTGTTTCTAAGATTTATGAAAGGAAAAATAAATTTTGGATCATCTCTAGCATGAGGCTTGAGGAACTGCTTGTAGTTTTCAATGTCTAGGTCCATACCCTTGAACCACTGCTCTCCATGAGAGGGGATACCTGTAGCTGAAGCAATTAGGTCAGATGATAGGCTGATCTCCATATCGGCAAGAGTGAACTTTCCCATATTGTAGCTGGTTGCAAAAAGGTTGGACAATTGAAGATGATACCCCCCTTCCATAAGCCTTTCAGAAATTTTTGAACACTGAGTTATTTGAAAGCACCTTCTGGCCAATGGCGAAGCATTAATCTCGTGCATGGTGAATGGCTCAAGTTTGATATGGTGCCCCTCTTTGAAGCTATTCTTGTCACTTTCCATGGTGTTTGTCACTGGAATGAAGAAAACCCTAGGGTGTCAATGAAATGAGTGAATGATAATGGAAATTTGAAAAACATGATGTAGGAAGGTGTGAGTTTGGTGGATGAAATGGAGGGTCTTTAAGCTGAGAAAAATTATAGAAAAATTTTAGTAGGTAGTGTTGTGTATTAGCTTCAAGTTGTATGTGGAATGAGAGAAAATGGATGAGTGGAAGGTGTCAAAATGTCTAAAACACAGGAAATTCCCAATTTTAACTATGAGAATAGCCTGTGCAATAGTAGGGTAAGTTTGTGAGGTGAAATAGGGGTGATGGGGTTGAGAAAAAATTCTGAAAAAAATTTCAGTGAATAGGATGGTGTCTTGTCTCCACAACGAAGGTGCAATGAAGGCAAATGGAGGGGTATAGGGTAGTCAAAACCTCAAAACATAGTAATTTCCCAATTTTGACTATGGGAAAAAAACAGGTAAAAGAACTGTTTTTGATATTTGAGGGTCATGGAGATTGATAAAATTTTGATAGATTCAGTGGGTAGGCTGACACCTTAGCTCCACATTGCAAGTGGAATGAGGTCAAATGGATAGGTTTAGGTCATTCAAAACCCTAAAACACAGTCACCTGATATTTTCACTGTTTTTACTGTGTAAAATAGTTTAGAATTAGGGTTTTGATGGTGTAAAACATGTTATGGATGGTGATGTAGGTGATAGGCTTGTGATGATGGAGCATGGGGGTGTAGGAATCATGGTTTGGATGATGGGTTAGGGTTTAGGTTGAAAAGTGTAGGTTAGGGTTTGTCAACATATAAAAAAAAATATGTAGACAATGAAAAGCGCGGAGGAGAAAATAAAAGAGGATGACATGCCTTTAAATCCTCAACATTAAACCAAAGACTAGCATGGACGAATGCTTACCTTTTATTAGAGGCCACACCAAGGATGAGAACACGAGCTTGAAAGTTTAGGAGGATTTTCGAGCTTCAACAACATCGGAGACTATCACACAAAGAAGCGTAACAATGTAGCTAATGTACACCACAGGGGCGTAACACCAGTCTGCGTAACAAGTGCTTTCTATAATACACATAAGCGTAAAAATGCTTTCTCTATAGCACATGAGTGTAACAAAGTCCTTTCTCCTCACCCATAAAAACGTAACAAAGCTTTATCTACAACACATAAGTGTAACACTAGGAAATTGTCACCACAGGAGCGTAACACTTACCTTTCTCTACACCATAGAAATGTAACACTAGTCTTTTCTTCACCACAAAAACTTAACACCGGTATTCTCTTCACTGCAGGAGCATAACACAAGTCTTTTTGCGGGTTGTAAGAGAATTTCGAGAATATGGAGGGGTAAGTGAAGTAGAGAAACGTTGCTCTCACACTCACATGAAAGGGTAAAAACTAAAAATGATTTTTTCTCGCCCTTTTATAAACTTTGATGACTCTTACCTTTTTCCATGACATTTACAATGAATTTTTAACCCTTTTTACACTTGAAAAGTGACATGCTGCTCCTTTAAGTGAGATTAGAGGATAGAGTTAACCTCTTTTGCATTCTTTGACACTTGAGGTGACTTTAAAGATCCTTGATGAGACATCAAGACACAATTTGATTTTTTTTCATGGGGAGAGTGAGACTGCTTCTCTTTAAAACTTTGAAATCTCTTCACACATTTGAACTTTCACATGGGATAATGGCTCTTTCAAAACTAGATAAGATGTCTTTGAAGCTTGAAATGACTCTCTTTACTTTTGATTGGGATAGTAGGTCAAAATGAACTCCCTTGGAGCTCTGACAATCAATTGTAACTTTTTGATCTTTTAAACGAGACAGTGAGACATAATTCTTCAATTTTCATGAAATAATGAGACAGAGATGAGATGTTTGAAACTTTTTTGAAACTTGAGCCATATGAAAAAAGAGAGATGGCTTTATTTGAACTTCATAAACATGCTTGCTCCTTCACTAGGGTTTTATGGATGAAATGGAGGATTAATGCCATATGTTCAGTGAAAATTTGAAGATTTTTCCAAAGGTAGGGTTGAACCTAGAATTGACCTATATGAGATGGAATGATGTAACCCTAGACCTCTTCAGTGATGATGATGGAGATGGTGACCTTGAAACTGATGATGGTGATGGCCTTGAAATTGGTGATGATAAATGAAATGAAGGAGCAACATACATGGTTTAAACTTTCTTCAGTGACAAAAATTATTTCTTAGAACTGGTTCGAAAAAAGTAAAAGTTTTGACCTATGACTTAATGGAAAACATCTAAAAGAGTCATTTGATCACTGACTACCTGGGCTAAGACCAGGAAAATTTCCCAACCCAAGGAAATACATATAACACTAAATTTGATCTAGTTGATTAAGCACTCCTTGGTTGATTTGTATCTCCTTGCTGCCACCTTCCTTAGACCCAACACACTCATTAAGATACTTGTCTCAATATTGTGATGATGCACGGTATCTTCTCCTTCTCCCTATCCTTGCTTTTATAACCTGAAACTGAGATAAATACATAACCTTAATCTCTAAATGATTCACAATTGAGATTAGATCTCTCCTTACTTGAGATAAAGGGTTGAGATTCAAACATAATCACTAATGTAAATAATTGAATTTTCCTAAGTTTACTTTAGCTTAATATTCCAACAAAATAATTTTGTGTTTTTCCTAAGTCTAACCTAGACTAAGTTACAAATGCAACTTGCTAACACTCGAGCAAGTGTCTAAGGAGATCTTGGGGGACGTTTGAATGCTTAGACACTTAGGTGAGTGTAGAAGCACTTTCCTGAGTTGCAATAATAAACATTCCCTCTTAGCAAGGGAGAAAATTCTACCACCTAGAACTGACTTCGATCCTAGAACTTGTTGGTGGCCAAAATTGTCCTCATCAACATTTGGGAGACCACCCTATCAATGCCCCAAGTTAGACTCTTTTATGTTTGGGTTGGTGGTTCCAACTAGTTTTAAATTGGGTTTAGTTGCCCACACAAAAATTTCTCCAACAGATGGAGACTTGGAGGATGTGAAAGTTATAAGAAATGAAAGGGAATGGATTGGTAATACTTAATGAAAACAATAAATAGAAATATGAATGAAACTATAAAAATAATAGTAACCCGTGCATTGACATTTATATGTGAAAATGAAAGGTAACATATAACTGAAAATATATATTTCCTAGCGATGTCGTTAATCAAAACAATTTGAAGACATTAATTCAATTAAATAATTGACATATAATTTATTTTCTCTTATACCTATAATCAACATATAGCAATATATCAAAAGTGACAATATCTTAATCAATCAATCATAAGCATATGCAATAAGCATAAGATGAGATCCCAATTATGAATTGAAAGTAAACAAAGCTAATAAAAGTACAAATTCCACTTTACTCCTCATAGATATGGAATCAATAAGTGGTTCAGAACTTATATTAAAAAAATGGCAGAGTACAAAAGTGTAACAAAGATTTTCTGGAAAAAATTGAGAACCCCCTTTATAGAGTCTTATAGATTTTTATATAAAACGGAAAATTATTTCATCTCGTCAATATTCTCAACTAAAGTAAAAATAAAATAAAAAATATAAAGTAGTTTGAACCAGACAACTAAAGTGAAATCATCATTGGGTAGGTGAAAATGATGGTGAAGGTTGATTGACTAATGCCCATTGATGATAAATCTGAAGAATATTTTCCAATACAAGAGGTGTTTGAGGTCGAATATTGACTTGACGCCAAACCACTCGAGCTTCCAATACTGAGTTCATTTGGGTAATTTGTTCATTAATAACCTTAATGACATGATAATCACTAAAAATTTTAATCGGGAATTCCCAAACTACCTCGAAGTCAAAAATTGTGAATTATTCTTCCCTTCTGCTAAATTCAATTTTGTTGTCCTACAGTGCTAGCCTTACCTTTTCAGCTTTTGGAAGAGTGTCATCTGTGTAAAATATCAACATATTTGTGTCCTTCAATGATTGAGAAATTGAGTGCATGGGAGAATCTTTAAGTCTTTCAACACCTTGTACCAACGATTTCTATAGAATTTAATTGAGTCTTCCATGCGTGTAAAACAACAAATTTATGGATCTTAGTAATAGTGGGAAAAATAGGAGAATGCATTCTAGGATCATGTTGCCATTGTAACAACTCTCTATGTGTTCTCCTCGATTTTTCGAATTGATCCTCCATATCAATGAAATCATTGATTAATGCACCAATCTATTTTTTTACAATTTAAACTCCACCCAAAATATTACAGAACTATTGGTGTACATGCTAGAACATTTGATTATTGCTTTGTACCTTGTTGGTTCTTAAAAGATAACTCTTTGGTTGTGGAAAGGAATCAATGCTTAAGACATTTTAACAATAAATTACAGAAACAATCTTTATCATCTGTTCTTCGTTCTTTTCCTTTGGAAATTAGTTTTAAAACCCTTAATGTTCTCGAATAAAGATTTCACAACGCCTTTAATTGCTAAAATGTGGATGAATGGGAAGAACTGTAAAGGAACTTAAGATAATATGATGTGAAGACAAAATCTATTAACTTAAGTTTCAGAGAGAAGTTATGAATAGAAAGAAGATGGAGTGAAGGAGCGCACTTTAAAGATATTTAACTCTTACTCACAAATGTAATTCAGAGACCTACAACTACATTACTTCACTTCATTTATAGAATAAATAACATAAAATGACATAGGAAAGACAATCTACCATCAACAATTGTTGGAAACTTGATACTTCTTTCATTAATTCTTCAGAGAAATACGTACAAAAATATCGTCTTCTAGAGGTTCCAAAAATCCAAACCCCTCTTCTGCATTTTCATCTTTCTTAAATACATTCAAAAAGAGTTTGTAACTATCAAAACTGCCTGAAACTACCTAAAATACTTCTTCCTCTATCAACTACTTTCATTACAGTCGAGGGTAACATTACAACCTTGTTCTAAAACATAAATAAAATACAATAATAAGTAGAAATATCATGATGTCTTCTGAATGTATTTCGCTGCTGATGTGCTTCCCTTCACTCCTGATGTGGTCTTCTGAATATCATCTATTGCTGATGTGTCTTCAGGAAGATTGGTCATCCATTTTTTGCATTTCTTCCAGAGTTCAACATTTGTCCTTGGGGAATTAATTAACTTATGATGTTCCAATCTAAAAGAAGTGATCTTGGTGTAAGTAGGCTTGTCCAGAAACAAAGTTTTGACCATCCATAACAACTGAAAATCTTTATGCAGGAAATTGATAATTGTTGTCCCTTTTAAAACAACAGTCTTCTCATGAGTATTATCCATTTTACTTTTTGCATCCACCAACAAAGTTTCATATGTTTCCTAGGATAATAAGTTACCCTGTAGGTCCCAACAAGATGGAAATCCAACCCTAGTTCTTTTATCAAATATAGTGTTGAAGTTGTGTACTGCTTGCTTCATCTATGTCAATTTCTTTTTTGCTGACTTCATGTGTGCATTCTTCACTATCACCTTGTTAATTTCTAGAACACATAATGTTATATCTTTTATCTCATGCTCACCCAGTTCTTGATTTGTTTTAGAGTTGAAAAAAACTATTAATTTCTTAGCCTAGATGGCTCTATCATGCATTTTTTGCTTGTCAACTAATACAAGCTATTGAAGATCTCTGATTATACTCTTCTCTTCTGAAATAATTATAAGAGATTCCCATACTGTTTTCATCACTCCTATAATCTCATTTTAAAGAATATGTTTAGCCTCAATGAGGGACATATTCCCCTTTACCTTATGTTTGAGACTCTTGATTTCTTCACAAGCTGATTGATAATCTATTATGCATTTGCCTACAGTGTCATTTGATATTACAATTTCATTATCCTTAGCCCTTATAACCGTCATAGATGTATCAAGATCACTTTGAGCTTTCTTCTTGTTAATATCTGCCATCTTCAACTCAGTACTCAACTGTGATATCTTAGCTATTGGGTCATCAGTTTCGGATGACAAAAGTATTGTGAAGACATGAGAATCAATCTGCCCTTGTAACTTAGTTACTGCTTATTTCAATTTAGAAATCTCTTCATCTTTCTGCAACACCTGTTGTAAAGCTTCTCCTTTTCAGATTCCACTTCTGCAACGTCAGATGCCATTGGGTGTTCTCCAGTAGGAAGCTTTAGCTTATTTCTTAGTACATTTACTTCTGGTTCTGCACTCTGCAACAACTTCTGCATAGCTGATCTGTCAGTGGGATCTACTCCAGTTTTGATAATTATCTTTTTTAATTCTTTATTTTGAGTGGAGAGAGCTTTGGAATTAGCTTTCTCCAGCTTTATTTGCTTGATCACCTTTCCCAACATGCTTTCAGCTTTACTTGCAACTGCACTGGTTTTAGTCAAATCATTAACAATCAATAAACCAGTTTGCATATGTATATTGATTTTATCAGGCAAGGGAATCTTCCTGGCATTAACAGTCAAATTGATAGTCCTAAAATTTCAGATGGGTGTGAAAAAGCAATCTTCAACTGCTCTTTTTCTAAATCCATAGCAGTTAACAATCTATTTTGATCAGGGGTGATTTGAGACTCAGCTTGAGCCTCCATGCTTACTCTGGTCTTCTGATTCTTCTAAGCAATTTGGGAAAAACCTATTTAATTAATGGTACCTGATCATGAACAACTTCATGTCTAGATGGTGGAGCTGGTGCATTCTGTATTTCTCCCTATTGAATTGACAATCCAGACTGTGCATATGTCAATTCTTCACTCAGTTTAGCCCTCTTCTCATCTCCTTGCTCCTATGTATCATCATCATTTTCTCTATCTCTTTTATTTCCCTTTTTAGAGATAGTAAGAGTTTCAATGCTAGTGCTGTCATTTCCTGCAAAGAAGAATAACCATTCTTAACCCTCCTTTTAGAAATCACCTGATGTGGGTCATAATCCCACTTTTCTCCTAGCAATAGATGCATGCCTTCTAGCATTTGGTTTTCTTCCTTTGTAGCTTGCCTCATATTCACTATGAAGGGTCCAACAATCATGGGAAATTTAAATAAATGTCCTTTCTTCATTGGCACAAAGTGAATATGATCCACATTTAAACTCTGTCTAATAAAGTCTAAGGAAAAAATTCTCATAGGGACAAGAGAAAGCAATCTATAAGGTTCAACCCCAACCCCATACAATATAATATCTGAATAATATTAAAAAACAAACTAGTATCCATACCTGCAATTGTTACTGAGCTGAAGGAATTCCCGAGCTTTGGGCAGAAAACATGGGGGAGCAGTCCCATTCAAAATTTTATAAGCAATTGGAAAGTAGTAAGTAGCAAAATCAAACAACCCCCCATCACTAGGTTCATTCCTTACCAGGTCAGTCCAAAACACTACTGACTGCCTTTTCTTATTTGATTCCATAATTTTCAACCCCAAATTCAAAAACTCTTCTGCATTTTGATACATAAACCGATAGGTAACAATTGAAGGAAATTTGAATGAACCTGTTAAAGTTAAGCTCATGAATTGAGAATTAATATTCTCCTGTAAAAATGATGGGATGTCTAACACTACTTTAGGCTTCATCATCAAAGAAAATAGTCCAACCACTGATCTATCAATCTGAGAAGCATCTTCCTTTCCAAGAATCTTTGACAAAAATTACAATACAGGTTTGATTTTTGCATCAAAAATTTCCAAAGAGAATTCCTTTTCATGTGGAGAAAACCTCCTTGGTTTAGGCTTCAAAAAGAAAATAACCTGTGTGTAATATTTTCCTGCAAAATTTTCATAATGTGTTGTCAATGTCTCTTTAGTGAAACTAAAATATGACGTAGACTCTGGGTAGCATAAAGCTTGACGAATTAGCAAGGATGAAACCTGGAGGACACTTTCTCCCAAATGATTCATTACAAAACACTTGTTGGGGTATATTGCTGATGCTAGCCAGTGAATGAATTTAGGAACAAGATGTGTTCTTGGAACACATGCAGACAATACTCCAGACCTGACCATGGCTGTGAAGACAGGGGAATTATGCTAGTTAAGGATAATCTGCTGATACAAAGGTAAATGTTCAACCATACAACAAGTGTCTATTATGTCCTACTCTGTATTCATGAGGGGAATGTGACTAGACGAACTCGATAGGGATGAATTAGCCATGCTAACACTCAGGCTGATGACTGGACTGACTCTAAATGGAGAAGCAGGGTGATTAGGATAATTAAGACAGTTTAAACTGAGGCGAACAGGTGAAAAAGAACGGTTTTGACTAAGTATTTATGGGCGCAAAGAAAATTTAGTGGGGAAAACAGTCATTAACTGCATGATAGGACAGGTACGGGTCTGACGCAGAGAGTGAGCTAGCTCACTTGTTGACGTCGTCTCTGATCACTTACACCACCGCAGGGGTACCTCAGGTACGACAAACTCTTCGGCGTTGTGCTACCGCAGTGACCATGGGCTGTTGATTTGAGTCAACGAGCCGATGTCACAGTCAACTGTGAAGGCACCCCGAGAATTATCCGTCGGGCTGTTTGTGCCCACGGGTTTCTCCCGATTGACTTCTCTTTTCCATCATCTCATCTCTGCCTGATGAGTTGCATGCTATTTACAATAATGGTCGGGCCCACCTTTCACATACTTTGAAACATAAAATTAATGTTTCTCATATAAATCAAAACTGCTTTTAGCATACGAAGTCTTAATTCATTTTTATTTTTTACCACATTATATATATATATATATATATATATATATATATATATATTATTATTTTTTAGAATTGGAATTGAAAATGCAAATGAGTCAGAACATCTGGCTCCACCCGGGGATAATGCTTTTTACCACGAAAGTACTAAGAACTGCATATTAGTGTCTTCACCTCGGGCATGGAGTCAAATATTGCTTTGGTGAACCATGAACAATGAACAATCTGATATTTACAATGGTGGAATGATTTGCTTTTAGTGCTGAAAATAGTGCTTCAAATACTGCCCATTCACAAGAAGTTGTAGAGATTCTCCATCTAAATTCTCCAGGATGAAAGTATTATTAGATCTTGCTTCAGCGATTCTTTAAGGTCCATACTAGAGGGGATCAAATTTACCATGCTTTCCCTTATCCTCCCTTCTGGTATCCGACCTCAGTACTAAGTCTCCTGTTTGAAATATTATTTCCTTTGCTTTCTTATAAAAAATGGTTTTCATCTTTGTCTGATAAGTAATTAAGTTGTCCCTAATTTTGTCTATGATTACACTTAACTCAAATACTTTATTCGTTCTTCTAACCAAAGAATTGGGTTCTTCTTGAGCTTCCTGAATAAAAGTGTTACACAGTAATTTGTCACCGTCCCTACCATTCCCCGTCCCGCACATTGGAGGGCCCATTATGTGACCTGTGAGCAATGTCATGCCTTGAAACCATTATCATTGCACTCCTCTAAACATGAGCTTCAATTGCCCTAAAGACATCTCCTTGCAAAAAACTATAAAAACATCCCTTTTTGCATTGGCGCGGTTAGCCAGTTCATCACTCGTGCCAATGAGGCAAATCCTACAAAGAGGCCGCGCCAACTGGCGCTCTGTCCCAGAGTCGCAGTCGCGCCAGCCAATTTAAGGAGTGTTTTTTAAATAAGAAAGGCGAAAGTTTTGTTTCAACAAACTCAGAAACTGCTATCTATCTTGAGTTGGGAGGTTTGGCTCCGGGAGTTCCATGGAAGGGAAGTGGTTTGCCACCTCTCATGGAAGCTTCCTTGATGATAGGGCCAATCCCACAATTATAGGGATCCCAACTCCCCTTCCTCCTTCTGTAAAAGCTTGCCCATTGCCATTGCAAGCTAGTCTGAAAGTGCCTAAGCTTTGAATCTCCAAATTACCAAGAGCCTTCATGCTGCAAGAGCCCTCATTCTTCCCTTAAGGTTGACTAAAGCAAGGAGACTATCGTCGAGAGACTCTAAGAGAGGCTTGTCCCATCCCTGGAAAGCTTTGCTAGACGTGCACGACTGGAGACCCTTCCGAAGGAGACCTCAGCGTCAGAACATTGGTTGTACTCTCTTTCGATTGCTTATTAATGAATGACTACTGGTTATGGTTCCACTCTACTTTTCACTTATGATAATGATGAGTTATATCCTTTCTGACTGATATATAGTTGCGTATTCTGGATTTTATGCTTGTATTCGTGTTGTTTCTTGCATGTGCATGTGTCTATCCACGGAGATCGTGGGGATCGTGATCTGCCGAGGCTGAGGAACGGGAATGCTGTCTCTTCTACGAATCATAGCACTGGACTCTAGGTAGGCCTCCATCGTTCGTCTGTTTATTCGCAATTAGGAACTTGCGCTGTAGCATTTGATGATTGTTGCTAGACCCGTGCTAGGATAGTAGGGATTGCCTCTGTCCACAGAGGGGATTTACCTCCTCAACAATTTGGCGACTCCGCTGGGGACTCAGCTTGTTGTTTGATTTGTAAACTATAGACGGAGTCTGAAGCACAGCCAGATAGCCTTCGA
The DNA here is from genome assembly GCA_034641835.2 of Pinus albicaulis. Classification (NCBI taxonomy): domain Eukaryota; kingdom Viridiplantae; phylum Streptophyta; class Pinopsida; order Pinales; family Pinaceae; genus Pinus; species Pinus albicaulis. The sequence continues at coordinate 356,311,371 of CM076580.1, forward strand.
AACGCTTTTGCTCTGCATTAGCGGAGTAGATCAACGCTGCTTCAGTCAATCTCCGGTTTAGTTTACGGACTGAACAACTTGGAGTATTGTCTTGCCTTGTCGATTGTCTCTCGATTCTGCTTGCTTGGTCAGCCTTTTGGGCTGGGTTCTTCTTGTGTTTCTGCTTCTTGGTATTGCTTGATCATCACTGGTCTGCTTGTTGGCTTGCTTTTTTATTTTTGACTGGTAAACTCGACTGGCGCACTTTTTAGCTCGACAGTCGCGCCCATTGGCGCAGGTTTCTTGTGTATTACCCGCGCCAATTGCTTTCTGGCGCTATTTACAGCCTCACAGTCGCGCCAATCCTGTGAGGTACTAGGGTTTGCTCAGTTCTGAGCCTCTCGAGCTTGATCTGTGTGTTTGGTCTTGTTTATCTCGCTTTGAGCCTAGATTACATGGTTCATTTGAGTCTTGGGAACTTGGAGATTCTTCTTGAAGTGGTGAGTCTGGTCTTGGTTAGGAGAAATTCTTTGTTTTTTTCATTTTCAGGCGTTGGCGCTTGTTGTCAGTTAGCAACCCGTGCCAATTAGCCATTGGCGCTAGTTGTCAGTGGTCAAGTCGCGCCAATTGGTGCCAATTGGCGCTAGTTGTCAATGGACAAGTCGTGCCAATTTCAGGGTGTATAAAAATTGAGATTTTTTCCCTTAATCCTTCACCAGTGTGTCTTTCCCTTCGGGTCTTTCCGCTGTATGAGCATAGATTACATTGCTCATTATTTGGAATGTCTTCTTTCTATGATTGTTTGATGTAAAAGGGAATGAATGCCTTGTTTTGATCTCTTGCTTTGGAAGTGATTTTTGTGTTTGACCGCATATGTCTTGTCAACTTTTGAGGGATTTTGTCACAAAGTATTTTGAAACAACGATTGCATTCTTAGTGTTTGTTTGCATCCCTTTTGCTTTCATCCTTCTTTAAGGAGATTTGCATTCTTTTAGTTTTCGTCTCATAGTTTGCTTTTCGTTTAAATGCATTAGATCACATTGCATCGAAAAGTGTTTTTGAGATTCATCATTGGACTTAGATCACATTGTTTAGTGATTGAAAACTAAAAATCGCTTTGAGTGCATTCTCTTTTGTTAAAAGCATGCATTAAGTAGATTCTCATTTTATCGAAAAATGCATTGAGTGCATTCTTATCATTTGAAAAGAAAAAGGAAATTGTGCATAGATTACAATTGCATGGTTTTCGAAAAAAAAAGAGGGATTTTGCATAGATTACATTGCATAATTCACTTCGTTGAATGTTTTAAATTACTTTCGGATAGTGAAAGTCATCTAGTTTGGAAAATATTTCGTTTGCAGTGTTGTTGTTTGTTGCATCATTGTTTGAAGCTCTTCCCTTAACTAGATAGCATTCATCGAATTGAAAGATTTCTTTTCTCATATAGCTGCATATAGGAGATTGTCATATGACATACGGTAAGGCCTTGAAACTGAAACGTAATTGAAGATCAACTTTAAAATCTACTCAATTTACACTAAGGCAGCATTGAAACCTAACGAAACACATTTAGAGGTCTAGGCTAGAGACGTGTTTCAGCGTCTTTAAACCTAGCAGCTGTCGCTCGCCTTTTGGCTTTAGACAGCGCTAGTACGGACTTGTGCTCCCCGTACCATCGCGTATATAAAGGGAGACCCCACTAGGTTGCTATCCTTTATCCACAGGAAGCCGAGTCTGCCACCTTATACCCGTGATACACCGAACACAGCATTCGGGGAGATTGCCTGCACGTAGGTCAAGTCCTTGGTTGATTTCTCTTTCATTTTGAAACGAAGGTGTATATTGTAGTTCACGGTTATTTGGTACACCCTTTGCCTAGTATTCCTGAGTAGTCATTTCGATCTTTTCTGACTCTTTAAATTTGAAAAGGTCATCAAGCGCTTGTCCTTTCACACTTGTTTCCAATCTGAAAGTGATAGAGTCACCTGTTGCCTGTTTATTGACTCTTAAAATATGAAACGATAGAGTTTTGTTTCAATGTCATAAAAATTAACTGCCCACGAAATATTCCTGGTTAAATTTAGTTTCCTTAGGGTGTTGTTCTGAAGATCGTTTCTGATGGCAACTTTTTCGGAGTTCACCAACCAAGGAATCCCCTCCGATGGGAATCCTGGTCCTTTTCCTCCTTTTGGAAATGTTGGCGCTCCTTATATGGCAACGTTGTCCCTTCCCGGGTTAACTGTTGGGTTTCCTGTTTGGTTGTTCTCAACCTCTGTAGTCCCGAATGTTTCAGCTACTGTTCAATAAGTTCCTCCACTTGAACAACATCATGTTGATTCCATATGGATCTGTCTCTCTTAGCTTGTTGCTGTTCTCATTACCAGGAAAGTCTGGATTCAAGTAACCAGGTGGCTAAGAAGAAGAAGAAGAAGACAAAGAAGAAGAAGTCTGATAAGAGAGAGGCTAAGGCTGCAGTTGCTGCTTCTAATGCACCTCCTCTTGATAAACCTTCCAACCCTCCACGGAAAGTCAAGTTCCCTTGCATGTTGTGCACGGGAGACCATCTTCTTCGAGACTGCCCTGGCATTCCCAAGGTACTCGAATTATGGTCCAACGATCGTCCGCCGTTGCCTTTGACTTCTGGGAGCCAGGTTGGGGGCACGTCTTCAACTGGTGCTGATAAGTCTCCTAAGAAGCAGGGTAAGATTACCAATCCCTGTAAATTGTGTGAAGGGCACCATGCCATTCACCTTTGTCCATATATGGATGAAGCCAAGCGAGTCTTGGACAACTCGACCGGTTCTACACCATGCCTTCCTGCTGGTTATAATCGGCTTTCTTTGAGTCCTCCACCAGTTGATCCTATGATTGGTCAAGAGTCATCCTTGGTTGATCCCGCTCCCTCGGAAATTCAAATTCAGGAATCCATCCCTGACCAACCATTGGTCGTGGGATCAGTTGAGCTGGCCCCGTCTGCGGTACACCAGGTCTTTTCCGTTGAGAGTGGATCTCACACCCCTCATGTTCTTCTTGTTTCTTCAGATTCTTTGGACTTGGAGAAAGATTCTCCTATCCCTATATCTCAAGAAGCTGCTCCTCCGCCGCCCGTGATAGAGGTCCCGGAGGATACCCCTCCCACCTTCGAGATGGATGTCGTGGAGGTTGCTCCTTCTTCTTTCGTAACACCAGGGGAAGACCATCTCGGTTCGATGGTAGCCCCTCCGAGTAGTTTGGTCACTTCCTTTGATTGGAATCGATTTGCAGGATTCCGCCTTCCGTCTTATGTGCCTTTCGAGATCACAGTACAGGCTCTTGGTCTGGTCGTACCCAAAGACCATTATATCAAGCAAACTTTGTTACATTCTATCCTCAACTACCTGGGCAAGCTTTGCTCATTGGTCGTCGCGCTCACACGCTTAATCTGTTGGCATTTAATAGAAGAACGAGTCAACCGTTAGGGATCCTTCCAAGGTTACCTGTTACTTTGGGAGGTAAAACCATCCATATGGACGTGATGGTTGTTCCAGGCCCCTTGGATTTTAATCTTCTCTTGGGGCGCGATTACACCTATGCCATGGGAGCACTTGTCTCCTCCCTTTTTCGTGTGGTCTGTTTTCCACATGAAGGACGGATCATGACCATTGATCAACTTTCGTTCTTTGGTCCTGATGTGGCAGCTGGCCCGCCATCATCCCTTCCTAGTTTTTATCCACCCGTTGTATCTGCCCCACCGCAGGTCAACTATGTGGCTACCTACCCCATGCCTGTACCCAGTGATAGTGCCGTTGTGAATCAGGTGCTGGGGGCATTGGGTCCTGAATTCCAGGATGTTTTTCTTCCATCGGGAGTGGAACTCTTGGGGGTGATGACTTCTTGTTCATTATGATGAGGTCGGTCGGAGCAAAGTTCGTTTTCTTGTGTCAAGCTCCTTAAAAAATGAAACAAGCTTGTCGGAGCATGGTTCTTTTCCTGTGTCAAGCTCCTTAAAAAATGAAATTGGGTCTGGTCGGAGCAAAGTTCGTTTTCTTGTGTCAAGCTCCTTAAAAAATGAAACAAGCTTGTCGGAGCACAGTTCATTTTCTTGTGTCAAGCTCCTTAAAAAATTAAACAAGGTCTATCGGAGCACAGTTTATTTTCTTGTGTCAAGCTCCTTAAAAAATGAAACAAGCTGGTAGGAGCAGAGTTCCTTGTCTTGTGACAAGCTCCTTAAAAAATGAAACAAGGTTGGGGAGCAGAGTTCCTTGTCTTGTGCCAAGCTCCTTAAACCATGAAACAAGGTGTCCTGAGGATAGTTCTTTTAATGTGTCAACCTCGTTAAAATAATGAAACACGTTCCCGTTCAATTCGAGTCTTTGATACGATCTCAGAAATCCCAACAGTCCACCATTGTGTAACTGAACCACCCATCCGCCTTTCATATGGACCGAAGCTTGGGGGGCATGTACCTCGAATTGAGTCACCATGCCGGGGGCATGCTTACTTTCTTTTCAAGCATAGTTTGTTTCCGTTTCCAAGCTTGTAGTGCAATCACAAACCCTAAGCCTACATAGTTTATCTTTGTTTCAAGCTTGTGTAAAAATGAAACCAACTTCGCTGTGAGTTTCCTGATTTCAAGCTTGTGTAAAAATGAAACCTTTCCCATTTTACCTCTTGTGATTGCCATTTTATCAGCCTGTTTTTGCCAGATGAGCCTTGGTCTTCTCATTCCATCGTCACTATCTGCTTGGCCGATCATATGCCTTCAATTGGTTGTTTTACCCATTCCTGAGGAACCGCTGCGATGAGTGGTCTTGTTAGCCAGCCTCTTGACCTTTATCTTATTTTGAGCAGTTCCACCATTACCGGAACCAGTTGCTACCCTTTATACCACTCGTTCCTCCAGGAGGAGTCAACTTTTAGCTCTTTTCTTACTCTCTAAACATGAAAAGATTGCCGAGGCCCTTGTCGTTTCGATCTCGTTAAAGTGGACACGAAATGACATCTACCCAGTATACGTTTACCCCTTTTTCGGGCTGGGATGGATTGTTTACGAAAAAGGAATACCCTAGCCTATCGCGACTAGGAGGTTTTCTCGGATATTGTTTTCTACCTTTTCGGGTCTGAGGAACTATTTACGAAAAGGGACAGTTGGAGTTTACTTTTCTGCTGTCTTTTCAAACTCTCTAAACATGAAAAGACACTGAGTTCTTCCTTTGTCAGACTCGTTAAACCTAAATGACATCAGAAATTGTCGTAATGACGTTATTCGAGTCGCTCCTTCCTAGGGCTCGTTAAATGTACTAGGATGGATTTGTCCGAAGGACGGATTTATATGACAAGCATATGGTATCCTCTTCAAGCTTGTGTAAAAATAAAGAGGTACTCGCCAGAAATGGTGGGGGAAAAATGGAACCATCATCATTTTCGTGTCGGCAGTATGTCGCTCTTGAACATGGCACTTGTCTACATTCGTGTCGGGTTGGGGACATCTCATCTCGTTTCTTCACTTTGCCTCCGTGGGTTTGGATAATCCCTTTTGACCTCTCATCTGCTCATTGCCTTGTCACCATGACCTCTGATCCGTTGATGTCAAATACTGCCAAATCCACTGTCATGCCAGTTATATGTTCAAGAGAAGTTGGCCTCTGCTTATATCAACCTTCCTCTGATTCTCATACGATTCTGATTCACAACAAAAACATCATGTTCCTCTGTCTCGTGTTGATGATGTGGGAAATATTATGGCCCACCTTCGATCAAGGTCACTTCCTATCGACTTCAGCTCATTATCCAGGAAGCTGACTTAGAGAATCCCTTAGGGTACCTTGGAGCCTGCATGCCTCAATGGCAGGTTCGTCGCATTCGACGTGAGGTTTTCATCATTGGCCTCCGATCGAGTGATTCTGCGGGTGTTCGACTTCAGCTCATTGACTCACATGCCGTAGTTTGTACCTGTAGTACCTTGAGAGCCATCGTCATTATTGGTGGTTCCTCTCACGTCTGTTAACAACTCTCATCATTGGCTGGTAATCAGGCGATGTTCTTGCATGTTCGACTTCAGCTCACATATTCGCATGCTTGAACTTGTACTTTGTTTGGGTTGAGATGGAGCGTAAGACCCTGGATTGTGTCTGTTGTGATCCAGGCTGCGATATTGTGGATTATTATGATTATTTACATGACTTATTCACTGGATGGTTGCGACCATACCTGAGTATATTTATTGATCCTCACTGGATGGCTACGTCCATACCCTGGATCTGGATTATTTTATACTCTGTTTCGGATGGCTGCGCCCATACCGCATATACATCATGTACTTGAGATATCAGTTGTATTTCTCCACGCAGGTTTTCCGACGGCGGAGCTTCAGTTGGACACGTTCTCGTAAAGAATCTCACCCCTCTCTCTCTCTCGGGCCTCATGCTTTAGGGGGCATCTGTTACACAGTAATTTGTCACCGTCCCTACCATTCCCCGTCCCGCACATCAGAGGGCCCATTATGTGACCTGTGAGCAATGTCATGCCTTGAAACCATTATCATTGCACTCCTCTAAACATGAGCTTCAATTTCCCTAAAGACATCTCCTTGCAAAAAACTATAAAAACATCCCTTTTTGCATTAGCGCGGTTAGCCAGTTTATCACTCGCGCCAATGAGGCAAATCCTACAAAGAGGCCGCGCCAACTGGCGCTCTGTCCCAGAGTCGCAGTCGCGCCAGCCAATTTAAGGAGTGTTTTTTAAATAAGAAAGGCGAAAGTTTTGTTTCAACAAACTCAGAAACTGCTATCTATCTTGAGTTGGGAGGTTTGGCTCCGGGAGTTCCATGGAAGGGAAGTGGTTTGCCACCTCTCATGGAAGCTTCCTTGATGATAGGGCCAATCCCACAATTATAGGGATCCCAACTCCCCTTCCTCCTTCTATAAAAGCTTGCCCATTGCCATTGCAAGCTAGTCTGAAAGCGCCTAAGCTTTGAATCTCCAAATTCCCAAGAGACTTCATGCTGCAAGAGCCCTCATTCTTCCCTTAAGGCCGACTAAAGCAAGGAGACTATCGTCGAGAAACTCTAAGAGAGGCTTGTCCCATCCCTGGCAAGCTTTGCGAGACATGCACGACTGAAGACCCTTCCGAAGGAGACCTCAGCGTCAGAACATTGGTTGTACTCTCTTTCGATTGCTTATTAATGAATGACTACTGGTTATGGTTCCACTTTGCTTTTCGCTTATGATAATGATGAGTTATATCCTTTCTGACTGATATATAGTTGCGTATTCTGGATTTTATGCTTGTATTCGTGTTGTTTCTTGCATGTGCAGGTGTCTATCCACGGAGATCGTGGGGATCGTGATCTGTCGAGGCTGAGGAACGGGAACGCTGTCTCTTCTACGAATCATAGCACTGGACTCTAGGTAGGCCTCCATCGTTGGTCTATTTATTCGCAATTAGGAACTTGCGCTGTAGCATTTGATGATTGTTGCTAGACCCGTGCTGGGCTAGTAGGGATCGCCTCTGTCCGCAGAGGCGATTTACCTCCTCAACAAAAAGCAATCACAAGCTTGGCCAATTGGCTAGGAAACAATGCCTGTGTTCCATATACCAACTCAAAAGGTGATCTGCCAATGGACCTTCTAGTAGTAACCCAAACTGCCCAAAGAGAAAACTTAAGTTTTGAGTCCCAATCCTTTTGATTTTCAGTGATTGTTTTCTTCAGGATTCTAACCAAGGTTTTGTTATAGGACTCTGCCAATCCATTCCCTTGTGGATGGTAGGTTGTAAAATGGGACAAAACTACATTATAATTTTGACAGAAATAAATAATCGAGCAGAATTGAATACCTGAGCATTATCTGTCACAATATTGACTGGACAACCGAACCTACTGAAGATATTCTCCTCCAATTACTTCATCACCACTTGATCATTTACTTTCTTTTTGGGTATTGCTTCAACCCATTTTGTGAAGTAGTCAGTGGCTGTTATAATCCATTTAAAATATCCACTTGATGGTGGATTTATTTCCCCAATAAAGTCTAATCCCCACTGTCTAAAAGGTTCTTCTATGAATACTGGAATTATAGGTAAAGGGGCTAGTCGCTTCTCTTTTGCAAACAATTGGCATTTCTGACAACCTCTGACTAGTCTGAATACATCTGCAAACAATGTGGGAAATAAAAACCTGATTTGAGGATCTTATGTGTTGTAACCTTCCAACTGTAATGACCCCCACATAGATTTTCATGGTACTCTTTGGTAATTTCAATGGACTCTCCTTCAGTTAAACACAATAGTAAGATACCAGAAGGATATTTCCAGTATAACTTTGACTCTAATATGACATATGGCTGAGATTTAAGCTTGAGGGCTCTGTACTTTGTCCTATGAAGTGTAGTTGGACAAGAGAAAAAACACATATAGTGAACAATATCTTTGTACAAATTTGAACATAAATATTTGTACTGAATCTTCATACTTGATTTGGGCTTATCTCTATCCTCTTCATTGACAACTTCATCCACCGGTGCTAACAGACTGATTCCCAATGCTTGAAAATTTGTTTCTGTTAACATCTTTGTCAAACCTTGACCTTTGATTAGTTTTGTAGGTTTAATGTCCAGATCATATTCCTGAATTTTCGCTATCCACTTTCATCTCTTCCCTTCTACATCACTCTGAATCAACACATCCTTGACATCAACATTAGAGACTATTACACGTCATTTTTTCACCATGAAATTTGATTGTTCATATGGGTCTATCACCACCTATATCATGTTCTCTTAAAATTCAAAAACCCTAATGTTCCTATATCAAGTCTTGGAATTGGAGAAAAGCTCTATAAAACCCTTAAAAGTCTACCTCCGCACTTTTTCTAGCCTTTTCCTGTGGGACCGCGGATACTTGGTCTACAAATCGTGGCAATCCCTGCACATTTTGCTACTGTTACATGCGGACCCCCGTAAAAAGTCAAATAAAAGAAAAGGTAAATTCTAGAAGCCTAGTTGGTAGAATATTCTCCCAACTGGAAGCTTCTAGAGGCACGATCATTTCGAGCTTTATCCCTCCACTCATGGAGCTTATCCCTTGGTCGATGGAGCTCAAATCCCTTCATGAGAGGAATCCATCCCGCTCTTCATGGAACTAAAACTGCCTCCATTTCCCTATAAATTGAGCTCAAGTTTCAGGTTGAAGGGTAGATGCTGAGATTGTAAAAGTAATTGCTGAAGAGAATTCCCAAGAGTGCATACTTTTCTGCACTAGTAAATTATTGTTGGCATCAGATTGATCACACCTTTATGTCCATAACTCTATGCTGGTATTCAGAGAGGAAGGCTTGTCAAACTCAAGGAGAAACGATTATTCAGGACCCCGAGAGAAATCTGTACGACATCAAGGCATCAGGTTGTAAGATTACTCTTTTTATTCAAGATAATACATATGGATCTCTTTTTATCATTGAGTTGCTCTTATACTTATTGAACAACATCAATACTTAGACTCCTTGATCACTAAGTTGGATTAGTTTTTCTTAATTATTATATGTTGCAGATGCTTTGATTCTTTTGTCTTGTCTTTGATTGTAAGTTCTACTTATTGAAGAAGCCACTTTGGAGCGACAAGATAAAGACTACATCGAACGTTTGGATTTCAAGGTAGGGGCATGTCCTCTTTACTTTCTTATAATAATTATGAAATGCAATTAGTCTAAAGAAAAAGGTTTTCAAATGGATGTTTATTTCTAGTTATTCGTTGAATACTAGGGAGATCACTCTTGTCCGCAAGAGGGATTAATCCGCATAACAAATTGGCGACTCCATTGGGGATAAAACTTAGTTTTCTTTATTTATTTTCAGTTTGAATTTTAGAGTTTTCAGATTTTGACTTATCTGAGGTTGGGTTGGGTAGATAAATTTTATGAATCCCTAAAAAAGAAAAGCTAATTATTTATTTATTTTCTAGATTTTTCCTTGCCTGCGTGGTTTTCAGCAAAAAACAGTGTTGAAACCTTTGCAGTTTTTAGTTCAAAACAATGCGTCTCCGCTCTATTTTCCATTAGAAACTGCGGACCCCTGGAAATTTTTGAAAAAATCAAAATTCTCTTTTTTAGAGCCAGATCACCTGATTCTTTGTGTTTTCCCCAGTCTATCTTAGCTGTCAAATCTTGTGTGTGAATTTATTTTCAGCAACTTTTGCATTTGTGTGATTTTATCATCCTATTTGCATCTTATGAGTGAGAAATTTTCCCTACTTTATTGCTACTCCATACAAGATAGCTTCATTTACCTCAGCTTACTGGTATGATGGTATTGTCCTTTTTATCCATTAAAACCATTGCAAAAATTACTTTTATGAAAATTGATTCCTTTTTCATTTGCAAATTTTGAAGAGCTTTTAGCTTACTAAAGCATGATTATCACACCAAAGCATTTTTGGATGTTTTCATTTATGTTAAGATAAGTAGAATTTTTTCTTAGTCTAATCACAAACTAGGAGAAAACGTCCTCAAACATTCTAGATAGACTTCAAAAATAGATTTTTCTTTGATTTTGAATTTTATATTTTTAGAGTTTTTAGATATTGTTTTCTTTTGGAAATGGTTTGTTTATTGATTTGTAGTTTCTGATTTCATTGTTCAAGGAATTTAATTTCGAAGAGTAATTGATCATTTTTGCAAATTGAGTTTGTTACGAAAACGTCTTCTTTTCAAGAATTTTGTTTATGAATGAAAGAATTGGTGCTTTGAAACGTGTTAAATCTCACAATCTTTCCCTTAAATAAGATTCATTGGAAAGAAAAGAGTTGCACTTCTCATTTAGATGCGTTTAGCGTATTTTTGAGTTGGGTCACAAATATCATTGAAGTTTCAACTCCATACCTTTTGTCTTAAGCAACAACCAAATTAAAAACAATGCATTAATAAAATCAATATAGATATTTTCCATTTTCTAGGGCTCATTCCACCAACATTGCTTACGCTAGTGTTTTTGAACAGGTTGTAATTAACATTCCAAGACAATTTAAACAAACAAATAGCATCTTGCGGTAAGAAAATCCAATTGTAGCATTTGTGCCCTAGGAAGCTCTTCTTAAAAGAGTCAAGCACGAGATCATGTCGGAACCAGTGAGGTAATCATACCTATCTCATTGGGAAAGATAGCATATGTGCACATAATACAAATGGTAAACCTCAGATAGACCATTTTCGAGGAGCCTGGGGTCACTTGTTGGCAAACCTTGGATTTACCATATCAAGGGGCCTTCAAGGTGATTGAGTTTGATACTTTGCCCTTGCATATATATCAAATCGTAGACTGTTCCCCCAAGTAAATTTGTTCCCATTGGTGACCTTAGTGACCATAATCTTTAGGATTTTTCCCAAGGTGACGGTGGAGGGAAGGTCCCACTGTACCTGGAACAGACGTCAGCTAGACTCACTTGGAATTTTCGAAGGGTACTCTTCACTTCGAGATGGCATAAGTGGAGAGACTTGCACCAGACTGTTTCATTAAGCAGGTTGTTAGGGTAACTGTTCCAACCACCAAGTTTTCCACATTAGAATTCTACGACGTTGGATTTCATCAGCAACTAGTGTTTTAGTGTGGAAACACACTATTTGTGTGTGGATTGTCTCTTAGATTTTGTAGGTGTGTGTTCGATTTGATTGTTTCCTTAGCTAATTTAGGTTTATTTTGTTGACATTTTTTTTTGATTTCGTGTGTTAAACTTTTTACTGTGGCTGAATTACCGAGACACTCCCGTAGAATGCAGGGGAAACCCCTTGAGTACACACCAAGTCAGTTAGAAAAGCTTAAATCTGAGAGAGGCCAACCATCAAGGACTGGATCAACTGAAAAAGAGGAAACATCAGTAATAATACATCCTGATTACGAAGTAGATCAACCTCAAACAACAGAAAGTTATCCAAGAAAACTAGAAATTTCTGAACTAGTTGAACTTGCTTCCACAACTAGTGAATTATCAGCTACTGAACCAAAAATTTATGAACTTGAAACTAAACCTACTACATCTGAACCTAATTTGGAGTTCATAACCCCAACCCTTGGTCGTCCTCATTCACCTCGAGTGAAGCTTCACATCACTGAGAACCTTCGCATCACTGAGAACCTTCTTCTTGGCCTCATTAGTATCGAAGAGATTACTGACATAGACGAAGAGGTTATACTTCCTTCATGTCAAGGATATTTAGATCTAAGGTAGAGTGAATCGATTTACTATTATAGCCCTTTCAAACAAGATCCTTGGTATTCTCAGTTAACCAACTTTCTACACAATACTGGTCTTAATTATTCGCCACCCCGTATTCCTTTTTATGCCATACCCAATGGTAATTACAGACCTTCATTAAACATGTATGGTGAGTCATCCATGTTTTTTGCATCACCAGAAACTTATTTGTATGGTGTTCCATCTATTCCTTCAAGATACCAGTCGCTTTCTAGTACTTTCTCAGGATCACCTCCCTCTCCCGAAAAACTTGTACAATCACCTGGTCCCAATGAATCTCATACTGAAACTTTGAAAACGGAGCAAGTATACATGATGTATGGAAAAATTCCTAACCCTGACCCTCAAAGTAGTAATTTATCGCCTAGGGGGAAGCCTCAAGGACAATACATATCTCAAGGGTAGTACATACCTCGAGGACAATATCAACCTCAAGGAAAATACTCAATTCAGGGTCCACAAACTCTTCAAGGACAGTACCCTATGCCAGGGCAACAACCTCCTTTAGGGCCACAATTTTATCAAGAACAACAATTGTTTCAAGAAGGTCAACCTTTTAGGAAAAATTATCCAACAAATTATAAAACTTACGTTCTAAATTATCAACCTAGTTATGGTCCATCTTACGCATCACAACCTTCAATAGAAACTTCTTATCTTGGGGAAAATACAGTGTGGAATCCGTCATTGAATTAATAGAATTTGCAACCTACTGTGCAAGTACCTTATAATCAGCCTGGTCAGCCAATTGCTTACACTCAAATCCATCAACCTGTCCAACCTACGCTTCAAATTATACCTTAGGTATCTGCACCTAGTAGTATTCAGGAACCTGGTCTGAGTACACCTAGAACTCCACCCCAAACTGCTACATCAACTTCTGTTCAACAACCTAGTACACCTATCCCTGGAGTTTCTGCAATCCCTATTTCTTCAACCCCTCAAGTAACAATGACACCTGTATCACAACCAATCCCTCAAGTCACTGCTCATCAAACTGGACCTACGGTTCAAACTACTGTTCAAACATCTGCAGGGCAACTTGGTACAAGTACAATTGTAACAAGCCAACCTTTTATAGGTCAGTTTGTTTATCAACCGTATCAATGGAAGTATCAATATGGATCTGTAGGACAAAATCCAGTATACCAACATCAACCGTACCCTGGTTACACATATCAGATACCAACTCAACCTCAGTACGGTATGACTAATGCTAGTTATCCCGGAGGCATTTCAATCCCAACTGCACAGGCTATTCCAGGTTACCCTGGATATCCTCCTCCTGGTATTGGTATATTCCCTCAATGTTATCATTTTTCTCAGCAGGATCCTAACCGTCGGTTACCATTCATTGCAACTTTGGAATTACCAGATTTATCGCACCTCACGAATGATCCGATTTATTATCTTCCATTTTGGCCGCCAATGCCGAATAAGTTGCCCAGTGATATTCCTAAGTTCGAAGGTAAATCAGGAGAAGACCCCTTAAACCATGTCATGACTTACCACCTATGGTGTGCATCCAACTCTTTAATCGATGATTCCATTCGATTAAGACTGTTTCAAAGAACACTGATAGGTTTAGCTGCAAAGTAGTATATTGAACTACCATGTGGCTCATTCAACAATTTCATCGCGTTAGCAATAGTTTTTTTAACACACTTTCAGTTTCCAGTCTGTTAGTGAAAGTTTTCATTCCGGATCAGATCTTGGCAGAATGGTTTATCAAATCATTACTTCCAAAGATCATTGAAGATGTGGCTAAGGGAGGCGGCGTTATAGAAGAACATGTCATAGCTCAAGCATAGTACTTAGACCTTATATATACACAGTCTGGTACTTTATACGAAAAAAATCCCGACTTACAGCGTCCAGGTCAAATAACTGCAACTCCTTCTAGTTCTCATGCTGCAGACGGTGTAATTGGTTTAGTTAACGCTAACAAGAATAAGAAGAAGTCATCCAAAATTTCTTCTCGCATTATAAATTTACTAGATTCACCAAAAGGAGATTCTTCCCTTGAAACTTCTGCTGACATCCATGTTGTAGACTCCTCTATAGCTAAATCTAAAACCGCTAATAAGAAGAAAGGAAAGAATAAAAACGAACAAACTACATCTCCCAAAGAGAAAACCGAAAAGAATGAACCAGCTGATGAAAAATGGAAACCTCGTTATCCTTGTCTTATCTGTGATGAGGATCACTATACCAAAGAGTGCCCACATCGGTCAGAGGTCTCCAATTTTTTCAAAGGTTCACCCACACCCACTGTCTTGAAGGATCCTTTTCCAACTCAAGAAAGTAAAATGATATGATCTTCTTCAAATTCATCGGCATATATTTTAATGATGTCTGAAGTTATGGTTGCGACGAGATCTCAAGATTATGGAACTAAAATCCTGTAACTGGTAAAGTGACATAAAATTCTAGTCAAACACCAGCTATATCTCCTTCAGTTTCTGAACCACTTCAAATCAAGTAACCTAATCCTGATCTAGTGATTAAACTACCTGCTAAAGGTGTACTTCGAAAATCAGCTTTCAATCCACATGTGAGAATTGCTCAGAATTACAAAATTGTTGAAGTTTTGGCAATATCCCCTTCAACAATGTTGGCCTTAGAAGTGCTACAATCATGTCCAACACAAGGGAAATTACTATTATCAGCTATTGGAGCTATCGATCCTCAGGATTCTAACCTCATGGTCTTTGATCTCGATAGTTTTACACTGAGACTCCCTCATCAAATGGCTTTTCATATACCAGTATTAGTCAAATCCAGACGAGTTTTTTGTACTGTAATTGATGAGGAAGCATCCACGTGTATAATGTTGTTAAACTGTTGGAAAACTCTTGGTTCTCCAACACTCAACCAATCCCCGAAAATCCTTAAAGCCTTTGATGGAAGAGGATTTCATCCTTATGGAGTACTCCAGGACCTACCTGTAGAAGTAGAAGGCAAAACCGTTAATCTAGATGTGGAAGTTGTTGATGCCCCTCTGGATTACAATGTTCTTTTTGGTCGTAGTTGGTCTTATGCCATGATTGTTGTCATTTCATCCGTCTTTCGGTTATTCATGTTTTCTCATAAAGGAAAGATTGTGAAAATCGATCAGTTGTCATATTATTCATCAGACCCTGCTTCTACAGACAATATCCAACATGTTGGAAAAATGACTATCCCATACGAAGATGTTGGTGTAGGGTTAGTCAAGGATTCCGTTCTCATGGGAAATTTTTTCTATACCTCCACCCAATGTATCGCGTACCATTTCCAACATCAATATGATCTCATCAAGCACTTTACCTTTCAATGACACTTGGGTAGTGCCTTCAGAATCAAAACTAGACTCTTTCAATGGCGAGATGCCTTTGAGTCCTTTTGAAATGGCATATATAGTAGTGCAGTCGTATTCTGACACACTTTCAACTACTCCTGATCAAATGAATGTGATAATTGAAGAATCCTCTTCTCTATCAAGCTAAACCTTAACATAATTTTCCGATCCCTTTCAACATGTATTCCATACTGATGTAAGTATTCGAGAAATTTTGTCATCAGATGAATTACCCCGGGATGATCTACATCATAGATATTCATTTTTACTTGATCTTGATAAGTTTGAAAAATATTTTTTGGCTGTGTTTACCATTGATTATGTCAAGGAACAACATAATTCCATTTCGATTACAAATTCGTATTTTGAGACTAATTTGGGAAATATTTCTACAACAGTTCCTATTGACATATCAACTAAACCAGGAATTATTGAAAACATTCATATAGGCGCTTCTTGTACGATTGAAGAAATTAACACATACAAAGCCCTTTTTCAAGAATTCCAAGACATTTTTGCCTGGTCTTATGAAGAGATGCCAAGAATTGATGCTAGGATTTTCATTCATGAAATTAAGACATACCCAGATGCTAAGCTTGTTAGACAAAGATTACGTCCAATACATCCATGAAAAGTTGCTGCTAAGCTGAAGTTGAAAAACTATTACGAGCAGGATTTATTTATCCAATTCCATTGACAGATTGGGTATCTAATATAGTTCCGTCACAAAAAAACAACGAACTATATGAGTATGCGTCGATTATAGGGACATTAATAAAGCATGTCCAAAAGACAATTATCCTACCCCCTATATCGACCAAATTATCAATGATTGTGCCGGAAATGAATTTTTTTATTTTATGGATGGATTTTCTGGTTATAATCTAATCAGCATACTCCCTGTCGATCAACCAAAAACAATGTTTATATGTCCTTGGGGAACATTTTCTTATTGCAAATTACCTTTTGGATTTAAAAATGTTGGTGTAACTTTTCAAAGGGCTATGTCTTACGCTTTACATGATATCAAACATATTGTACAACCTTATCTGGACGATTTACCTGCTCACTCTTTATGCAGATACGGTTATCCTATACACTTACGAGCTATATTCATGAGATGTAGGCACTACACGATTCATTTGAACTCACACAAATGTGTTTTTTGTGTGCAATCAGGCTGATTACTTAGATTCATCATTTCGAAAGATGGAATTTGTGTCGATCCCTCGAAGGTTGAGGCTGTCATCAACTTACCTCCTCCTTCCACACTTCGCCAACTCCAAAGTTTGCAAGGGAAAGCAAATTTTTTACATAGGTTTATCCCAAAATATGTTGAGTTAACAAAAGGTTTTACCCGGTTGTTGAAACAAAGTGTTCCTTTTATTTGGGATGAGATTGCTGAAAAATATTTTGAAGCATCAAAACACGCATTGACCCATGCACCGTTATTGCATCCACCCAATTACCACAAGGACTACTTTTTATACTTAGTTGCCTCTAATTCCACCATTGGAATGGTTCTGGTTCAAGAGGATGAATCTCACAATGAGCATGTGATCTATTATCTTAGTCAGAATCTCAATCCAACAGAAATCAAAGATTCACATGTGGAGAAATTGGCCTTGGCAGTAGTTCAAGCTATCTAATGATTCCGTCACTACATACTGTTATGTAAAACAACTGTGATATATGATTGCAATCTGATGATGTATATTTTGAAAAAACAATTACTCGGGGGCAAATAATCCAAATGGATTTTCATCCTACAAGAGTTTGATTTGGAATTCGAAAAATCTAAATCAAAGAAATCACTAGTATTTGTACAGCTTATGTGTGAATTTCCCAATACTGAGACAGAAACTGTGGTAGAGAATCCAATCGCAGATGAATCTCTGTTTCTTATCAGTACATTAGATCCATGGTATGTAGATATCATTATATATATTCAAACCCAAACTTTTTGTCCAGAGCTTTTACGTTCAAATCGACGAAGAATCCGATATCAATCCCAACAATACAATATTGTTGGAGACACTCTTTATCGTTGTGGTGCGGATTATGTTTTTCGACGTTGTATAACTCTCGAAGAAGTTGAAAGAGTTTTGAATGATTTCCACCATGGAGTGTGTGGTGGTCATATGTCTGGGTTTGCCACGGCCCAAAAGATATTGCACATTGATTATTTTTGGCCGTCATTATTCAAAGATTGTAATATTGCGGTCCGAAAATGCCACAACTGCCAAATTTTTGTTCTAAAGATGCATGCGCCTTCAGCTCCTCTTCACCCAATCATTGTTGTTGGTCCTTTTGCGAAATGGGGCATTGATTTCATTACATGTAACCCTCACTCGGCCGGGGGGCATGGGTATATTATTCTCGTTGTAGATTACTTTACCAAATGGGCCGAGGCGATGCCTACATTTGCGACATATGGAAAAAATGCAACTACTTTCATATTCAATCATGTGATTGCTCGTTTCAGTGTACCTCAAGCTATTATCATAGAACATGCGAGTCATTTTCGAAATACTATGATGACCAAAATTTCCGATCAAATTGGCCTATGCCATGATAATTCTACTCCATATTACCACAGGGTAATGGTCAAGTTGAAGCTCTTAACAAGGTTTTAACCATTATGATTAAATGGATTATCGGAACTCACAAATCGAATTGGCATACCATGCTTTTTTCAACACTATGGGCTGATATCGAACCTCGGCAAAAAGTGCTACAGGGTTCACTCATTTTCAACTTGTCTATGGTTTAGAAGCTGTGTTAGCCATTGAATGCGAACTACCGTCACTCAAATTAGCCATTGAGTTGTTACCAGCTACCTCTAAAGAGGAAAAATGATTTTAGCACAATTAGATGAGACTCGACGCACCGCTGCATTAGCTACCGAAGCTCATCAGAAACGTGTGAAAGCTCAGTATGATCAAAGTGTTAAACCTCATGTTTTTTTCAGAAGGTGACTTAGTCTCAGTATACGATAAAGCTAACGATAAGCTGGGTGCTCGAAAATTCGAACCGATGTGGCATGGTCCCTACATTGTCAAGCGTGTGCTTGCAAACAGAAACTATGAATTGACTTATTATGACAGGGTCTCTTTAGATAAGCCCATAAATGGTATTTATATTAAGAGATATTATGCTTGACTTTTGTGTGAATATCTCTCTTGTATAATAGTTACTTTTTAGAATAGTGTGCCTTAGATTAGAAAAGTGTGCCTAGATTAGTTTCGTTGTTACTACTATCACTGCTTATCTTGATTACTTTTGATATTGCAGATGTCGACATCCCTTCAAATGTACATTGGTTTTGCTGATGGTGCATGTCGTAGTACACAAAATATCTCTTCCATGGCTTGGGTTATCTATTCACCCACTGATGAGTTAGTTTCTATTCATAGGGTATGCCTTGGTCAAACAACGAACAATATTGCAGAATATAACACAATTATTGAGTTATTATCTAATGCTATTTCATTTGGTATTCGACATTTTATCATTAGGTTGGATTCAAAACTCATTGTATTACATTTAAATAGGGTTTATGCAATTAGAAACTCAGTGTTATTGAGATTATTTTTGAAGGTTCATCTCTTGGAACAAAAATTTGATTATATCGAATATCAACATATTTCAAGAAATTTAAACACATTAGCTGATGCATTAGCTAATCGTGTTCTAAATAGACATTTGCAATGTTAACAAAGTAAACCAAAACAACATTTGATCCATGTTGAACAAGATACTCAGATAAAGTAGTAATATCATTAGCATAGATAGGTTTGTTTTCAAAAAATATTACATCGTCTATGATCATAGGTTCAAACACCTTATGATCTAATAGATACTGATACAAAAAACAAAAAATGTCGATCCACAATGATCATCCACTATCCATGATGATGATCATGATAATAGACTATGGCACGCGCCACCTTGCGCAGAAATCTCCTAAATGGTCCTGGAACACTTGTCACGTGTCTCTGAAGCCTGAGAGGAATATCATCTATTCCTATCTCAAGAATGTCTATGGTCAACCTCTCAATATTATGCTCCATATAGGCTACGATCTCTGCTGCCTGATCCTGTGGAGGTGCTATAGGCTGTGCTTTCCGCTTATCAAAGCGATGAAGTGTTGTTGGTCATCGTGGACCGACATCTACATTGAAATATTTTTGTCAGTATTGGACGATAAAAAATAGATTAAAAACATCAAAATAATTCGCTTACCTGACTCATCCCACTGTGCCCCTAGAGGCAAAGATGTCCGAGGATCACCTCTGTAATCCATTTCTGCATAAAGGAAGTCTTCGATGGTGAAGACTTGGTTCCTAAGCCACATAAAGTATGCCGGAGTAAACTGAACCACTAAACTACCATCACCACCATGGCGAGCCATTAATGCCACCCACTATACCATCCGAGGTTCCCAAGGTTCCCCACGATCTACTGGAATCAATTGAGGAGCAAGAAGTGAGATTCTCTCTAAAGCAAATTAGATGAGAATGGCGCCAAACCCGAAGTTTTTCAACTTCACGTTCTTTTCTCTAGTTAATTGGCCTTTCATATTGGCCAATACTCCTTCGCACCAGTTAAATATGGTCCTTCTTAGACACTCCACTGCGGTCTGCATTTGTGATTTAGTGGCTACATGCGGAGCTGCACTCCTGCATAATATGGTTACTGTAAATGCTATCACTTTGAGATCTAATCGCAAGATAGTTTTAATATCTATGCGAGTATCCTTTAAGTCTGCCTCGTCACTGCAATACTATTCTTTGTAGCTGGCAATAGGTAGACCTCCCTGTTTGGTCCCAAATAAGGATAGGCTTCCTCCTCTCCGGGACAAGTCCAGTAAGGAAATAAATTTCCTCTAGCTAAATTTCGAGTTGGTGGTCCCCAATTATGAAGCATTGATCTTGAACCTCCCATGCATTTACGAGCCATGTCATCAACTCCACTTGTGCTTTCATACCTTGGATAGCCCAGGACTTATATAAACTAGAATTATGCAGTTCACGTATTGTTGCAGCATCATCTATAGCTTCATTATCTATAAGCTCGTGTTCACGTTCTCGCCACTCCAACATGGTGGAACAACCTATAAATCAACACATTTGAAAGTTAGAAACCATTTAGATGCAAAAATTGAACCATTTTTTAGAGAAATTTTGAATTTTAAACCCGCAGTTTTTGTGAGCAGACAGTGCGGATGTCTGCACGCACTCCACACAAAAAACGCGGTAGCCCAATATTTTTTTCTTTAAAAAACTATTGGGGCCCATAGTTATCGTGTGGCTGACCTGCGGACCCCCGAGAGTGCATTTTTTAACACAAAATCCTCCTAAAAATGAAATTAAGACTTAAAAATAAAAATGAAATGAATAGAAATGAAGATTAAGATGATGTGGATTACCTGGTTCTGACGATTCAAGGAATGGACAGTTGGTTCTCTCGATATCTGCTTCGAAACTTTTTAGCCAAAATCTCTCAATACACTGCTCCGAACACAAAAGGTGTAAATGATTTTGTTTTAACTCCTTTTTATAGTTTTTAAATGAATAAAATATTATATTTTAGTTTTTTTTTTCACTTTAAAAGGTCATTTTTTAAATATTTTTACTTCTTGGAAACATGTATGTGTAATATTTTGAGTTTTTGTATAGGATATAGGATTTTTGGTGAAAAGAATTATTTTGACACTGAGTATACTTTTATCGCTTTTTCGGGCTTTGTAAAATTATGAAAAAGCAAAACCCTGGAGTTCTCTTTTAAGCCCTTTTCAAGCTCTCTAAATATGAAAAGATCGTCGAGTACTTGACTATTTGAACTCGTTAAAGTAAATGAATAGTCGTCCTTTCAGTATAAGTTTATCCCTTTTCCAAACTGAACTGGACTAATTACGAAAAAGGTATACATTGACTAATCATGGTCAATAGAGTTCTCTTTTGCATTATTTTATCCTCTTTCGGGCCTGAGAGACTAAATTTACGAAAAAGAACAACCATGGAGTTTACTTATGTTTTTATTTTGACTCCCTAAAACTGAAAAACACCAAGTTTCTCCTATATTGGACTCGTTAAAATTTAACAGTAAAGGACCTGTCAATTACAAACATGACCAGATCACTCCTTCTTATGGTTTGATTTTAATACTAAGATGGAATCATCCGAAGGATGAGCTTACACAAACAAGAAAACATTATCCTCCTCAAGCTTGTCAAAAATAAAGAGGTACTTGCCAGTAATGGTGGGGGAAAAAGAGAGAAAAGGAATCCAATTGTCACCCTTGTTTAGACAGCAGCATGCCACTCTTGAACATGACACTTTGTCACACTTGTACTTGGGTTGGGAAATATTTTGTTTAACAATTAATCAAACCACATTGAAAGTCTTCAGCCGGTTTCTGGGTATCAACTTTAGGTCAAAATGCTGCCAAACCATCTGCAGTGTCGTTATGTGTTCAAGAGAGAGTTCAAATAAACCATTCATTGCAAACATTTGTCTCCATTCACGTTGACCATCCCTGAGTCAGTCCTTACAAATATTTCTTCAAAACTTGATGTAATGGTTTCATGTCGTGGGCTTTCCTACGACGGATCACTTTCTATCGACGTTAGCTCATCATCTAGAAATTTGATCTAGGATCCTATCAGTACCTTGGGATCTGCATGCCCTAATGGCAGGTTTCTTGCCTTCGATGATAGGTTGCATCATTGACCTTCGATCGAATGATTATATGAGTTTTAGACTACAAATCATTGATTCACAGTTGATGGATTGTACTGGAGTACTTTGAGAGCCATTGTCATTATTGGTGGTTTCTCTTACACTTGTTAACAATGCACATCATTGACTAGTAACCAAGTGGTTTTTACCATGTTCGACTTTGACACAATCAATCATATGGATAGATTTGTATTAGTTCAAGAAGTGGAAAACAAGACCCTGGATCTAGTTTCCACCATCCAGGCTACGCGGAGTTTTATTATTCATGATACAGTAGACTACTTATGATAGATGGCTGCGCCCATACTATGTCTACTTTTGATATAATATTGAAATCATATTTGTACCAGAGCATTTAGTTAGTTTTGATTTGAGTATGGGAATTCCTACCTCAGCGATGATATATATATATATATATATATATATTTGTATTGAATTTTTTTACAGGTTTTCAACCAGTGTCTCCAATCCAATCCTCGGAATGATAAAGCACTTCACTCTTTAGAATAACCTCAGGCTTCACACTTTAGGGAGCAATATGTTACACATCATTTTGTCACCATGACATTTGACTGTTCATATGGGTCTATCACCACCTATATCATGTTCCCTTAGAAGTCAAAAACCCTAATGTTCCTATTTCAAGTCTTGGAATTGGAGAAAAGCTCTATAAAACCCTTAAAAGTTTACCTCTGCACTTTTTCTAGCCTTTTCTTGCGGGTCTGCGGATACTTGGTCTATAAACCGTGGCAACCCCTGCACGTTTTGCTACTATTACCTACGGACCCCCATAAAAAGTCAAATAAAAGAAAAAATAAATTATAGAAGCTTAGCTGGTCGAATATTCTCCGAACTGGAAGCTTCTAGAGGCGCGATCAAGCTTCCAGTTCGAGCTTTATCCCTCCACTCATGGAGCTTTTCCCTTGGTCCATGGAGCTCAAATCCCTTCGTGAGAGGAATCCACCCCCCTCTTCATGGAACTGAAACTACCTCCATTTCCCTATAAATTGAGCTCAAGTTTCAGGTTGAAGGGTAGATGCTGAGATTGTAAAAGTAATTGTTGAAGAGAATTCCAAAGAGTGCATACTTTTCTGCACTAGCAAATTGTTGTTGGCATGGGATTGATCACACCCTTATGTCCATAACTCTATGATGGTATTCATAGAGGAAGGCTTGTCAAATTGAAGGAGAAACGATTGTTGAGGACCTTGGTAGAAATTTGTACGACATCAAGGCATCAGGTTGTAAGATTACTCTTTTTATTCAAGATAATACATATGGATCTCTTTTTCTGATTGAGTTGTTCTTATGCTTGTTGAATAACATCAATACTTAGACTCCTTGATCACTAAGTTGGATTAGTTTTTCTTAATTATTGTATGTTGCAGATGCTTTGATTCTTTTGTCTTGTCTTTGATTGCAGGTTCTACCTATTGAAGAAGCCACTTTGGAGCGACAAGATAAAGACTACATCGAACGTTTGGATTTCAAGGTAGGGGCATGTCCTATTTACCTTATTATAATAATTCTGAAATGCAATTAGTCTAGAGAAAAAGGTTTTCAAATGGATGTTTGTTTCTAGTTATTCGTTGAATACTAGGGAGATCGCTCTTGTCCGTAAGAGGGATTAATATGCATAATAGGGACATATGCAGTTATTTGAGATTGAAATACATAAGTTCTATAGGCTTTGAGTGCTTTAACCAATGCATATACTTGCTTTTCAATAACATTATATTTGAGCTCAACATCTCTGAGAACTTTGCTGAAGAATGCCATTGGTTGTTCCCTATTCTCTTCATTTTTCTCCAATAACACAATAATAATAGTAGAAGGGAAGCAAATGAGAATATCTGAAACATCTTCTGATAATCAGGACTGATAAGAACGAGAGCTGTTTGGAGAGCCTCCTTTATTCTAGCAAATGATTTTCTTGCTTCCTTAGTCCATTGAAATTCTGCCTCTTTATTCAACATATCAGTTATGTTTTTAACAATTTCTGCATAATTTGATACAAATCTTCTTAGAAAATTAATCTTTCCCAAAAATCTCTGAATATATTTCTTACTTCTAGGCAAAGGAGTTTTCTAAATTTCTTCTACCCTTGCTGGATCAATTTTTAACCCTTGCTTAGAAACTATGTGGCCCAATAATTTACCTTCCTCCAAGGCAAATAGAAACTTCTTGGGGTTTAGTGACAAATCAAACTTCCTGCACTTCTCAAAAGTTCATTGCAAATGTTATAAATGTTCATCATCTGATCTCGAAAAAACTGTGATATCATATAGATATATAACCACATACTTATCTCCAACAAATGCAATGTCCATGGCCCTTTGAAAAGTTGCACCTGCATTCATTAGCCCAAATGGAATTCTGGCATACATGAAAGTATCCCATGGGGTTGTGAATGATGTCTTTTTTTGATCTTCTTTGTCTACTGCCACCTGATTATACCCAGAGAATCCATCAACCATGGACATTTTATAAGCTCCTATCACTTTTTGTAAAACATAATCCATCTTGGGTAAAGGATAATTATCCTTAAGAGATGGTCTATTTAGGTTCCTAAAATCCACACACAATCTTATCTATCCATTTTTCTTCCTTTCAGGAACTAGATTAGAAACCCAATAAGAATATCTGAGGGGAACTATGATCTTTGCTTGAAGTAGCTTATTTACTTCTTTTTCGATGGGAGACAATAATAATGGATTTATTTGTCCGAGCTTCTGTCTATGAGGTTTAACTCCTTTCAATGGGATCTTATGCTGTATGATACCTTTATAATATTTTTTCAGATCTTCATATGACCAAGCAAATACATCTATGTATTTCTTAAAAATATCAATGTACCTTTCCTTGTAATTTTTGGGAACACCTTTAAATAATTTCACCATTTTTGGTTCCCGCTGAGTTCCCATATTACAATAATACAATTACTCCTCCTAGCGGGTCTTCTTTGAATCGACAACAACATCATTTGAATCAAAAAGCCTCTCAAGAGGAACCTGTTATCACTCCACCAGATCTCTAAGGCTGAAGAAGAAATCCCAACAGAGGTAACCATAGACCAATCTTTTGGCTTGGTATCTAGCCCTACCAAGCTGGAGAGGGCTCTCTCCACAATGTCACAACCAAGATGGTTGGATGAATTAGGGTTTTAGGCTAGGTATAAGTAAAGGGGTTTGTTTGTTTGAGTTTGGGTTGTTGGATGGGTGAATTAGGTCAAAGAGGCCAGGTCAGGGCAAATAGGATTAGGGTTGCAGAGATTCAATGGGGCAAGGTAGGTAGAAAACCTAACACTTTAGGGTTTTTTGAGTGGGATGGATCAGACAGGTGAGGAGCTAGAAAGAGCAAGGCTAAGCATGAATTCTTTCTAAACTGAAGAAGATGGAAAAACTATGAAGGTTTTCCCAAAACATAGCGTGAGAGATGTATTATGTTTATCAACTTAAAAACCAACATATCATAGAAATGAAATGGATCATGAAACAAAACATTCATACATAATGAGACATAAGAAGAAAAATGCTAAATTTCCATACCACAGGTATCCCAATGAAATATCTGCAACCTTTTTATTAATTTCCTGCCAAAATAGATTACACTAAAGTTTCCGATCAATGCATCAACATCCAACCTCTGAAATGAGTAAAAAAGTACAATATATAGAACTCAAACAACCTGTCCCAACCTCAGGGGTCTAATCCCTAAGTTGAGGAGCAGTTCCAACAAAAACTAAACTGTATACCTAGAGTGTAGGGAGGTCCAAGTGACTCATCCCTAACTTAAGTGAACTGATTCATTACACCTCATGAAGACTTTTTACCTAATATATTTACCCCTAGGTAACTGTAAAAAAACCATAATTACATTTAATTCCATCAATTGAATAAGTAAAAACATGATTTCTTAAGGTGAAAATCAAAATTTCAGAGAAAACTCAGAAAAATTAGACACTGGTCACGTGCGCAGTGCCAGTGTCAAGTGCACCCTCCATATTGCAGCTGAGTTTTGAATGGGTTTTAGGTGTCCAAACTGAGCTTAGGATAGCTCATTGGAAATATTATCTAGTATAATTTCCAAATATGTTCTTGGTTTGCAGAGTTGACTTGATTTGACCTCCCAAAAAGTGATTCTCCCAAGTCTACTAAGGTGCGCCCTCCATCTTGAAGGCCACTTTTAGAGGCCTACCCGAACTCCAAATTGATCTATTGATAGATATCTGGAAATATATCTCTCTTGGGTACATAATAAATCTATAAGAACTGAAAATCATCAAGTATAGCCCCTCAAAAATCAATTATCCCAAGATTGGTCGAAAAGTGCGGAATGGGGGTGAAAAAATGCAGCGTGCTCTTGCATTCAACTTTTGGAGGGGTTCCTCAACTCCAAATTGAGCTCAGGATAGCTCATTGGAAATATATCTCTGTATAGTTATCATTTGAATTATCAAGAAAGTCATTTGGACACTCCATCAAGAATAAATATTGATTTTCCTAAGGTCACTCCAGCAATGCAACAACTCACTTGTAGCAACTGTATTTTTGACATTTCTAAAAAACTATGACACCTGTGTAAAAACTGAAGGAGTTTTTTATTCCTTGACCTATGATGGAAAAAAAACTCTTTCACTTTTTTAAAATTCAACACCATTCAGTTAGAAAAATAGTTTGAAGAAAAACTGGCCCTATGTGTGGCAAATGATTTGTCCCTTTGAATGACTTCTTGAAAAATGATGGAGACATGATGCTTATGAGTTGGAATGGCCTCATACTTGCTGATATGACCTCCCTTATGTGGCATATTCTCAGATGTATTTGATTCCATATCAAACCCTAGCTTAATGGGAGAGGAAATTAGGGTTTAGTGCTTGTGGAAAATGATGATTCTGAGGGATAGGAGTGATGGGAAGTGTTTAGGAACACTGATGCCTTTTGGAACTTTGACTAATTTGGCCAATGGAACCTTGAGTATACAGCTACCTTGGAACCATGAGAACTTATTACATTTTGAATGACATAAAATTACATAATGAAACTTAGAAATTTACATCTTAAAACCAAAATTACATGCTGAAACAATAATTTCTCTTTACAAATAATCTTCATATGGCAAAGAGATGTTATTTGATCACCCTTTACTTGCTGGTCTTATGTAGTGGAAATAAAGCTTTTTTGGACAATGCAAACCCTAATGACCTAATGAAACCTTGAAAAACCCTAAAATACCTGATGAGACCTTGAAGAATTGAATTTCAAGATAACATGACTGATATTGACTTTTTGGATGGTGTACAATCAGCAAGGTATGAAACTATGCCAACAAGTAATCAAATTTGAGGAAGAGAGATGTTTTTGGACTATGGCTACCATCAGTGACTATTTTTTTGCATGACATAGTGGAATGATAAAAAATTTCTGAGTGGGGCTCCTAAAATGATATGAAAAGAGGATTTTTGTTCACTGATGGTAGGATGCAAATACTAACACTAACAGAACGAAACCCCTAGGAAACACATTGTATTTCAACTAAATAATCTTCTGATTAGCAATTGATTGTTTAATATGTATTACCTATGTTTTCTGCTATGTTTGTTCTTCATCCTGATCTATTTCAGCATTTTCAAAATTTCAATAATTGTCAAAAACCGATTTATCTACTCATCATCTTCAAACACCTGCCAATGCTTTATATTATCTGGGATAGACAGTCAATGTCTAATCTCTATCTCATACCTTAGCTTTAGATTAATTGGAGGTTTGAAAGTGTTGGCAGCAAGTAATAATGAATTAGCCAATCTATTCTCACCCCTTGGAATAAATTGAATATTGAAGGCTTCAAAACAATTTTAAATCATATCCCAAACTTCATTCCTATATGATCTCAATCTTGGATGTTTAGTTTGACAATGATTCTTGATCTGTCTTATAATAAATTTAGAATCCCCAAAAATTGAAATACATTGAATTCCCATTTTCTTTTTGGTTTTAAGGCTAATGATCAAAGCCTCATACTTAGCAACATTATTTGTTGAATAGAACTCCAATTTGAAAGAAAAAGACAAGAAATTACCTTATGGTAATATCAATAAAAATCCAGCTCCCATGCCTTCCTTGGAATAGGCACCATCCAAATAGCATTTCAAAATATTTATTGAGTGTAACTCATTATTTACAACTGTTGAAGAGAGCTGCTTCCCTGCGTCTTCAGCAAATTTTACATCTTCATGCAGCATGAAACATGAAAGATCTTCTTTTTCTTGACTATAAATAGGGGAATTACCTGCATCCTTTTTAGTAATGGTTTTTACAAACCTTGTTTCTCTGTACAACCTCCTTTCTTCCCCATTAAAGACAAGAATGATAGCATAATTGAAATCAAGCTTGAGAACACCTCCGAACTTTGGTCCCTAAGATCTTGACAGAAGCATCCCAAACCAAGCTGGAATGTGAGCAACAACTACATCCATAACAATACTCTTTGCTGCAATCTGTGCTAAAGAAACTACCATGTCTTTAATTACCCCAACACATTTTACCTTCTTGGATTCAAATGAATACAAATCCCTGTAATGCCTAGTGATTTTCATATTTAACTCTTTCATGACAGACAATGGCATAAGATTATGAGAAGCTCCTGAATCCAAAATACAATTATGGAAAATAAAATCATGAACCAACAAGGAAATATAAAAAGGAGGATCAATAGAATTTACTTCTTCTACATGAGGGCCAAAAGTGACCACCAGCTTCTCTTCCTATAAATTCATAGTGTCACTTATATCTTCATGCTGTGTAAGATTAATAAACTCTGAGATTTCTTTCTTGTAGATTGGTTTTTTAGTTAATTCTAAAAGAGTTACCTGAATTTTGACTTTATCCAACTCCATTGTTAAAATGAAGGCATAAGTTTGTTTAACATTCTTTTCAGGTTCTTCTTCACTCCTTTTAGAATATTAAACTTTTTCAGGTACAGGAACAACTTTCTCCAAAATATTAGTTTTATCTGATTTGTTCTGGGAAGACTCACCTTGTTTCATCTCTGTTATGTTGACTGAATTTTCTTACTTCCCATTATTGACTTGTTTTACAGGGTTCTATTGTCATGGAGTCACCATTGAAGGAGGGGCAGAATCTTGTTGTTCACCCTCACTGTCTTGTACCCTATATCTCTTCCTTGATCTCAAATTATACTTCTTATGCAACTCATCCCGCATAAAATCTGTGAATTGTCTATTGTATTCATTCACTTCATATTCATCAAGAGATACTTCAGCCTCAACATATTCTTCTTCACAATTTTCTTCTTCATCATCCTCTCTAATATACACAGCTGATATCTAATCTTCCTGTCCTATTTGTTCATCTTCTGCTGATTCTCCATGTCCAGATTCTAAATACAAGGGTGCCTGGACCTGATCTTGATCTTTTCTTTCCCTCTGCAAGATTTGTAGGGGTTGGTTGCAGAATTGAGTGTTAAAACCTTTGTTTTGATTTTGTTGGACTTGTCTTTGGGAGTTTTTACTTTCCAATTCCATCTTGACTAATTTATTTCACAAAATTTTGATTACTTTAGTCATATTGTCGAGCCTTTGATCTTGTAATGACTCTTATTTTTCTTTCTCCTTCTCTTGGATTGGTTGTTTTCCTGTCGCCTTCCCAGCTGCAATCATATTGGATTCAATTTCTAAAGCATCTGTTTGTATTTTTTCAAAAGTAGGGGATCTCCTTTCTCTAAGTGTGAAACTGAAATAAGCTTCAAAAGCCTCGGAAAAAACTACCTTTGCTCCAAAAGGAGGACGCTTAATCTCTACAGGAAAAATATTATACAATTTATTGAATCTTTTGATAAACTCAGAAATAATTTCATCAGATTTTCATTTTATTGCATTAAATTCGGTTAATGAATAACCATGACCTCTTTTCTCTCCCCATATTTGAGTGAA
This sequence comes from Pinus albicaulis, assembly GCA_034641835.2. Taxonomy (NCBI): domain Eukaryota; kingdom Viridiplantae; phylum Streptophyta; class Pinopsida; order Pinales; family Pinaceae; genus Pinus; species Pinus albicaulis. Next base: position 356,341,607 of record CM076580.1, read on the forward strand.
CTGATTTTCTAGTTAATCCCAGGTATTAATGGAATTGTTTGGAAATCCTTTAAACCACTTTATAGCCTCTCCATCCAGAGACTGAACAAAGAGCCTCATTACAACATCAAGATGTTCCACATTCAAATTTTCAGCAAAATTACAAATCACAGATAAGTGTTTTTCTGCAGTAACTTCATCCTATCAAGTGAAGCGAGGAAGTAATTTAAGATATTCTCGAGGCATTGCATTAAATGGCTATGGAAGATTGAGTGGAGAATATATGTTTAATAAGAAGGCTGGTGTTGCCATGTTTATACCTTGATTAACTGTACTTGGATTAAATGTAGATAATGAACCTGCTATGAAGGTAAATGGAGGTGGTGGTGAAACAGATATGGGAGTGGGTTGAATAATGATGGTAGAGGAACAACCGGATGGAACTTGTTGATCTTGTGTAAAAGATAAAGAAATAGACTCAAATGAGTGTTCTTCCAATTTTGGGTTCTTGAAAATGAATAGGTGTAAAAGGTGAATCTTGTTCCAGGAAATGAAGTACTTGAGATGTATTTCCAAACAAAGGATGATTTGAACTACTGCTAGGGGAAGACAAAGTAGGACTAGGTGTTGAGGGAGTTTTAGGTCTCTCAATTCTCTTAGAAATCAATCTTTCAGGGTATGATAAAGCAGGGACCTTCTGCTGAGAGGTATCTTACCTCATGTGAGGCCTTTTGTAAGCCATAATTTTGAGTATAATGAAATACAACAAAAAATTTCCTCCTCACTGAACAACCAAAGGAAATAATATGAAAAACCCAACGAAAAGATATTTTAGATCCTTCTTCCCCGGCAACGGCACTAGAAAATGTTGGTTCTTAAGAGACAACTCCTTGGTTGTGGAAAGGAATCAATGCTTAAGACATTTTAAGAATATATTATAGAAATAATCTTTATCATCTGTTGTTCGTTCTTTTCGTTTGGAAATTAGTTTTAAAACCCTTAATGCTTTGGAATAAATAAAGATTTCACAATGCCTTTAATTGCTGAAATGTGAATGAATGGGAAGAACTGTAAAGGAACTTAAGATAATATGTTGTGAAGACAAAATCTATTAACTTAAGTTTTAGAGAGAAGTTATGAACATAAAGAAGATGGAGTGAAGGAGCGCACTTTAAGGATATTTAAATCTTACTTACAAATGTAATTAAGAGACCTGCAACTTCATTTATAGAATAAATAACATAAAATGACACAGAAAAGACAAACCACCATTAACAATTGTTGGAAACTTGATACTTCTTTCATTAATTCTTCAGAGAAATAAGTACAAAAATATAGTCTTCCAGAGGTTCCAAAACTCGAACCCCTCTTCTTCATTTTCATCTTTCTTAAATACATTCAAAAAGAGTTTGTAACTGTCAGAACTTCCTGAAACTACCTAAACTAATTCTTTTCTCTATCGACCACTTTCATTACAACCGAGGGCAACATTACAACCTCTTTCTAAAAAAGAAATAAAATACAACAATAAATAGAAATATAATGATGTCTTCTAAATGTATTTCATTGCTAATGTGCTTCCCTTTGCCACTGATGTGGTTCCCTTCACTGCTGATGTGGTTTCTGAATATCGTATTTTGCTGATGTGTCTTCAGGAAGATTTGTCATCCATTTTCTGCATTTATTCTAGAGTTCAACATTTTTCCTCACGGAATTAATTAACTTATGATGTTCCAATCTAAAAGTAGTGATCCTGGTGTAAGTAGGCTTGTCCAAAAACGGAGTTTTGACCATCCATAACAACTGAAAATATTTATGCAGGAAATTGATAATTGTTGTCCCTTTTAAAACTGCAGTCTTCTCATGAGTATTATCGATTTTACTCTTTTCATCCACCAACAAAGTTTCATATGTTTCCCAGGATAATAAGTTACCCTGCAGGTCCTAGCAAGATGGCAATCCAACGCTGGTTCTTTTATAAAATATAGTGTTGAAGTTGTCTACTGCTTGCTTGATCTCTATCAACTTATTTTCTGCTGACTTCCTGTTTGCATTCTTCACTATCACCTTGTTAATTTATAGAACACATAATGTTCTATATTTTATCTCATGCTCACCCAGTTCTTGATCTGTTTTAGAGTTGACAAAATCTATTAATTTCTTAGCCCAGATGTCTCTATCATGCATTTTTTTCTTGTCAACTAATACAAGCTCTTGAAGATCTCTGATTATACTCTTCTCTTCTGAAATAAGTATAAGAGATTACCATATTGTTTTCATCACTCCTATAATCTCATTCCAAAGAATATGTTTAGACTCAATGAGGGAAATATTCCCCTTTACCTTCTCTTTGAGACTCTTGATTTCTTCACAAGATGATCGATAATCTGTTCTATAGTTTCCTGGAGTGTCCCTTGATATTACAATTTCATTATCCTTAGCCCTTATAACCTTCATAACTGTATCAAGATCACTTTATGCTTTCTTCTTGTCAATCTCTGCCATCTTCAACTCAATACTCAACTGTGATGTATTAGCTGCTGGGTCATCAGTTTCGGATGACAAAAATATTATGCAAACATGAGAGTCAATCTGCCCTTTTAACTTAGTTATTGCTTCTTTCAATTTAGAAATCTCTTCATCTTTCTGCAACACCTACTGTAAAGCTTCTCCTTTTCATATTCCACTTCTGCTACCTCAACTGTGATTGGGTGTTCTCCAGTAGGAAGTTTTAGCTTCTTTCTTAGTACATTTACTTCTGATTCTGCACTCTGCAACAACTTCTGCATAACTGATTTGTAAGTGGGATTTACTCCAATTTCGATAATTATCTTCTTTAACTCTTCATTTTGAGTGGAAAGAGCTCCGGAATTAGCTTTCTCTAGCTTGATTTGCTTGATCACCTTTCCCAACATGCTTTCAACTTTACTTGCAGCTGCACTAGTTTAATCAAATCATTAACAATCAATAAACTAGTTTGCATATGTAAATTTATTTTATCAGGTAAGAGAATGTTCCTGGCATCAACAGTCAAATTGACAGTCCTGAAATTTCTTGATGACCCTACTGTCATTTCAAATGGGTGTGAAAAAACAATCTTCAATTGATCTTTTTCTAAATCCATAGAAATTAACAATCTAGTTTGATTAGGGGTGATTTGAGACTCAACTTGAGCCTCCATTCTTGCTCTGATCTTCTGATTCTTCTCAGGAATTTGGGAAAACACCTGCTTAATTAATGGTACCTGATCATGAACAACTTCATGTCTGAATGGTGAAGCTGGTGTATTCTGTATTTCTCCCAGTTGAATTGACAATCCAGGCTGTGCATATGGCACTTCTTCACTCAGTTTAGCCCTCTTCTCAGTTCTTTCCTCCTTTGTATCATCATTATTTTCTCTATCTCTTTTATTTCCATTTTTAGAGATAGTAGGATTTTCAATGCTAATGTTGTCATTTCCTGCAAAACCCTTATTAGCCAACTTTTCACTTTTTGGCTTGCTCTCATGCGTAAAAGTAGAATAAGCATTCTCAACCCTCCTTTTAGAAATCACCTGATGTGGGTCATAAGCCCACTTTTCTCCTAGAATTAGATGCATGCCTTCTAGCATTTGGTTTGCTTCTTTTGCAGCTTGCCTCATATTCACTATGAAGGGTCCAACAGTCATGGGAAATTTAAATAAACATCCTTTCTTCATTGGCACAAAGTGAATCTGATCCACATTTAAACTCTGTCTAATAAATTATAAGGCAAAAATTCTCATAGGGACAAAAGAAGGCAATATATAAGGTTCAACCCCAACCACATACAATTTAATCTCTGAATAATCTTCAAAAACAAACTAGTCTCCATACCTACAACTATTACTAAGCCGAAGGAATTATTGAGCTTTAGGAAAAAAAAATGGGGGAGCAGTCGCATTCAAAATTATATAAGCAATTGGCTAGTAGTAAGCAACAAAATCAAACAACCCCCGATCACTAGGTTCATTCCTTACCAGGTCAGTCCAAAACACTACTAATTGCCTTTTCTTATTTGAATCCATAATCTTCAACCCAAAATTCAAAAAATCTTATGCATTTTGATACATAAACATATAAGTAACAATTGAAGGAAATTTGAATGAACCTGTTAAAGTTAAGCTCATGAATTGAGAATTAATATTCTCCTGCCAAACTGATGGGATGTCTAACACTACTTCAAGCTTCATCATCAAAGCAAACAGTCCAAGCACTGATCTATCAATCTGAGAAGCATCTTCCTTTCCAAGAATCTTTGACAAAAATTGCAATATAGGTTTGATTTCTGCATAAAAAATTTACAAAGAGAATACCTTTTCATCTGGAGAAAACCTCCTTGGTTCTGGCTTCAGGAATAAAATAACCTGTGTTTAACCTTGCCCTGCAAGATTTTCATAATGTGATGTTAATGACTCTTCAGTGAAACTAATAAATGACTCAGATTCTTGGTAGCAAAAATCTCGACGAATTAACAAGGATGAAACCTGGAAGACACTTTCTCCCAAATGATTCATTACAAAACACTTGCTGGGGTATATTGCTGATGCCAGCCAGTGAGTGAATTCAGGAACAAGATGGGTTCTTGGAACACATGAAAATAATACTCCAAACCTGACCATGGCTGTGAAGACAGGGGAATTATGCTGGTTAAGGATAACCTGCTAATACAAAGGTAAATGTTCAACCGTACAACGAGTGTCTATTATGTCCTGCTCTGTATCTCTTGGAACAGGGTCTCCTACAAGAGCTGTGAATATGGTCCATTTTTGTATATTTTTTATTATATTTAGTATAACGTAGGGGTTTTGGGGTGGGTTAAAGCCCCTCATGCATTGTAAGTGAGTCAAGGGTAGACCAAGAGTCTGCAAACCACGGTTTGCAGACCATTGGATGCGTAGGCTAAAATACTATAAGTAGTTGAACCTTTTTGAGTTGTAAGACATACTTGCATTAAGATTGATGCGAATTGTGAATTAGTAGATTTGTTTGGGTTTTTGGGGAAAGGACTTCTGCTGGCTGTGTGCGTGGAGATCCTCAGTCCTGCTGTGTGTGGACCCTGATGCTGTCTGCACAGGTTGGGTTTTTTTGGGTATTGTAAAAGGAATTGAAGGATTAATGAATGCGGAAGGCTGTTGAAATCTCTGAATCTATTGGATTGTTGATATCTGTTTATGTATGCTCTGTGTCATTGATTTAAGCTGTGCAAATACTGGTGTTACGTGTTTATACTGCGATTTGGTTCTAGTATGGTATGCATAATTCTATATTGAGCTCTGTAAGTAACTGTGTCGTGTGTTTATGTTGCATTGACCGTTGATCTAAATCTATTTATTAGACTTGATGCAAGAATAGCTACGATAGTTGCCTTATTTTCCTATATCTGTGATTTGTTGCAATTATACATGATATTGTGCACGTGGATGTAGAGGAGCTGATAGATTTGGGTTCTGTAATATGTGATCTGATAATTTTCAAGTCGAACGCAGCTCTGCTTGACTTACTTGACCTCTCCTAGGGTGCGGAAACCTGGTTCTAGCACCCTCCCATAGTACTTCGAGTGAGACTTTGGCCTGCGCAAGTAGGCCATTGCCGAAAGGGCCAGTAGTATAGGGGTTTGTTGGCAAACCTTAACCTCTGAACCTGGGTCAGGACCCCTCGAGCCAACAAATGGTTCTATTGCTGGGACTGGGAGCATTTTGAGAGAGGGATCGGGTAATGCCAAGGCCATACTGGAAACCAGAAAGAAAAGAAATTGATGACTGGTTCAAACGACAAGTTCAAGAATTCACAGTGAAAGAAAACCACAGTAAGAGGTTGACCACTGAAGAGTGGAAAAATAGGTATATTTTCATAGAGATCTACGAGATCTTCTTCATAACTATTGTGATCAAGCTCTAGGAGTGGCTCGCAAGGTTGGTCGAATTTTAGAAGTGTTGGAAGGACGAGCGGGTCACACAGTGGACCCCAGAATTGATCCGACAGTTAGAGAAGGCTGATAAAACCATCACTCGCACCGTATATCACTAGGTGGACAGCATGCTAGGAGGATTCGAGACAAAATTTTCCATCGATCAATTCATCTCCTACTCGGAAGTAGAGCGGATATTATTCAAAGGATTTAGGGGTAAGTTTTTGAAGACTTTACCATTGCTGATTAAGATATTACTGTGTGAAAAAAGTATTTTGTGTAGCCACACCGAGTGAATGACCGCTGATCCAGATGGAAGTACGACGCAAAGCGGAAAATACTATCGGACCAACCTAGAAGAAGGTAGATTTATCTATAGCTCGGTAAGAGAAGCAGCTGTGCAGAGTTCTCCAGCCACACCACTTTCAAACCAACGTAGGGGTAAGAATTCACCTACACGTCCACCACCAGAAGACGACATGGCTGCGCACATGAAATTGCCTACCTTTAAGGGTGTGGGAGATGAAGACATGGAGCAGTTCTGGTTTGTCACAGAATCGGTATGGACTGCGCAGAACGTAGCTAGTGATGCGGTGAAGAGGGCACATTTGTCCCTTGCATTCGAAGGAAGAGCTTTGGATTGGTACATGGGATACATCAAACAACATGCAAACACAACCATCGAAGAGGTCAAGAACGCCTTAAAACACTAGTTCAAGAAGCCTAAGTCCTATTCTCAAATAGTGGTTGACCTAAAGGATTTATGATCAACGGCTGAAGAAGCTGATCAGGGAAGGAGGATTTCAGTACGACGAAAGACAACACACAGAGTTCATTGCTATGTTGCTACCTCACCTGCGCGTACCTATGGGTCACCAAACTTTCGAATCACCGGAAAAAGCCTTGGAGGTTGCTATGAAGTTAGAAGCTACACCCAGAGATGATGCCCAGCTAGGCGTTTAGCATATCCAAGGACAACTGGAGGCGATGCACATGAAGATCCAGGACCTGCGGAAGAAGCGAGGCATAGAGGCTAGCTTGGAAAGATGGTGCATACGTTGCAGGATGAATGGTCACACCAAGGATAACTGCCCGCTATTAACAAACTATATGCAGGCTGGGGGACCTAGTCCACTGTTCTATAGGGAAGTGGCAAGACCAAGTGGGCTAGCACTATGGTGCGATGATTGACATGTTACAGGGTTGCATGACACGAACCACTATCCCCGCCTTGCTGCGTACATCCCAGAAGTAAAACAACAATGGTGCAAGTTCTGTAGGTCGGTAGGACATGATGAACAGAACTGTCGAACGTATGATTTGATGATTGATCGGGGGAATCTCTATAGGGTGTAGTCGAACCCATCTTCACCTAGATCGCTCTCGAGCGCAGGGGGCTCCCTAGCAAGGGGTAGGGGAGGTGGAAGCGCAGGTCGGGGACGAGGGTAACTCATCTGTTATAACTGTGGAGAGGTAGGGAACTTTGCCAGGGCCTGTCCAAATCCCACAAGACAAACCTTCTGGTATTGCAGGCAGCTAGACCATGCGATTGAAGACTGTCTAGTCTTGATAGCGAAGATGTAGGAAAAGCAGCCGACACCTACGCAGAATGTGCAGAGTGTCAAGGCCGAACTACGAGACAAAGATCCAAGCGTAAATGTCGTAACATGCAGTGGGATGGCCACCGGGGGGCCTGGGGAGAAAACTACAACCAAGCCTCTGATTCGACCAATAGTTAGTAAACAGGAAGGGTTAGATCTAAAGAAGGAGAAAGAAAAATTTGTCGCAGCTCGTAAGGACTTTGCAGAGGTAGAGGCATCTACTTCGCAGTCGCCCGAGGACCTCAAGGTAGATGAAGAGGTCAAAAACTTTTTACAAGCATGTATGAAGCTGCTGCGCAACCCGAGGGCTATGGGGAATCTTCAGGCATTGATAGATAGCTGCGCAACACAACCTATCCTCCTTCCGGAAGTCAAGGATGTACATAAACTCTATAGGTATAAGAAACGCACCGGCAGGGAGATGCAGTTGACTGTGCAGATCAGTGACTACGAGATGGATCAAGTTATTTTGGACCTAGGGTCAGATGCGAATATATTAACTAAAAAAACTTTGCAACACATGGGGGAACCTAAGTTGGAATGGTCCACTATCCAGCTGTGTATGGCCAATCAACAGAAGATCATTCCATTAGGAAGAATATCAAAGATTGTGGTGGATATCACAGGGGTTAAGGTCCGGGATGACTTTGAAGTAATTCAAATTGTCGAAGATCCGGACCCCTACCCTGCGCTCCTAGGCTTGGATTGGGCCATCGATATGGGAGGCATCATTAACCTAAAGAATAGAAACATGGTATTCGAGAATAACGGTACAAGGGTAATAGTACCATTAGATCCGGCGGAGGGTGAACGATACACAAAACTAGTGTGTGACGAAGAGGATGTAGATCACATCTATAAGTTGACTGCGCGAGATGAAGACTGGATCAACCCCATGGCGGAGGGGGTATTTTGTTGGGAAAAGGACAACAAATGTTTCTCCGACTTTGATGGGGAGATGGAGAATTGGAAAAACCGGTTACATAATGTCTCTGCGCTGAGATGTCTTCGGATCACGAAGAACTTCCACTGCATCTCCTTCGAGGTAAGAGATCTACCTTATTTCGATGGCTTTGGTAATTTCAGGGACTTTATGCGAGCATTTGAAGCCAAGGTTCCCAGGGAATGAAGGTTATGGGCCGTTAACCTAGCAATGCATGCAACCCCTGCACGATGGTGGGAGACGCATAAGGAAGCGTTCCCGACATGGGAGGATTGTCGGGGCAAGATGCTCTTGTGATTTGAGACCCCAGCAGAGGTACGGGTCAAGCTATTCCTTGGCCCAGGGGATCCGCATGAATACGTGGTTGCATAGATGGAGGTCTGGGACGACTGAACTATAGGGGAGTGGGTTCACTTATTCATTCACGCGTTGGGTCCAATCCCCACTGCCTGGTACCTGGATGCAGAGCTACATTAGCACACCCGCCACTGGGAAACTTTGAAGAATGACTTTATAGGACCATTTGGATTGATAGGGGGTTTCGAGGCGCTTGACGAAGCTCTGTAGGACATAGATACATTCGTGTTTGGCAAGACCAGCTCTTCTACAATATTTGGAATGTTGACATGGGAAACGCAGATGCAGGATATTGTCAACTGCCGCAGCTTGGCAAGTGAGGAAGGTGAAGATGATTCGCGGTTTGTCTCTATCCTGGAGTCGGAAGGGAAGCGTGCCGTTGAAGGACCTCCACTAAGGGAAGTGGATGTCACTAAGCCTCTCAAACTGCGCAAAGTAAACATTGGGATGAAAGAGCACCCTAAATTGGCTAAGATCAGGGACTACTGGGATGATAATACACCAGGTAAAGTGGCTGAATTACTTACAGAATATCATGACTTGTTCCCTATAAAATTTTCCCAGCTAAAGGGGATCACGGGGGACTTAGGGGTCATGCATATCACTCTCAAACCTGATGCGCGGCCCATAAAGCATCAACCTTATAGGTTGAACACCAAATATAAGCAAAAGGTCAAGGAGGAGCTCGATAAAATGCTTGCTGCAGGGATCATCGAACCTGTTGAACAATCAGACTGGGTTAGTCCAATGGTGGTTCAAGAGAAAAAAACTAAGGGAGAGATTCGGATCTATGTGGACCTACACAAGTTAAACGATGCCTGCGTTCATGATCCATTCCCGACGCCATTCTCAGACAAACTCTTAGACAGTGTGGGAGGACAGGAAGCATACTCTTTCTCAGACGGGTTCTTAGGATACCATCAGATAAGAATCGCACCTAAGGACTGCAGCAAAACCATGTTCACCACTGAGGGGGGATCTTTTTAGTATATTTTCATGCCGTTTGGACTCAAAAATGCCCCTGCGATCTTCTCCCAGGTCGTTGTCGCAGTGTTCAAAGAATTCATTCACAAGTTCCTCGAGGTGTATTTCGATGATTGGAATGTCTTCGGCCTGGTCAAGTCACATGTCTCGAACCTGCGCATGATGCTGGATGCCTATCGGAAACACCAGATTTACCTAAATATCAAGAAGTGTATCTTCTGCGTACCCTTTGGAATCTTGCTCGACCACATAGTTTGTCGGCAAGGACTAATGGTAGATCCTGCCAAAATCACAGTTATCATAAATTTTCCAGTACCAACCACGGAGAAACAATTGCGCTCGATCCTTGGACACACAGGCTACTACAGGAAATTCATTCAAGGCTATGCGCTGATTACTGCCCCTATGGAAAAATTGCTCAAGAAGGATGTTTCATTCTTTTGGAATGACGAATGCCAAAAGAGCTTCGAGCTACTAAAGGAAAAGATGGTCTCGACACCTATTCTCATATTTCCGGATTGGGAGAAGGTATTTCATCTTCATGTCGATGCATCAGGCATTGCTCTCGGGGCTGTCCTTACGCAGCCAGGGGAAGGAGATATTGACCATCCGGTTGCCTTTGCAAGTAGGAAGCTCTCTAGAGTAGAACACAACTACTCCACCATCGAGCGGGAGGGATTGGCCATGGTTTACGCGTTGCAGAAATATCGGCATTACTTGCCAGGAGGTCACTTCAAAATGTTCATAGACCATTCAACTTTAAAATACCTTGTCAATAAGCCTATGTTTGGAAAGTAGGTTACTCTTGCTATTTCAGGAGTATGACTTTGAAATCATAGTCAAGCCGGGCATGTTGAATGCTGGGTTGGACCACTTGTCCCGAATAGAGAGTGGCGAGGAGCCAACCGACCTGGAAGCCAGATTGCTTGATGCACAACTATTTTATATCAAGGTAGTCGATGCACACTTTGCTGATATCATTCAGTTCTTGACTACTGAGACGACACCTCCAGAGTACTCTGTACAGCAGAAAAAAGAGTTAGTCACCTGGGCAACAGACTTTACCATCATCGCAGGACACTTATATAAGATGGGGGTAGATGAAGTATTATGGCGATATGTTTTGGAGCACGAAAGACATACTATCTTGAACAATTCTCATGACGGAGTAGCAGGAGGTCACTACGCAGGGAAAGCAACGACGCAGAAGATCTTGAGGGCTGGGCTATGGTGGCCAACCCTGCATACTGACGCTCACGACTATTGTAAAGCCTACGATGCATGCCAACGAATAGGGAGGCCATCCCATAGAGATGAAATGCCCCTTCAACCACAAATGGCCCTACCAGCATTTAATAAGTGGGCTATCGACTTCATTGGGCCTATTAACCCGCCAGGAAAAGAGACCGGTGCGCGCTACATTATTACAGCCACCGACTATGTAACTAGGTGGGTGGAAGCACAAGTAGTAAAGGATTGTACTGCGGATACTGCTGTGCATTTCATCTTTGAACAAATCTTGATCAGGTTTGGATGTCCGAAGATTCTCATGAGTGATAGAGGCATGCACTTTGTTAATGAAACAATCCGAGCTTTGACTGAGGAATTCCAGATCCATCATGCGAAGAGCACGCCATATCACCCCCAAGCCGACAGTGCGGTTGAAGCTTTTAATAAAATCTTAGAGCACGCGCTGACCAAGGTATGCAATACTGATCGCAACGATTGGGACGTGTGCATCCTATCGGTCCTCTGGGCCTATCGAACAACCTACAAGAAGTTAACAGGAAATACCACATTTAGGATGGTTTATGGTAAAGAAGCCGTTATGCCCATGGAGTATATTGTTCCTAGTCTGCGTATTGCAACATTTACAAACATGGCAGGACCAAATGTCATGGAAGAGTGATTAGCGCAGCTTATGGCTTTGGAGGAAGATCAGTTTATTGCGAATTTTCATCAGCAAGTCCAGAAGGCCCGTGATAAATCCTGAAATGACTGACACATTCACCAAAATAATTTCGCGAAAGGCCAATTGGTCCTCTTGTATGATAGCCAGTTTTCAAAGCATCCTGGGAAGTTCTGGCAGCATTGGCTTGGTCCCTACACAGTTAAGGAGATCACAGATGGCGGAGCGGTTAGGCTTGCTACCCTGTGCAGAGATATGCTCCCCGGCTACATCAATAGTAGCCGAATCAAACTGTATCAAATCAATTGAATCTATGGCCGGAGTATCCATACAGGCGCAGGTGGAGACCCCGTTGCCACAAGTGACTCGGGACGAGTCACAAGATTGTGTTGGGGGACTGTTGGAACAGGGTCTCCTACAAGAGCTGCGAATATGGTCCTTTTTTGTATATTTTTGATTATATTTAGTCTAATGCAAGGGTTTTTGGGTGGGTAAAATCCCCTCATGCATTGTAAGTGGGTCAAGGGTAGACCAAGAGTCCGCAAACCACGGTTTGCGGACCATTGGATGCATAGGATAAAATAGTATAAGTAGTTGAACCTTTTTGAGTTGTAAGACAGACTTGGATTAAGATTGATGTGAATTGCGAATTAGTAGATCTGTTTGGGTTTTTGGGGAAAGAACTCCTGCTGGCTGTGTGCGCAGAGATCCTCAGTCCTGCTCTGTGCGGACCCTGCTGCTGTGTGTGTAGGTTGGGTTTTTTTGGGTATTGTAAAAGGAACTGAAGGATTAATGAATGCGGAAGGCTGTTGAAATCTCTGAATCTATTGGATCTGTGATATCTGTTTATGTATGCTCTGTGTCATTGATTTACGCTGCGCAAATACCGGTGTTACGTGTTTATACTGCGATCTGGGTCTAGTATGGTATGCATAATTCTATATTGAGCTCCGCAAGTAACTGTGCCGTGTGTTTATGCTGCATTGACCGTTGATCTGAATCTATTTATTAGACTTGATGCAATAATAGTTGCGATAGTTTCCTTATTTTCCTATATCTGTGATTTGTTGCAATTATACATGATATTGCGCACGTCAATGCGGAGGAGCTGATAGATTTGGGTTTTGTAATATGTGATCTGATAATTGTCAAGTCAAACGCAGCTCTGCCTGACTTACCTGACCTCTCCCAGGGTGCGGAAACTTGGTTCTAGCACCCTGCCATACTACTTCAGGTGAGACTTTGGCTTGCGCAAGCAGGCCACTGTCGAAAGGGCCAGTAGTATAGGGGTTTGTTGGCAAACCTTAACCTCCGAACTTGGGTCAGGAGCCCTCGAGCCAACAATATCCATGTGGGGAATGTGACTAGACGAACCAGATAGGGATGAGTTGGCCATGTTAACACTCGGGCTGATGACTGGACTGAATCCAAATGGATAAGAAGGGTGATTAGAATGATAAAGAGAGTTTAAACTGAGGCAAACATGTGAAAAATAATGGTTTTAGCTTTGTATTTATAGGCGCAAGGGAAATTTAGGGGGGAAAATAGTCATTAACTGCATGACAAGATAGGTACGGGACTGACACGGATAGTGAGATGGCTCACTTGCTGATGTCGTCTCTAATCACTTACATCACCGCGGGGGCACCTCAGGTATGACATGCTCTTCAATGTTGTGCTACCATAGTGATTATGGGCCACTGATTTGAGTCAACGAGCTGACGTCACAGTCAACTGGAGAGGCACCCTAGGAATTATCCGTCGGGTTGTTTGTGCCCGCAGGTTTCTCTCGATCGACTTCTATTTGCCATCATCTCATCTTTGCTTGATGAGTTGCACGATATTTACAATAATGGTCACGCCCACCTTTCACATACTCCGAAACATAAAATTAATGTTTCTCATATAAATCAAAACTTATTTTAGCTTACGAAATCTTAATCCATTTTTATTTGTTACAACATTATATATATATATATATATATATTTTTTTTTTTTTTTTTTTGAGAATTGGAAATGAAAATGCAAGTGAGCCACAACATACCTCATGATTGAACTTTTCAAGGTCAATCACATTAGCTATTGAGAATTTAATTCTTTCCAAAAGATCATTCACTTGGATATATTTTTGCCGAATTTCAATTTCAAATTGATTTCTTACTTGAGAAACCTGATCCTTCATCTGAATCTTTAATTGTGTGCAATCTTTCTCCAATCGAGTGATTTTCTCATCCTTCTGTTTGATGAATTCCTTAGCTTTTGTTGCTTTATGAATGTTGGCGTTGGCATAAGCTACAACGTATTTAACTAATCCTTTATAATCTTCATCAGAGGTAGAGGACGAGCTTTCACAAACAATTTTTAAACATGACGCTGAGACAATACTTATAGGAAAACCCTATATTTCAGAGAATTTTCTATTTTTCTTCCTCTTTCTTAGAATGGTTTGTTTTTTGGGACTATAGAATACCTTAATTGGGGTAATTTATAGAAGTTGTGTTGGGTATGTGTTATATTCTTTCTATGAATAGTCACAGGTGGGGGGCGATAGCCCCTCTTATATGTTGCGCCGGGCGCAGCAGGGGACAACGCCCTGGGAAATTTTTTTTGGACCTTATTTTTCGGTGGGCGGACCCACCCATGGTTTTGTGCATGGGTTTGCACATTGTTTTGGGGCATGATGGTTTTCGGCCCCTGGTATTTTGTAGAGTCGGTCAAGGGAACTATGATTATGTTCTAATCCAAGGTTAATGGATTGGGGTTTATGTATGCTTCGACATGTATATATATGTGTTGTAACACTAAAAGGAATATATTGAAAAATCAAGCTGGTCGTCCCGATTTGGGATCCAGGGGAAAATTTCTGTGTATATCTGTTTTATGTTTTATGCTCTCGTTATTGTTTATTTTCTGTTTTTAAGATTCGTTTGCAGATAATTTCTGTACAGGGTTAAAACCTACAAGTTGGAACTCGGGAGCAGGACTTTGTTCATGTATCTGTTCATAACTTAAAATGTATAGATAGGAGTGTGAATAATGATATTAGGATCAACCAAAGTAATATTTGTGGAAGTTGGGGATGTCGTCTCTGTTTGTTGCCTTTCTAAGTCTTTATCAGGTAAAGAAATTGCAATTGAGTTTAAAATTTGATCCATAACACATTGCATTTCATTCTGCTTTGGATTATGACAGATCAATGCTCAAATACTTTCTAGTCTTTATTTATATCAGTTTCAATGGTCTTCTTAGGAACAATCTCCTTTTGGAGCACAATCTTTTTAGGGACCATTTTGTTTGGAGGAATGGTATTCTTTGCAATTGTTTCCTTCAGAGGCTCATTAGTAATTTCCTTCATTTTAATAATTATAAACCTTTTATGTAGGATAAATGGTTTCATAACAATCTTCCAAGTGGCTACTTCCTCTGATTGTTGCTTCTTGGTAAAGGTTTCTTGTAATGAAGTTCTATGTGACGAATCTTAACTGTGATAGAATTCATAGTAGAAGCTACTTGTGTAGAAGGACTAGGAGCTTGTCTAGCATTTTTTTCACCAATAGGAGATTGTAACATTGGAGGCAGGGAAATTTCTCTATTATCCCAAAAAACTATAAAATATTGATACAAATTAGGTGGCAACTCATTAACTCTACTCAACACTTATTGATAAGTGTGAGTCGACATAAAAATATCATCAGATTGAGTTTTTTCATGAATATATATTCTAATAAGAACAACAATGGTGATTTTCTCAATCACATCTTTTGGGTCATGTTGTTTCAGACGAAAGGTGGCTAAATTGAGGGCATTGAAATGAATCAATTCCTTCTCGATGTGCTAATAATTTTCAATTGAAGAAATACAATCCTAAATGGGAAACTTAGGCCAAACCCTCTTAGACGCACTTTTCAATTCATATTTTATTCTTATGTCGACTGTTTGATATTCTACCTCTCTAAAAAGGAGTTTTTTAAGCTCATAAATGGGAAGGGAATTTGGTGGCACAAGACGTCCAATCACCCTAACATAGCTGAATTTTCTTCGACATACTAGTTTCCAATCCTTTCTAGACAATCCATAGTTGGCTAAGACATCCTATGGGGTTTCTTATTAAAAAGAGCTTCATGAAAAGGGGTGATGATATTGTGATAGATTGAATAAAAATGTTTGAAATAATTCTCTTCCCAAAGATGACTGTGGTAAATATGAATGGGAATGGGATTTGCAAGTGTCCATTTCTAGCCCATTGCTAGAAAGGCAAGGGAATGATAGATGGAATCCATAATGCACACAAAGATCTAGAATCAAGTATTGTGAGTGGATGTGTTTTTTGTTTTGTTTTGTTTAGAATGTGAGGACATTTTGAGCGTTGATACTAGATAATATGTTGGCCTAATTAAAAACATAACCCTCAACAACTCTTTGGATGATGAGAGCCTAGGCAAGAGGAAAATTATTAGAAAGCTTGCAACCAAATAGCCTACATGATAAGGCAGCGAGATAACAAAAGGGGGAACATATAGAGGTAATGAGATAGTCATCAGATTTATCTTCCTTTTTTTTATCGAGATATTTTCTCCAAACCCTTATCAAAGTTGGGATATTTGTATCATAATATGTGCACTCCTTTTGCATAAAACTAACAACATAGGAAGGTTCATACTTCAATTGAAAGTTAGGAAATTTGTAGATACCTTGCAAGTCGTCGACCATGAATTAGACAACTATCATACCTCAAGAGCTAATAATTTGTCACCTGGAGGTGTGAATATGGTCGATAGCCCATCTTATCAAATTGTTGTTTGACATAATTGTAGGTTTAGCGACAATTTTGTGTAAACGAGACCTTGTTGCATCCACTAGCCTTTATTATTTTTTATTACTTGTTTTTATCCCTTGTCCAGAAATGTCACGCATGTTTCTTCCTTTGAAGCACCCTCTAGTTATTCCTCCATCAATTTATAAATTGCGTCCTAGGTTGACACACTAACATCCTGAGTTATTACTATACCGGAGTACAAGAAAGTTTCAGGAATTTTTTTGTCAGTTTCCTCCATAATAGCCTCAAAGAAGAACACATATGACCTCATGCAAAAAAAGGAACAATTAGCAAAGGAGTTGGTTAGTGCAAAGCAAGGACTGCAGGTGGATATACTCTAGGAGATCAGACCATTTAAAGACACAATGAGGTCGGTATACATGGAAATTATCACTTTGCATAAGGCAATGGTGCCTTTGTACAAATTTTAGAAAGGATCACAAGAGAATGTGAGAGTCTTAAAGACAACTCATGCAACTATAGATGCGATCCAAGAATGGGGCACCAAGTAATTGAATGTGCCTACATCATTGGTTAAGAAACACGATATGAAGCTGAGATGGATAAAGAAAATATAAGATGCATATGCAAATCTATGAGCAAATCAACAATAATGTAACCAACACTATATTAGCATATGTGTGGTTGCACAGTGGATTAGAATCCTTTGTGCGAGTTCAAAAAATACCTTCTATTGGTGCGCTTGGAGAAATAAAGGCAGGATTACCATTATGTGGGAGCTAGAGGAATTCTTGAACCATATCAAATAGGTGTCCATGCAAGATGACTTAGTGGTGACAAAAAACTTTGTTTTGCAATATGTAGTTGAGTCAACTTAGTTGCATATGAAGTTTCTCATGTTGTGGAACAATGTACAATTGGGCTCCAAAACTATATATCCATATGATTTGGAGTGAAATATTAGATATAATCAAGATCTACCACAAAAGGTCAGATACATAACAACATAATATAAAGCTTGGTACCAATATGTCAATATGGAGCTACATGTCACATTCGTCGAATTGTAGCTTCCTCAAGCATGAATGAAACATGCTTATCTTGTGTTATGGTTATTGCCACAATTTTGTCACACATATTTTCGTACTTGAAAATATTAAAAAATTTAAAATGTGAGTGGAAGTCCAAAAATCATATGTGGAATTTAAAGAGTCATTAGGAAGTCCAAAAGTCATCAAGGAGCTCAAGAGTCACTAGGGAGATGAAGAGTCATGAGGGAGCCCAAGAGTCATATGGGAGGTAAAAAGTCACCCCATTTGTTATAAATAGTCCCTCATGCCTCAAGTAAAGGACTTTTAGCCTTTCCTTCTCTAGCTTAGCATATGAGAGAGAGATAATTCTTTTGAGGAGCAATGTGTGGCTTCATGTTCCACTATTGGAACTAGTGTGACATCTTTGTAATTGTGTATCTTAGAAATTTCACTTAATGTTTTGAAGCTCTCAGGGCCAGACGTACTTTCTGCATATATCGAGAATTTTGTAATAATTTTCTTTTAATGTTTTCAATATGCGTTTGTGTTCTTATGTACTAAAGAGATTGAACTATTTTGTCAGCTTTAATGCACATCTTAATTGAAATGTACGTCTTGTATGTTTTTATGATCGTTGTTATTTGGGGAGCTACTTTTCAAACAAACTAATGGTTATCCCTATGCATATTTGTGTGTTTTTATTGGATTAATACTAATATTATTCTTCTAAAGGCCCACTTTCCTTTACTACATATGTAAAAGTACTTGTACACATTACAATTGTTTGTTTCACAAGGCTAACACTTCTTGCTTATCTCAAAAGTTGTATACACACTCTCTTATGTTGTTATTTGTAGCCAAGGAAAATATTTATGATTAGAACTATGATAGCAGGGATGAATTCACAAATGGGGCTCCTATCCAAAAAGGGAGACCCCTTGATTGTTGGTGGATTTTCCAACACCGTCAACAAATTGCATAAGAAGAAGCTTACAACTAGATAAAAATTCGTGATGAGAATTTTATGGTCATTAAAATAATAAGAAAGGACTTGTACTCATACCTTTTCATCTTAACTTTATCCAGAAGGGAAGGGTATATTAATTTATTTATTAAAGTAAAAAAATAGTCTTTCGATTTGATTATTAAGCATAGCTTGCTGCCATGTTATGCATATAATTTAATTCAACTTTTCGTTACCCGACATCGCTTCATTGCCATTAGCCTTGTTCAGTACCCCGATGAAGTTGCCTTAGTATCATGTATGCATTTACTCATTGTCAATGAGCTTGTTCAATACCTCGATGGGTTTCCATACATTTTCCATGACTTCTTATATTTGCTTTGTTATTCAAATTTTGATCATAGTGTTAGAGATAACATATCTTGCAATGGTGCATAAGAAGTTGGGAAATAAGAAAGTTATTTAGAAACAATGCATATTATGGCATTCAGTTGGCTATTCAACTTATAATTCGCCATTCTTATTGGAGATTAATTATGTAAAGAGAAATTGAAACTTCTGGAAAAGGATAGACTTCAAAGCATCTTCCAAAGAACACTTTCTTTAAAAGGATAAATTAACCATAAAACTAAGTCATGATACTAGATATTGTTTAAGTTTCAAACTAGTTTGCAATATTTTTAAATGACAATTCTTTGGAATGAAAGGTATATAAGAAGGATATAATAAATGTAGCATGTTGTGAATTTTTATCAACAAATAAACAACTAAAAAATAATTACAATTATTATGTACATATCTACATAAAAATTTAATTTTCAAGAGAAATATATTTTCAAAATATGCCCATTCACCTGAAGGTTTTCTTCAATCCCTTAAAGGGTTTGAAAAATAAATGTGGATAAATCGATTTTCTTAGATATTTGAAAGGGACAAAGGCATAGTTTCTAGAATTTAGAATGTTTACCTTTATATTCATGTGCCTTATTCCATTTCAAAGCTAAGTAACCAACATTGAAATTTTTGCCACCTACTAAATTGTTATTAAACCATTGTTTGATGAACCTTTGGTGGTTGTCATAGGTCTATTTGAATTTTTCTCTCGTTTCCTCTATCTTAAGGATTTGTGCTGAGCATTGTCTAGAGCAGGGTTGTTCATGGATGGAATGGACTAGGGATAATGAAGGAAAATCAATATTTGGAGGTAAACTGACTTCTTTCCCATATACTAGAAGGCAAGGGGAAGTGCCTATTGATACTTTATAAGTAATTTTATCAACCCATTGCGCATATATGAGAGTTTATGCCAAATTTTTATTATTATCATCAATGGTTCTTTTAATGATCCTCAAACTGCTTTATTAGTTGATTCGGTGAATCCATTACCCTGAGGATAATAGATGGATGGATATTTAAATTTGAAACACTTTTAGATGGAAAAATCAAATAGTGCATTGGTAGAAAAATAAGTGGAATTGTCACAAATTAACATGCTCAAGAGGAATATATATTGAACAATAAAATATATCACTTGTTCAACAATAACATTTTTAAGAGGAATGGCCACCACCCATTTTGTAAGGTAGTTTGTTGCGGTGATAATAAATCTATGTTATTTATAAGAGTGAGGAGAAATATCACCAATTATGTCGAGACCCTATTATTCAAAGGGTTGGTCGATGATAATAGGATTTAAAGGAAAAAATGCTTTCTTGTCTCTCCCAGCTGAAGTCTAACAAATTTTGCAGCTTCAGACATATGTATGTGGATATTTAAAAAGAGCAGGAAAATAATATTCTGCATGAAGGGTTTTATGAGCATTAGTATCACATTTGAAGTGACCACCAACTGATCCATCATGTAAATCCTACAACATTTTGTCAGCCTCATGTTTTTCCAAACACCTAAGTAGCATGGAATCATAATTTTTTCTAAAAGGAATTCTATTTGTAAGTTGGTATTAGTTCGCTTTTAATCTTAAAGCATGATTTTTATTAGATTCTAAATGTAAATGTGTCATGCCATGAGTTAGAAAATAGATTAGATCTGCATATTGTGTATTTGAAGTTTTAGGGATAACACATACTTGTTGAAGATCCTATGGTTCCTAATCTTCTAAACTATTTTATGCTTGTGAATCAATAGTTTGTGTGATCAACGCACACAATATTTGACCTCAAACAATCTTCGCAGGCTTAATTTCTAAATCATATTCTTGCAATGCAACAACTCAATGAGCTCTTTTTGAACTAATAGATTTCTAACAACGGAGAAGGGAAAAAGTACCTTGGTGTGTGATTTGATTAGAAAGGGTTTGAAATGCTTAATTGATTTGAAAACTGCATATGCTTGCTTTTGAACACCTGAATATTTAATTCTTCTCCTTGTAGTTTTGAATTAGTGAATTTTATAGGCACTTCTGCATCTTGATCATTTTCTAAAGTCAAAACGACTACATAATACTAATATGAAGCAAATGTATATACACAAAAATTATTTATTGTAATATGAAGAGAACAAGGAGACGACGTGTATAATGGCTTGTTTAATAAATTCAGATTCTTGATTTTCTGTTACACTCCACTTGAATGTTTCATTCTTCGTGATCATGTATTGAAAAGGCAACACTGTTTGTGAGAAAGTAGGAATAAAATTGTCAGGTCCTTATATTACTAGTATAGTCCTTTATTGTTGTTAGTTTAAACCCCTTATTGTTATTTTTGTACCCCTGTAACCCCCATATTGTTATTATTGTGCCCTTAAATTATTATTGTTAGGTCGGCTAGGATTACAGTGTGGCCCCATGGACTCCTATATATAGAAATGAGGTTTTGTCATTTGTATCATCCAAGAATTATTCGTTTATGTAATGTATTGGAGGTTGCCCCCTTGAAGTGGCTAATTTCTAAGGCGTTGATCTCTCTTTTCTTCTATTTTTGGAGCTGGTTTCACAACATTTGGTATCAGAGTGTTGGATTCTAGGGTTTCGTTGCTCCAAACAGGTCATCATGGAATTTTAGCTATAACGTTTTTTCTATGAAGGTTTAGACGCTAAAATTTTTAGAGCGCGAAGCTGAAATCCAGAGGAATATCTTCGCAAAATTTCAAATCTTGGTTCGCAATATTTTCGGAGATATGGTCTATGGAAGAAGGACGAAGAAGTGCGGACTCTCATTCAAAAGTTGCAGCAAGATCCTAGTACATCTGATACATTTAGTTTGAAAAATGATTCCTTATGGTACAAAGATCGCTTGTATATTTGCAATAATTCCAAACTAAAACAAAATATTCTTTTGGAATTGCACACTTCTCCTTTAGGAGGACACTCAGGATGTTTAAAAACTTACCACATGGTGAAAAAATATTTTTTTTGGGATGGCCTTAAATCTGATATTCAAAAGTTTGTGGCAGAATGTTTGGTTTTCCAGCAAAATAAAGTTGAGACAATTAAGACCCTGGGTCTTCTACAACCTTTATCCATTCCAAGTCAACGTTGGGAGGAGATTTCAATGGATTTTATCGCGAGTTTAACTTTTACGTAAGTCGAAGAAAGCTATGTCATCATGGTGGTAGTTGATAGACTTACCAAGTATGCACACTTTTGTGCATTATCTCATCCATTTAAAGCAAGTACAGTTGCTACTACATTTGTGGACAGAATTCAAAAGCTACATGGAAGCCCAAGGGTTATTGTGAGCGATAGAGATCCCATTTTTACGGGAAATTTTTGGATGGAGTTATTTTCTTTTTTGGGTACTCAATTAGCTCATAGCTCATCTTATCATCCTCAATCTGATGGTCAAACAAAGATAGTAAATAAATTTTTGGAAGGATATCTTCATTGTTTTGTATCTGATAAACAAACACAATGGGTCAAGTGGTTACCTCTCGCTGAATGGTGGTATAACACTTCCTTCCATACTGCAGCAAAAATGACCCCATTTATGGCACTCTATGGATATCATCCACCATCGATCACATCATCTTTAAGGGAAAATTCGAAGGTTCAAGCAGTGGAAGATCACATCGAGCATCAGCAAGAAGTTCTCCAACTCTTAAAGGATAACCTGAATTTGGCACAAAATCGAATGAAACAACGGGCAGATCAACATCGCAGCGAGAGAAGTTTTGATGTAGGAGATTGGGTATTTTTACGGCTACAACCATACAAACAAATGTCCCTCAAGCAAGCTAAGAAGGATAATAAATTATCACCAAAGTACTATGGTCCTTACAAGGTTTTGTAAAATATTGGTACTATGGCATACAAATTGGAGCTTCCTGCTTCTTCGCGAGTACATCCAGTTTTCCATGTTTCATGCTTAAAGAAGGTTATAGGTGAAAATCTTCCAATTGAAACAATATTGCCAGAACTTGATGAGAAAGGAAAAATCACATAGGAACTTAAAGCGATCATGGAAACAAGAACTCGACAGCTATGGAATCGATCAATTTCAGAGTATCTCATCAAGTGGAAGAACTTACCCACTGAAGATTCTACATGGGAGGATGAGAATTTTATACAGAAGCACCTGGAGCTACTCAAGCATTGAGGACAACACTTTTTTGAAGGAGAGGGGCATGTTAGGTCCCTATATTACTAGTATAGTCCCTTATTGTTGTTAGTGTAACCCCCTTATTGTTATTATTGTACCTTTGTAACCCCCATATTGTTATTATTGTGCCCTTAAATTATTATTGTTAGGTCGGCTAGGATTACATTGTGGCCCCACTAGGATTACATTGTGGCCCCATGGACTCCTATATATAGAAAGGAGGTTTTGTCATTTGTATCATCCAAGAATTATTCATTTATGTAATGTATTGGAGGTTTCCCCCTCGAAGTGGTTGATTTCTAAGGCGTTGATCTCTCTTTTCTTCTATTTTTGGAGTTGGTTTCACAACAAAAACATCTTACGAAATGGAGTTGGCCTAAAAATGACTGCATTGGTTCTTTATTATGAGGGAATGGAATTTATTATATGCCTTTAACTCTATTAGGGTATAAAATTATGTCATATTTAGATACAATGAATCCCAAAATTTTACCTTCTAGAAGAGCAAAGAATAAGTTTTTAGGATTCAGAGAGACACCATATTTCCTGCATCGTTCAAAAATTTGTTTAAAGTCACAGATATGATCTTTTCTTCTT
Source organism: Pinus albicaulis (assembly GCA_034641835.2). Taxonomy (NCBI): domain Eukaryota; kingdom Viridiplantae; phylum Streptophyta; class Pinopsida; order Pinales; family Pinaceae; genus Pinus; species Pinus albicaulis. The sequence continues at coordinate 356,365,233 of CM076580.1, forward strand.
TTGAAAAATATGGTAATATTGTCAAGATATACAACGACGGTTTTATTTATCAATCTTCTAAAAGCAATATCCATTTCCCTCTGGAATGTCGCCCCAACATTGATAAGACCAAATGACATATTTTGATAAGCATAGGTTGCCCATTTTTTCCTAAAAGTTGGCTGTAACCTATCAATGGGATTAATGAGGATTTGATTGTATCCCGAGAACCCATCAAGGAAGGAAATCAATTCTGACCCAATAAATGATTGCAATATCTACTCCATGGGAGGCAACGAAAAATTATCCTTTTTTCAGAAACTTTATTGAGATTTATGAAATCGATACAAATCGTTATATCTTTGTTATTTTTTCTAACTATAACCAAATAATGTACCCACTTAGAATGCCTAACTGGATAGATAATCTTGGATTTCAACATTTTGTTTAATTCAGTTTTAATTTGGGGCTCAAGATTAGGATAATTTTTTCTTAATTTATGTTGGATATGATTTTCCTTGGGTAGCATTGGGATGGTATGCTAGATGATTAATGTATCATAGATCATGGGATCATCATAATTCTAGGGAAATATGTCCTTGTCTCTTCTCAAAAGGTGAAGAAATCTAAGTCTTTCATATGGTGACAGTCCAAGACCTTGATTTACATTTGAGGATTTTTGTCTCAGCCAAAATTGTTGACTTCAAATCTCAAGGAAGAGCTTTCAATTTCACAATTAGTAGGTTTTTAAAATCTACCCTTAAGATCATAAAATTATTCTAACTTAACGATGGATTTGGGAATGAAGTTCTAAGATTTTCTCTTAGTAGATGATCTATTCAATTCTTTATCATGAGAGTCTTCATCAATGATATGGTCATCATATGTTCCCTTTAAAGTGAGGAAATTTATGATGTCATCGTCATCATTGAAAACTCTCCAGTTGGAGATATTATCAGGTATAGAGGGTATAAATACCAACTCAATTAAAAAACAATCTAGGCTAATGTCTTGAGGTGGCATAAGTCTACAGACAATGTTTCCTAAGAGATTTACACCTGCATTTTGCACCCTTGGGATGGGACCAATATTGAATGCGAGAAAATGAGAAGTCAATTCTTGTATAAGAAATTGATAATGTTTTAAGTGACTAGAAACATAATGAATAATGTTTCTTACCTATTTGATAAAATTTTTTGAGTCACCAAAAACTTTTAAATATTTGACATTTAGGCCAATTACTTTTCTTAGTCCCTTCACAAGTGCTTCATACTTAACAACGTTATTTGGGCATCAGAACTCGAGTCTGTAGGTGAGCATTGTTTTCTCCCTATTAGGGTTGATTCGAGTGCATCCTACCTTGTGCCATCATTAGACTTCGAGCCATCAAAATACATAGTCAAAAACTCATTATTTACAGGTTTATTTACATGAGAGCCTACAATATTTACACAAAGCGATTTATTAGTTTGCAAAAAAAAATCAATTTATGATGCTATAGAATTAGATGAAAAAGGAGATAATTGTGCAGTGATGTTTCCAAAATACGTTTTCGCATAATAATTTCCTAGGATATTGTTGTTAAAGGAGACATGATCTTTTTCCTCTTCTATTTCAATGACAATGTGTTTCATAGTTTTTTCCCAACCAACTCTTATTTGATTGGGATTACCATTATATGGTAGCCAGAGGTGTGACCAGTCAGTTGCAAAGTAACCCTTCAACTTTTCTAACTAGTCTCTACTCAAGAGAATATCATAGGATTCAAGGATATCAACTATTACAATATCAATGATTTGAAAGACTTTAGGTTGAGGATTTAATATAATTAAGACAACCTTCAATTCTCCCAAAACTTTGAATTTAATTCTATAAAGTTTTACAATTTTAGTAGATGATTCCTAGGGGCTAGCATTAATTTTCAAGAAAATAGAATATGGCATGATGATAGAAGATGTGTGATAACTAACCAAACAATTTTGTACATTTTTATTGCAAATCTTAAAGGTTAAGAGAAAAGGTGGAGTATGGGAATTAGATCTATCACCAATGTGAATTGCATCCTCTTGTTTCATTTTATCAGAGGAAGAAGGTGACTTCGACTTAGATTTAGTTTCCGTAGTCACAACAGTATTAGGTAGGGGAAATTTTGAAGTAACATTTAAAGCTTTCAAAAACATCTTTTGTTGTTGTTTTAGTTTATTAACTTCATATAGTGAAATACTAGATTTGGTCTTCTTCGTATCCTCTATGATATTATATTCTATACTATTAGAAATTACAAGGGTTTTGGGAGGAGACACATATGGAGTGGCATTTTTAGTGGCAAGAGGTGGAAGGATAGGAGTAAGAGTAGGATTTTTATTTGTTAGATCATAAGAGGAACTTGCAGGAGAACCTTTATTGGATGGAGAAACATTTTCAGTGGGACATTGATTAGTAGTAGATATACCTATAGGGATTTTAGTTATCATAGTTATAGGGAGAGCTTCTTGATTTCCATATGATAAGGTGCCAATGAGATCTAAAGTCACATTAGCTTAAATGATTTCTTCTCCCTCCTATTCTTCGTCTTAATCTTGTTGTGTATCTTCTTCCTCATATTCCTCATCATCAACTGCTAAAATTTTCCTAGAAGGAGGAGTTTTTTGAGCCTTTCTAAATTGTTTGAAAGGTATTATTGAAGATTATTCTTTAGTGAGTTTCTTCTTTAGGAAAACAACCTAATTTTACATAGTTTTGATAACCTTTTGAATACCTTCCATTTCATAGGCATATTTAGGGCTCTTCTTCTTTTTCTCTTCTTTAAATGTAACCTTTTAAGCTGGTTGAGAGGAAGTTTTATTTTATTTTGTGGGGGATTTCTTGGCAAGGGTGAGCAATCATTTATCAACATTTATTGCTTCTTTCATATTATCAATGAGAGTAGTATTTCTAGCTCTGTCCTCAAACATAGCCATTAAAGAGGGAATAACTCCAATATACCAATCAACTTGAACATATTCACCTGGTTTGGATGTACCTGGTACTGTATTAAAAGTTTTATTGAACTGTAAATTGAAATCTTTATCTCTCTCATGAGGAACCATCTTTATATTGGATAATTCAATTATCAATGAAGTTGGAGTCTTGTCATCACCAAAATTATTTAAAAAGACATCTTCAAAAGTATCCCAATTGGTAATGGAGTTAGTAGGTAGAGAGAAATACTAAGAAATGACTTTACCTTCAAAAGTATGAGGAAAGAGTCTACATACTACATCTTCTTCCAAAACATCTTTAAGATTGATAGGCAACATGAAATCATTGATATGTTATTTAGGAGGAATACCATTATCAGGATTAAATTCAGGTAGCCTTTTTTAGGAAGTTTAAGAAGAGGGTGTTGTTGACCTCTAGCATTCACAATTATAAGGTTTTCCCAAGGTCTTTGTACATTTTTGGTAATAACATGGATTGTACCAGTTATAGTAGTAGAGCTATTTATAGTAGACAATGATGGGATATTGGGTGACGAGGGATCTGTTGTACTGGTAACAATAGAAGATACCACAGGTTGAGTTGAAGAAGCATATATAGATGAGTTGTAGGAGGAAGGATCTAAGATGAAGGAGTAGTGGTTGGAGCGATGGTAGCTGTAGGAGGAGGGGAACTAGGAGTAATAGTTTCACTAGGTGTTGGATTAGAACTTGTGATAGGTTTCTTCTAACAGTGTGTGTCTAGTGAAAAATATCTTACTCCTAATTTATCACTTTGAGCTCTGGTCAAGATGTCAAAACTTTTCAGTGAAGATGTAACACCTCCTTTAGAGGCTTCATATGTTTGAGGCCGATCTCTTGAAATTGACAGTCCTTCGATATTTTGAATAATACTTCGAATTTTGACTAATACATGTGGACCTCGAGGTAAGGCTGTATTCATTGAAGGTTCATTGGAATATCTACGAACAATTCTTAGAAGTGTGTGAGACAATTCTACAACTTCATATCATGGAGGTGGAGATCGTGAAGGAGATCTGGAAGTTGAGGGAGAAATTAGTGGCAAAGATGAAATATTTGAATGGTTTGGAGTTTTATGATGAGATCTTCTTTCCATTCAAAGTCTAATTCCCCTCCCTCTAGCACCAAAAATGTCGATGGCCTGATATGGCCTCATCAACATTTTGGAAAGCACTCGATTAAAGCCCCAAAGTAGACTCTTTTCCTTTAGGCTGGTGATTCCAACTAGTTTTAAATTGGGTTTGGTTACTCGTATGAAAGTTTCTCTAGTGGAAACATGCTTAAGGATATACAAACTAAAATATAAATATGGTGAGCAAGGCAAAAAGGACTCAAAATTTCCTTCCAACAACCCTACATAAACATGACATCATCACTTCGACAAACATTTGGATGGCTAATTCATATTCTCATAAAGCTACTTGGTTGGATTTTACCAAGGGGTGTATGTTGCCTATTTTTATAATGTTGTGGGGCTTCTAGGCTTAATTCAACTTAATAGATCATGTATAAATGGATAAGAGCTCATTTGAGCAACTCATCATCATCACACTTGGATTGGATTTCTTGAGAATAACTCACGCTTGTTTCTTTGGCCAGTGGAGAATATTTTGGAATGCATTTTGACATTTGGAGCTAATTCACATTTATTATTTGGTGCTATTTATTGGATCTTCGATGGATATATTGCATGTCATCTTGTAAGTGATTAATGTTGATGGATTTTTTCTCTTGAATTTTTCTAATGTATGGACTTGCTACTTCTAGAATGTGTTAATTGTGCCCTAATTATTTAAAAATAATTTTGGAAGGATTTCTAGTTGAGTATTGCATATGTTATTCAATGTATGGCATGTAATGTGTTGGAAATACTAAGGGGGGGGGGGGGGTGAATGAATATTTCTTATCAATTAGCACTTTTAAATATTTTAAGAGCTTTAGTTAATCTTAAATTATTATTGATGTTTATCCAGTAACAAAAGTAAAAAATAGAACACAATAGGCACACGAATTTTAGGTGGAAAACCCCCTCTGGGTCAAAAACCACCGAACATTTTTCTAATGAATTCTTTAATCTTCAGCCCCAACTGAAATGAAAGCTACAAATTCCTAGAATTCAAGAAAACCATTCTTCTCCATCTCCCACTGGAAGGGCGCCCCAATGCCCTAGTTTCTTCAGTAGTCAAATGAATAGATGCCCCGACATCCTAGACCAACCTACCACCCTGAAGTGTTCACAGGATCCAACTTGTAGGTGACTTCATGCACCAACCTAGCACCTCCCCGCCACCTTTTAATGATCAGAAATAAGACAAGAGTGTGGATTCCCGTACTAGGGACAATGATCCACGATACATTATGATTCACAATGATTTTCTTGAACTAGACCAATCACCCAATCACATTATGACTTGCAACCCAACCATAACATTATCCAACAATGACACTTGTACCTCCCAAAAATGCCTCTGCAACTCTAGGAAAATTGACTCTTTTACAACAGTGGCTCTTTTACAATTTTACAATGATGATATTTACAATACTGACTTTTGACAGGACCTAATACTTGACTTGACATTGCTTCTTTGAACACTAGAAGCTGTTGAGGTATTGTTGTGCTTGCTTCAAGTAATGGTACTTTGGCACTGCATTATCCTTCTAGTATGTGTCTAATTTGTCCTATTGTGTCCTCCTTCCTACACATGCATTAATGAACAAGACCCAAACCAATATACAAACAAAATACTCACACTATCATGCAAACCATATGTCAGAGAAATATTCAAAATTCAAATGTAAATACGTTCAACATTTATGAACAAAACGCAATAAAAAATACATAAAAAATACTTACACTGTCTTGCAAAAACGCATGTCAAAGATGATATTCAAATTAAAATTCAAACACTAATCATACATACCTTGTTGTAGTAGACTTACCCTTGACTGCTAATGTGTTTTCCTTACTGCAGTAATCCTTGAATGCATATTTTTTCTTACCTACTAGAAGCTCGATATTGAATATGTTGTATCTATGCAATTTCTGATCTCCAAGGTTTGAAATTGCATCCTATGGTAGCCCTCTGAGTCCTCTTACCAACTCTGTAGGTCTGATCAATATTGGATTCTTCAAGAATATTTATGCCCAATCTCATATGATGACCTGATTATAGACTGGTTCAGTAGAGCGATCTCGTACAAAGTGCCACATGTCACTGTTTCAACTTTTGGTCCCAAAAAAGATACCCAATAAACTAAAGCCCTTCCTCTTTCTGTCACTTTTTACAAAATTTGAATCCAATGCTCAGAGAGAAAGTTATGACGATTTTCCCAAGGTCACCTATTTGACATGAAATTCAGGAGCCTTCAAAAACCCTAACTTCCTTAGATCATATCTCCGAAAATATAGTGAACCAATATTTCAAATTCAGACATGTGCTTCATCAGGATTTCAGCTCAAATGGGTTTTTTTTTCAGCATCTGAAGCTTCGCAGAAAAAAAATTTATAGTGAAAATTCCACAATGAATTGTTTTAAGTAGCGAAATGCTTACATGAGGAGGATGTGAGGGTCACAATTTACATAAATGCTTAGGTTGAGAGGGTCTTCAAAAAGTGAACGTTGGAGGGATTTTAGGAGCTTAAAAAAATATTAATTCTTGACTATTCAATGACCACAACCAATGATTAGTGTCATGCCGCAACCCCATGGGGTTTTAGCCCACTAACTGGGGTTACTAACTTCAAACATGAATATCTCTCAAACCATGAATAATTATGTGGCGTGCCATATATCAACGGAAATATCTTGACAAGTAGAAACCATCTAAAATATCCTTGACTTGGAATAGATTAAGTTGTCGAGTCAAAATTCCCATGCAAGATCGGGGAAGTCCCTGGTGCTGCTTGGGTTGAAATCAATGACAATCATTGATCAACATAATGAATGTTCCTAGTGGAAGAAATTCTTGAACTATCCATGAAATTCCATTATCTCTTGAAGTGGATAAATGTTTAGGATTGGTACCTAGGGCATCATTTATAAGCTTATTTAGAGATGATTTAGCTCATCTTGAACATCCTAAGATTCCATACGTCCAAAGAACAAGGAACTAATCCAAGTCCTTTGTGGTCATCTCTACTTTTCATCCATAATTTTTTCCTCTCGAAATTTGGTCCTTTAAGGTTAGGGAGAAAATTTAGGGCTCGATATGAAATTTTAGGGAAGACATTTTTTGGGAATTCGAGAGCCTAAACATCAAGCTTAGGGTCTAGGCTACCTATGCTCTAAGTTTGGTGGGCACCCACTCGAGTTTCATCCATAAAATCCCTTTCCCTAAGTGTTGAACCAAGATGGAAACACTAGCTTCTTCTCCCCCAACTTGGGGACTTACTTGAAGGATGTATGAGCTTAGTACTTATTGATGTACGTAATAAGAAACCTTTTCTCTCAGAAATTCACCTTGTAAATACCCATTACCATCAAAAAACCTCAAAACCCTAGGTCTTGGGCCTTCTTTTCTAGGTATTTTCTTAGAGAGTGATTTGATTCTTTAGAGCCTTATACCTTTATTGAGCCTCTCATTTGAATGAGATCTAACTCCATCAAATTGTACCTTAAACCCTATAATATCTATTATAGGTTATCATAATCATATCGGGACTGCTCCCATTGGTGAAATTACGTAAAGAGAATGGGACCTTGGCTATGGTGAGAGTGGGCCATTGTCACATTGTTGACACTTTATTTATCTTTTTATCCTTTTGGATTTCCCTTCCTAGTGCCTACTATATTTTGTGGTAACAACACACACAACCAAGACCATTCCCAATCCTAAGATACATGTATTCCAAAGAAAAGCACCGCAACACATTCATTTCCTATTGCACAAGCTACTAATTCTCATGCCAACTCAAATTTCTAAGTGAGAGAGGGAGATGTATGAGGGAGTAATAGAAGAGAGAAAAAATAGAAGCTTAAGAACCAATAAGAAGAGCTCTTTGATTGCTCCTTCCTCTTATTTTTATAATCATGCCTCGACTCTTCGTTTTCCTAATATTTCAGCTTCTTGGGAAGTCTAACCATCACATTAAAAGGAAATATTTCACCCACGGTATATTTTCCTCTCAATTCAAGTTTTTCCCCTCCCTATAAAGGCATCATAATATATTGGTTCTACCCTTTCTTCAACTCTCTCACTTTTATTAATAAAAATAAACATTAGATCATACAATAGAGTTTGGCATCATAGTATCAATGCTGGCACCCCATCATTATATTCCCTTAATTACATTACAAAATTTGGGGTAATGAAAGGGGTGTCAGAATCTCTTTCTTGATCAATTAATGAAGCTTTTTGGTGATCACTTATACAATTATATGGGAAATTTTTAGGTGATAACATCCCAAAATTATCACTTGAAAATTAAATCCAAGGATATAAAGGAAAAAATATAAATACGAGACTTATGATAAAATGATATAAAGGATTTGGGAAAAATAATACAAATATTATAATTTGCATTAGACCCCCTTGATCTCTTAAGCCCATTTTTTTTCCTTTCTCACATAATCATAACTCCCCCTTGTTTTTTTTATTTTCCATCCACATCTACTTGTGTATTTTTAATATTAATGTACGATATTGAAATTTTAAATCCTTCGACCATTGACCATTCATCATATACACAAATATACATTGTTAATATAAGGACCAAAACTAGGGTGTTACACTCAGCTCGATATATAATATTTGAAAGGGCATGCCACAATTTATATTAATGACGACAAAATTCATGTGTAATATTTCATAACATCTCCAAAAGTGTTGAAATTGGTAGGTTGACTATAAGGGGTGGTTTCTAGTGTGGATACAAATCCATTCTTAGAAAATAATTTAATAATATAGTTGGTTGTGAATATTAAATGGGGATTATGTTAAGTTTACTAGGTGTTGAACCCTTGTTTTGCCCTATTTTGATGATTGATAAACTACTATTTTGTTATCTATACCCTATTATAATACATCAATCCAACCTTGATAGTACCCACACTCATAATAGTGGACCTTACTCCTTTGACAAGATACTCAAAGTAAAATAAGTTCTTTATTTGTTATTCACATAATTTTTTGATAAGGTTAGTAGGAAGATTAAAGGATTTCTTTGCTTATGAAAAAATATTAACCTTGTTACTTATCGTTGCATCATTTCAAGCTCATGAATAATGCTTGTGTGAGACTTCTTCACATGGAGCATATGATCAATTTCGATTTAATTTGGAAGCTTTGGATTGTGAGTATCCCACTCATGAGGATTCAACCTAGTTTTTTCGATGCAACTAAGGCCTTTCTTTTATGCATGGAGACCAGATTAGGAGTTCAAAAACTAGAGACAACATTAGGACCCTTGATCCAAGTTTTTCTTAAAATGTATTTGTAATATATTAGTTCTAAGAAAAAAATGTAACTACTTCACCCTCTAATCCATGAGATCATAAGAGTCGATCTTATGTATAGTTAGGGATTTATTTATAAATGGTGTATTGAACCTTGTAAGGAGCTAGTTTAGAGGATATATGCTACTCTAATAACATGTATTGATCTTTTCCCAATGTCATTAAAATTTTTTAAGGCTTGGGCACGAGCATTGTATTTGTTATAATATTTTTGTTAGATCTAAGACTTTTGTGATCCATAATGTAGATAAAATTACTTTTGGATAAATCACATCATTAGGATTAGGTCGACATTTCAATCCAACTAATGTGGTTCATCCTTAGGACAAGGTTAATGGAAGACCTATTTTGAATACTGGGGAAACTCAGTAACGTAAATGTAAGTTAGTAGATTGCCAACCTGGACTAGCAAGGGCCCACCAATTTGGATTGGAAAGAGCTAGTTGTAACCTTATTTTACTTAAGTTTGTTCTAGCATAGATTAAGTGTTTGTTGTAGTAGGAACCCTATATATTAATACAATATTCAATATTTTCTATTTGGATTAAATGTCAACAATGTTTGTTGATTTGGTTTGAATATTAGAAATCTCTATTGAGACAGTGAGAGTTTGCAAACATTACCTTTCAAGGTTTAACGCATAAAGAACAAAATGCTCTGCTCCGTTTTACCCTTTTGTCATATTTCATATATCTTTGTTCAAGATTTGGCACAATGTTTTAAGAATTAACACAAAGTTACTTGTACCCTTGTTGATAGTGTATTTAAGGTCACAATATGACTTTTATTTAGCCTCGTATTTATTTTGTGTATCCGTTTCATTGTCAATAGTGCACTTTGATTCACACAAACATATACCTACACATCACTCTCATTTTCAACAATTTGTATTAACCATATTTCAAATGCTTGAGCCTTTATCTATCAATGGAGTTGATTTCCTACACAAAGCTATGATCTCCTACATGTGATCCACATTGAAACAATATAAGGGTGAGATTTAATTCAAAGTAGACTCTTTTCGTGATATTTGATTTCAATATTTGATTGGTTGTTGAAACATCAACAAACATTGAAGTATTGTTGAACATTAAGGGGTTGTTTTAGCTCTGAATGTTTGAGGGGTTATTGAAGTACTAGTGCATTATAACAATCTTATTGCATATACAGTGAGCTATAATGTTACATAGTGGTTTATTGAATACATTGCGAGTTAAATAGATACAAAATGGTTTATTACATCATAGTGAGTTACATTGATGCACAATGGTTTATTGTATACACAATGAGTTTTATTGTGGTTCATTGCATACTAAATATCTTGAATGTACAGTGACCTATTGAGTCATTGATTCCTTTAAAATGATGTGAATGCTTGCTAGTGGTATAGTTGGATTCCTTGTTGAAGTTTTCTTTCTTGCACATTTAGGTTATTACATATCTACACTTAGTGGAAATATACATTACACTTTAGTCTTTCATTCACTAGACAGACAAACCTGTAATTTGTTGATAGAATTTTAATTGAACAACTTTAGATGCATAGAAATAAGAGTGGTTTGAAGTTTCAAAGTGATTTTACTTTGCATTTCTAAGAGCCCTTGTTCTCTTAGGAGAACAGACCAATCACAATATATCAACACCAAGAATGATACCCAAACACCAAAATAATTTCAAGATATTTGTCTCAGCCATTAATAGTGAGGTTGGCCCAGAGAAAGGTTTTGAGCTAGAATTTTATGAGAGCGTGACATTGAATGTGTGTAGGAAACTAGAGACAAAACCCTAGCAAAGATACCCTTGCAAAAAGACAATGTATCTAAGTGAATCAATGCAGAGCCCCCATAACTTTTCTCACTTCCCATATATTCATATGCAGTAACTACTTCTTTCTCCCATGTTGGATCTTCTTTTAGATCTGTTGCACCTATACATGCTTTGAATAGTCCTCTAGTGTTAAATTTTCTTAGGGATATATTGTTCTTTGTTGTTGATAATTGCACTTCTATACTTTTCATCTTTTATATGAATTCACCCCATATCATCATCACATCATTAGCAATTATGTAGTAAAAAATATATCATTAATAATGAAATAGAACAATTAAAGGAACATGAGAAGAAAAGCATGCACAAATAGAGACACCAGAATTTGGTTGGAGACTAGGGCAAAACCCCACAAGGGGGGAACCCAAAATTCTCTTCTTCTTCTTCTATTAGATATTCATCAATTTCTCAAGTGAGATACACAGTACACCCAATGTAAGAGACATCATTACATTACTACTTTCTAGGGCCTATCCAATTCATTTCACAACTTCCTTTGTGAATTCACTTCCGATAATCAAATGAGTTCAAGAGATTTTCTATCATATCACATCAAGATATTGTCATACATGCTATGTCGTTAAGGAGAAAGAACATATATCACTATAGTAACACTGCTATGAAAATTTGCGCCACCATGAATCAATATAACAAATTACTGCCATTGTAAGAAGAGGAATATCACTATCCAAGGTCACTGTCATCATGTTAGTGGAAGGTTACCTTATAACACTGTCACTGTCTATATATCAAAAATCATTGACATACTATCAACAAGGGTAATGTCCATATTAGGTTACTACCATTGTCTTACAACTATAATGTTAAGGATTATTATCAATAAGAGTTCTTTGTCATATGTCAAGGTTCCAATTGTTAGAAATGTATCTAGAAAGACTAAATTTGACTTGTGCCTTAGTCAAATTTAGCAATTCGATTTTCCACATCAGCAAGATGAATTGGATTGCAATTAACTTGTGTGACATGGTTGTTTCTACTAGTTTACTTGGTAAATTTGAGTTATAGGCTAGAAGTAGAGTTGTGCATGTAGTGATTTGCTAAAATTTAGCACTCTAGTTATTCCAGTTTGACTCAGTTAACTGAGCTCAAGTACTTATTTGAGTTAGTTGAAGGTCAATTGAGTAGTAGAATTGTTGTTAACTCAGTGATCTCTTAGTTAAACTAGTCAATTAGCTAAAACTAGCCCAAACATGCATGGAATTTGAATTTCCTAGCTGGAGTGGAGGAAAAGGCACATTGTAAACATCAATTGTACACTAGTTGAGTGTACATGCTTGGATATTAAGTAGGTGAATCATTCCTTGGGAATTGTGCAAGAAAATAGGAAAAAATTCCTACTTTTTATTAGCTAATTTCCTCCACAATTGCACAAGGAAAGAGGAGCAAGTTGGGTCCTTAAATTGGCTAAGTGTTGGCTATAGCATGACAATCAATAAGAGAACATGTTTACAGTGCATGGTGTGCTTCTGGATTGAAGCAAGACAATTTAATAGTTTCTCATTCTCATCTGATTAATGAAAAACAACGAAGGGATTTTTCCCAGTTGGGTTCTCCTGGAAAATCATTGTGTTCTTGTGGTGTTTTAATGGTTGCATGTGTTTCTAAATTGTGATTTCCATTCTGCAGAATAGTATAGGAAATTTGTAATCTCTTGTTTTATGTTCAAATACATTTGTAGTATCAAATTTCTATTAATTTCTCCAAGGTATCAAAGTAGAAATCAATCTAGAAACCAATATATAGAGCCTCTCCTTCAGATATTTTGATTTTCAGATTCAATGAATCAGTTTTCTTCCGTGCGGGAAAATGTCTTTTAATGGATTGAGATTGGAATATGCCCTTGAGGGAACCTTGAATTTTATAGCCTGGAAGGATAGGATGGAAGCAATGCTCGATGATAATGGTGTGCTGGAGTACACCAAAATTGGAATTCCAAAGCCAGCAACATCAGATGCACAATAGTTATCCCAATGGAAGAAGGATACTACAAAATTGAAGAGGATCAACCTGGAGGGTGTGAGAGACCGCATAGTCTCGAATTTACATGGAAAGGAGACTCCATTTGATATATGGAAGGCCCTGACCGAGCTATTTGAAAATGGTAGTGATGCTAGGTAATTGGCATCGAGGGACAAGCTCATAAATCCCCTCATGCAGATAGGAGAAACCATTCCAGATTACCTCTCCAGGTTCACCCAGTGTTGAGGTGAGCTTGGAGGAGTTGGAGAAAATATTCCCTCATCATAACTAGTGAGCCTAACTCTCCTAGGTGTTCTAAAATCCTGGCAAAACTACCAAGACTATGCAAATGTAAGGGAGAGATTGCCAAATTGGGAGAGACTTTGGTCTGATTTGGTGCAGGAACAAATTTGGTGGAACACTTGAGACATAGTAACATCCAAATATGAGGATGAAGAGACTTCTTCCTTGGTTGGGAAGAGAAAGAATGCTAATGGAAAGAAGGCCCAAAATAAGCCAGAGAATAGAGAGAACAATGACAAGACAAACGATTTGAGCAAGATAAAATGTTTTCACTGCCACTAATTCACGCACTATGCAACAAAATGTCTGCATAAGAAGTCTATCAAGAAGCCTTCAGGAGGAGTAGGAAGTGAAGCACTTGCCTCACAATTTGAATTAGACTTCACCCTGATTGCATGCATGGAGAGCACTGTAATGGGGAGTGTATGGTATCTAGAGTCAGGTGCCTCCTTCCATATGACAGGATGAAAAGATTTCTTAAATAAACTAGAGGAGAAGGATATATAATTTCAAATTTAACTTGGGGATGATGGGCGGTAAAGTACCAAAGGAACATAGATTCAGGTTCCCACCTTCATTTGAAATATGTCATGTATGTACCTGGGCTGAAGAAGAACCTGATCTATGTAGCTATATTGGAGGATCGTGGCTATGATGTTGTTTTCAGTAAGGGGACAACCTTTCTGAGACATGTAGCTACTAGGTAGGTGAAACATATTGGAGTTCGAGTGAAGAATCTCTATAAACTTGAGGTAGAATATTACACTGCACTGAGTGGCAAGGCAGGAGAAGTGCAGAGTCGAGATGTTGGATAACTATGGCATAGGCACATGGGACACTTACACCATGGGGCCTTGAAGATCATGCACCATATTACCAATGGTCTCCCAAAATGCACCCTTGACTAGCATGATGTCTACAAGGGATGCAAATTGGGGAAATATGTCAAATCCACCTTCCAGCGCCAGGATAGAAAAGCAAGATCAATCTTGGAGTGAGTGCACTCTAATATATGTGGACCATTTTCTACAACCTATACAACAAAACACATGTATTATGTGATTTTTGTTAGATATTCTTCACGTGAAAGAAAGATGAAGTTTTTTTTAAAATTGGTTGAATTCAAGACATTGGTTGAAAATGAGACTGGTCAAAAATTGAAATCCCTGAGAAGTGATAATGGAAGAGAAATTGTTTCTAGCACCTTCAAGGGATTTTGTGCCAAAGAGGGTATTATAAGAGAATTGATAGCACCCCATAACCCACAAAAAAATGGGGTGGCTGAAAGGAAAATCAGAAGCATAGTGGGAAAAATAAGAGCCATGTTGCATGATCAAGGGATGCCATTACATCTATGGGCAGAAGAATGCAACACTATAGTTTATTTGCATGACAAGAAGCATGATCACACCCGAAGAAAATTTCTCTTGGAGGAAGCCCGATGTATCTAATTTTAGGATTTTTGGAGCTATTTTATATTGTCACGTCTCCAAGAATAGTAGGAATGAATTTGAGCCTACAATTGAGATGGGAGTCTTTGTAGGATACACATAGACACCACATAATTACTAGGTGTATTTTCCCTCACTTAGGGTGACAATAGTGAGGAGAGATGTCAAATTTTATGAGGATAAGGCTATGATATGCTCTCTATAGTGAGGGATGATTATCCCACTAGAGGAGAATCAATTAGTTCCTAAGGAGGAGCCTTAGACAAAGCTTCAAGATGTTGTGGAGCAACCACATGCAAAGGAGAAGACATGCGGCATAATGGAGACACCCACTCAACCAGAATATTCCAGAGAGGGAAGGAAGAGAACCAAAGAAAATGACATATTGGTAGAAGATACATGGGAGCATGTGGGAGCTCCTACATCTCAACGTAGGGAGAGGAGGTCACCAAACAAGTACATTGGGTATATGGCTCTCATGACATAACTCAATGAGTCGAAGCCTTCTTAATTTGAGGAAGCAGTTTCTCAACCAATGTGGGTTGATGCCATGGTGGAGGAGCATGACTCAATTATGAAGAAAAATGTATGGGAGGCGGTGCCAAGGCTAGAGAACAAGTAAATATTTGGTTCTAGATGGATCTACAAAGTGAAGCATGCAACTGATGGGAGCATCGAGAAGTACAAGGCCAAATTTGTGGCCAAAGGCTTTTCTTAGGTAGAGGGAGTGGAATATGAAGAAAAAATTACCCCTATGGCAAGATATTCCTTCATTAGAACCATTATATCATTAGCTGCACAAATGGGTTGGAAGATCCATCACATGGATGTGAAGGCCACCTTTCTCAATGGTGTTGTTAAGGATTAAATTTACACCGAGGAGTCATAGGGATTTGAGACATAAGACCGAGAGACACATGTGTGTATACTCAAGAGAGCCTTTTTTTGTCTCAAACAGGTGCCTCGAGCATGGTTAACTCAGATTGACACAGGTCTCAGTGGATTGGGCTTCACTAAAAGTGAAACAGATGCCAACCTCTATCACATTGTGGTAGATGGAAAGTTGCTTATCTTGGTTTTTTATGTTGATGAATTGATACTTACAGGGGATGAGCAGTTGATCCGATCTTGCAAGAGGACTTTTAGAGATAATTTGAGATGAGAGACATGGGCTTGATGCATTAATTCCTTGGGTTGAAAGTATGGTAGGGTGATGGTGAGTTGTTTGTGAGTCGAGGGAAGTATGCCTCTGAAATACTTCAAAGATTTCACATGGAGAATCACAAGCCTATGGACGCACCTCTAGCTAAAAACTGGAGGAAGGAGAGTGCTTCTTCAGGAGAAGCAATAGATGCTATCATGTACAAAAAACTTGTGGTATCCTTGATGTATCTAGTGAACACAAGGATCGAAACATGCTATGCAGTTAATCAATTGACTAAAGCCATGGTGAATCCTACCAAGCTGTATTGAAAGACAACAAATCATGTGTTGAGGCACCTTAGAGGAAAATTCGAGTATGGGTTATGGTACAATAGGATAGAAGGAGTGAAGCTCAAAGCCTTCATTGATGCGGGTTAGGCGGGAAGTCCATCAGATAGGAAAAATATTTCTGGTTCTATCTTCAGTGTTGGGTCTAAAACTATTTCATACTATAGCACGAAATAGAGATATGTGGCACTCAACTCAGTAGAGGCTAAATACATGGCTGTGAGTCAAGCAACATGTGAGGCCATATGGATGAGGAAAATACTTATTGGTATTTTCAGTCAGGAGATGGATCCGACAATGTTTTATTATGATAATCATAGTTGTATTAAACTCTCTGAGAATCCAGTATTTCATGACAACTCTAAGCACATTGATATTAGGTACCCATCACTTATGGGATTGTGTTCAAAGGAGAATTATGATGCTATTATACATTCCTAATGAGGAATAGGATGCAAATATATTGACAAAGGAATTGTCAAGAGTGTTATGTGGGATTTACGATTGGGGACAAAAGTATCTCCCCTAGGTTCGAAGTCCAACCTAGAACAATATAGAAAGAAGGAACCCAATGATTTCCTCAAAGTAAATAGATGATGGAATGAAGCCTACCTGGAATCCATCGTACACTTCGTTCCTTCTTCATCTTGAATGCTCCAATTCCAAATCCGGTTGCCAAAATTTGAACCTGCACAGTCAGATAACACAAGCCAAGAAACTACGAGATCTATGCAATATCATCTAAGTACTTTATTCAATATATCAATGTGGTATTGAAATATATGAAATTACGACATCACATATAGGAAAACAGGGAAATATTTTCATTAATATAAATGGAAGGAATTTACAACCATATCTAGGTGTTGATATTGTAGAAGAGCTCCTCCAAGCAGTCTTGTCCTTTCCTTGTCACAATATGCACCTCCAATCACCCTAAATGCATGGAATATTAACCTCTCACCTAAAAAGTAAAGGGTAGAATCACTCTCCAAAATACAACCCCCTTTCATATGCAAGGCAGTGAATATATAGAGGAGTGGGTTAAGTTGGGAGTTCCTATCCAATTACCAAGCTAAGGTTTTAGATCTAGCCTTGATGGGAGGATGGGATCAAAGGATAAGATATGGAGACTCCAAAGAAGGATAAGATAGGATCTGAAAGTTTTATCCAAGGTAAATGGTTGTAAGAAATTATGGAAGCTTCTCAAAGAGGAAGCTTCCAGAAATTCTCTCTTTTTCCTAAATTTTTAGAACCAATGAACGTGAAAAGGGGAGCCACCTGTAGGTGATCAGCGTTGGCCACAGTGGAGAAACCTATAGGTGAACGCTGTCCAGAGGAAGGCCAGGGAGCGATGGTACTAAAACTGGCTCAGATGAGGTGGTTTCAAGCATAAATTCTGGGAAATGAAGGAGGTTCACTTAGGGCTATGTGAAATGACATTGAAAAGGGGGAATAAGATGTTTCTTGATCCCATTAGGAGACCTAATGACTAGATGTGAAAAAATGGCCTATAATAGATTCCCCCCTAAATCATAAAGTCATAAATGATGATTGATGACTGACGTGCTTTACCTGTGGGAAGTTGGGATCAAGAACAACCAACGAGATTCATCTATTACAATACATTTATATCATGAAATCTCTTTACTAGGGGAGGCATACTCATACTCAACACATAACTTAACATAACATGTATAATGATCAAAATACGCGTCCATAGATGCAACTGGTGGACCCATGATTGGATGACTATCTGTATGATCATGGCCATTATACATTGTGATCTCTATATAACTCTTGAAATCACAACCTAGATGGATGAAAATAGATCTGGGGTCTTCTATCTCGTTCACACAACCAACCAATGCACGAGTATAACCATGTGAATCAATGAGCTATGGTCAAATGTGGTAGACATCATCTGATTACCGACCAATGATGTAAGTCATTAACAGACGTGATAGAAGCCATCAATGATGTTAGTGGCTCTCAAGGTACTACAATACAATTCTTATGGTGGGAGAAAATGAGTTGATGTTGAACACCACACATAGTCTTTCAGTTTAAGGCCAATGATGCAAACTTGTCGTCGAGAGCGATGGAACTTGCCATTGATGTATGGAAGCACCGAGGTACCAAAGGGGTGTTTCTAAGTCAACTTCCTGGATAATTTGATGATGCTAAAAGAAGCGACCCGTTGTAGGAGCGCCTTGATGTATCCCCCATCAATGACAAAAAACGAGTATCATGATTGAGACAAAATGATGATGATATAGAACTGGATTAGGAAAAGGAAAATATGGAATAAAGGCTTAAGAATATTCCAATGAATATCAATTGAAACTGAAATGACTTCCCTTGAACACATAACGACACTGAATGGAGTTCGAAACGTTCACCCAAAACCGAGATGGAGGCTTTGAAAAGGTACGATGAATCGAAAGACAAGAAGATTACCCAACCCAAAATAATCGAAGATGAGGTGGAAGAGTGTCGTGTTCAAGAGCGACTCGCTCGCATTAGCAAATGGAATACAATTTTTTCCCAATTTCCTCAACCATACTGGTCAACACCTCTTTATTTTTTAACAATAATGATGAGGATAACATATGCTTCAACTCTAAGTTCATCCTTTGGATGAATCCCTTCAAGTATTTTTAAGGAAACCTAAGAAGGAGTGGCTTGACCTTGTCATGTTCGACAATTCCATCGATATTTGATGTTTTAACGAGTCCAACAAAGGTAAAAATAAACATGTTTTTCATGTTTAGAGAGTTTGAAAAAGAGGCGAAAAATAAAACTCCAAATGTCCCTTTTCGTTAACAGTCTCTCGAGTCTGAAATAGGTAGAAAACAATACTCAAGAGAACCTCTTAGCCATGTTAGACTAAGGTATTCCTTTTTCATAAATAGTCCATCCTAGTCTGGAAAAGGGTTAAACTTATACTGAGTAGACGTCTTTTCATTTACTTTAACGAGTTTTAAAATACAAGTGCTCGACAATCTTTTCATATTTTGGGAGTTTGAAAAGAGCTGAAAGAGGACTCCAAGGGGTTCCTTTTTCATAGGCTTATAGAGCTCGAAAAAGATATAAAAGTATACTCCTTGGTCAAAATAACCTGTTTAAAGCATGATAAAACACTATTAACAACTGTCGACCTGCTCAAAACACCACAAAAAAGGATTAAACATACCTGTTTCATAGTAAAAATGAAGCATATCCAGGTAAAACATTAAATACGAATAAAATAATGCAGTAAATGACCATAAATACTCAAAATGATTATTCATTTTTACCATTTCACATTTACCTTCAATAGTGAGAATTTTGGAGCACTTTTGCCCTCGATCTTCTATAGCTAGTTGCGGCCAATCTAGAGGATCATTTCGAGTACCATCGCTTCTAGGTAGGATATAAAACAGTTCTCATTCTTTTGATGGTCCAATTTTTTTTATTCAACGACAAATTTTTGAGGTTTTGAGGGCCTTGAAGTTCCAAAAACACGCCCTAGGACCAACACACCTCCCCTGTGTCGAAATATGTGTTGCACCTAGGTAGATTATCACTGCTAGGAGAGCTTTAATGCTCTGGTATGCACTACAGGGGTGCGTTGGGTGCATATTTCTCAATGGATTATCAATTTTCCCTCAAATTTTGTTAGAATTTTTGCATGAAAATGAGCCTAATGAATCCTTTTATTGATGTTTTAGTTGTTCATTAGTACAAAATGAAATTCATTTGGTGAGAAAGAGAACATGAAGAACAATATTTAACTGCATCCAATAATCCCACTTCTGTCTATTCATTGAAAAAATGTGGATTGTTGAAATTCTTTTGGCTACCTAGCATGAGGCAACAGATGGAATTGTTGAAATATCTCGTTTGCTCATGGGATGTTCAGGTACATGAGTTCAGGTTTGGGGAACATCTACTCGAGATAAAGGTAGAGGATATGTATTTTCTGACAGGTTTATCTAAGAGGGGTGCCCCCATCTCTCTCCTAGGTGGGAGGAGTGGTGGGGAGACCACGAAAGACTATATAAATATCTATTACAGACCTCAAGACCAACCTACTAGGGATGGAAATATCTATATCAAAGATGTGACCCAGTTACCTTTGAGAATGATCCTGTTTATCATCGCGAGATTGGCAGGTAGCTCGACACTCCATGTAGCGAGTAGATCATACATGCATTATGGGATAGAATGTCTAGAGCCAACAATGTTCAATTGGAGTGAGGGTGTTTTGGTCAATGTGAAGGAACAACTAACTAAAGCGAAAGAGGGCAAGTTAATGAAATTCGATTATGGTTAGATATTAGTCTATTTTTATCTAGAGTGGGTGCCACTAATTCAACCTCAACATGTTATACTCGAGTCTATTGATCCGAGGGTAGCACAGATGAGGAGGTGGATAGATCATATGGCCCAACATGCAGGTTCATCGACACTTAGTTTCTTACCAACATTCTTCGAATGGATGCACAAATAGTTCATCATGATTGATGATTATCCTTACGTAGGGATGGATTTCCACGATGACCCCAAGCTCATGCTTTGTCTGGGTGATTAATGGGATGCTTCAGGTAAAAAAATTTCTACCATTAATTTTTTGAAAGTTTTACATTTTTTCTGTGTTTCTGAGACTAAACTATTTGATGTTTCATACAGATATTGGACCAGTTTGACGAGTCGGTGCTTCAAATATCTGTCATGCAAGAGGACAACCACATGAGGAGGAAATGGTACCAATACAGGCCGCTGTGGTAGGACGTGATGCGCTACGAGATATTGAGGTAATTGAGATCATATCAAATGTGGAGCGCCACATGGAGGGATTGACACACAGGGTTGATGAGGTTCCCATGTGACTTCAACGACACAATATTAGAATGTCTAGCTGTAATGGTCAATTACTGCGAAAGATGGCTCACATAATGTCTTTTTATCATGAGCACCATTGATTAGTCAACTTGGATATTTGCATGTAGTTTTTGTATGGAAAATGTAGCCATATGTGTCTCGGGGCATAAGTTTTTGTATATATATATATTTTCAGTGTTTCCTAGTTCCTATTATGATTTCAATATGATGTGATGTGGATTAAAACTTATTTACATTCATTGAAAATGTCTATCTAAAACGCTATTATCTAGGGAATCTGCTAATATGTTTAGATTTCTAGAAATATGTTCATATTGTATGAAATCGAAATGTCTTTCTAGAAGACGCGCTCTCAAAACCATGTGAAGGATGGTGGGATTTCTAAATGAATAGACATTCAAAATTTGTGGTACTACGAGTTGTGAGTCGAGTCTGATGACCAAACAACGGATACCATGTGAAATAAATTCAGATAATAGCTCAACCACTACAATATACCCAATGATGTTGTTAGTCGAGGGACCAATGAAAATCCCTTGCATACTCACTAGCTCTCCATTTTTAGCAAAGATAGTCCACACTACGGAAGATAGGTTCCGAGTACTACAACTAACAATATCAACATAACCAATGTACGGTTCGAGAGATGTCGACATATGCAAACTAAACATAAATGAGATCAACAGAAACTGTGGGAAACTCTGAAAAGACAAACTGTAACACACTCAAATACACCTATAGACAACATGTACACAATGTACTATGCATGAGATCAATCATAATATTTTTTGAGGTACAACCCATTTCTAGGTTGCGCCAATGGAACTCCATCGAAATCTACTAACTCATGGGCTCCTCCTGCAAGAACTTGCTTGACAATGTATGGACTGAACCACATAGGTTAGAACTTTCCTGGACCTAACTTATTGGCCTCCTAGTCATATAAGAGAACCAAGTCTCCTACTGAAAAGACTCGAGGCTTGACAGTTTTTTTGTATTTCTCCTTGAGGCGTCTTTTATGAGCTTCATTGGCTAAACTATCATCGTGCCGAGTTTCATCCAAATAAGTCAAATGTAAAAGACGCTCCTCCTCTACAAAAGTGGTAGGAAGAAGTTTGACAACTAGTTTTAACGATGGAATTTCACACTTGATCCATTATGTTGGTGTCCCTTGTTTTGATAGTTTGGCAAATCAAAAGACAAGGCAACATCAGAACCAATCTTTAGAGTCCCAGGATCTAGTCCTCCTGTTCTCAGAGAGGGATATCTCGAATGTTTGTTTGAAAAGGTTTATCTTGTGTGCTTAGAATATGGATTTTAGACTAGTTATTAAGTACAAGTGTTTGTTTGTTTTTTTGTTGGATTGATACAACAGAACATGAAAGGCCTCGGAAATATATATAGAAAGGAGAAACATCTGGTTCATTGGGCGATGGAGTCAAAAAGAGGTCATGAAAAACTTATAAATGGATATGGGATATCAGAGGGCAAATCTAACTTGGCCACAGGATCCTTTGGTTTTTGGAATGAGATAGACATCAATGATTTGGAAAGAGAAGTTTAACTCTCAACAAAGGGAATTTGAAAACACAATTTGAACAATAAAGAGCTATTTGGTAGACAGGGCTAACCATAAATTCTACAAATCACACCTTTAAGCAAATAATGATTTCAAAACAACTTTTAAAATGAAATATAAGATTCGGGGAACACCCTATTTCCTCAAATATTTTATTTCAAATGACTTAGAAAACATAAAAGATTCACTGATAATTGCAGTCATAGAAGAGGGAACACCTAACACATCTATGATCACAACTATAAAAGACCTTTAAGCCAACTATTTAAGTGAGGACAAAGGGCAAGATCAAAACCGACCTCTTTGATTCACTGTAAGCAAAGAACTTCAAAGGGAGACTTCAATAACAGTTTTTAAGTGGCAGCAGACAAGCAGGGAGAACCATAAATCATGTTGAAACCAACTGTTCAAACTATTAAGGAAATAAACAAGCATGAAGATTAAAGAGAGAGATTAAAGACTCTAAAATACTTCAGTAGAATAAAACATGAAACAATGAAGGATGAACAGGTCTAAGGTGCTTCCAAGAGTCATTTCTTAGCCTAATACTTTCTATCCTACTGTAGTAAGAAGTTATGGAACATAATGAAAACAGGGGAAAAACATTAAACAGTTCAGAATACTTCACCAATAGCCAAGCTCATGGATCCAATGATAGAGCCTTCTCAGGAACAAACATGCAACAACATCATCAAGGTTTCCAAGACTTCAGTTTCTTCTTCAACTTCAACGGACTATGTATTTATTTCAGAGAGTTTCAGTATTACAACTGGTGATCAAACAACAACCAACCCCTCACTCATCTTCTTCAGAAGTATATATAGAAGAATGAGGAGGTGAGATCTGATAAAAGATCTCAAAAACTAATTAATACAGACTTAAATGGCTACTTGGCCTTTGGGGGCTCAATGAAGCAACTTACATAGGTGTCCTCTGTATAAAATCATTTACATTAACTATCAGGTTTGTTGGAAAGAATTTGTTGACTTCAAGGCTTCTCATTGTCTTTGAAATAACTTCTGCTGACAGCTACAATAAGGTCCTTTGGTTGAAATAACTGTTCAGCTGTGTTGATGCTAAATATCTCCTGGTTTGGTAATAACTTCGACCTTCTTTGATTGCTTTGAGGCTACAGGTGGCTCTGCAGTGGCTGGAAGTTTTAATTAGCCCCTGAGGTGACAGTGGAGGTCTCTTTTGTGATAAAACAGTCATGATTTTCTTTTAAACTATGGTTTAGGCTTCTGATAATCCATTTTTAGCTATCGTCCCTGCTCTATCTTTAATTTTCTGTCAAAATAATTGTCTTTGGTGATGGTGTCTTTGTGCTTTGGATTCAGGGTGTTTTGGATGTGCCAGGAAATTGTGGGGCGATATGGCATCAATACCTCAAAGTCATCAATTGAAATGTGAATTCTAAACCCTATGTTTGATTTTCTTTGGTGATGAGCGGAGGATCGTACTGCCTTCAGTTACCTATTAAAAATGCTTGAAAACCATTTAAACCTACAAAATACAAAAAATATTAATCCATTTATAGGTTATATTTCTTGGAAGGGGTATGTGGGAGTTGGTTGATCGGGAAGGGTCAAGAAACAAGGAGAATTAAATTGGAGCCCTCGATCACGCAGAGATCAGCGGTTGAAGATGAAGCGAAAATTCAGCGGAAGAGCGTTGGCTGACGTCGAATGAAGCGATGAAATGTGGTGATCATCTATGAGATGGATAAACTAATGGAGATGTTCAATGGCAAGTCTTGTGCTTTGTTCACTTCTTCGGGCATCTTCGGTGAGTGATAGTCATTGGATGGCCCGCCCCAGATCGGACGATTATCTGCGATATCAGCAGGGTCCGTCAGGAATGTCAATCTACGATAGACGGTGATGCTTAGTTTATGAATAGTGCTGAATAGTGTCATGGAGTGGTGAATCAATATGATCAGAAAAATTTAAATCACCAAAGCGGTCACGATGAATACTGCGCGGTTTTTGGAATAGGTTAGTGGATGGCGGGGACCACCGGGGTGACAGGCTCCGCTCCATTGATCTGCAGATCAGATCAACGGTGGGGTTTGACTGATATTTTAACCAGTGGAATTTTAATAAAATAATTACAAACCCAAAGTTTGGAAAATAACATAAGGTTTTTAATATTTTCGGGGCGGGATATGTATTATGTGGCTAGGCGCCCGTCTGCGGGGCCGTGGGTTACATGGAGGATCATACGATCGGGGGTTTATGAAGGAAGGCGCTAAGACCCATATAAGTCCAACATGTGGGTTTTTATGATTTTTTAATGGTTTTAAAGGGAAATTGAGGGTTCCGATATAGTTTAAAAATACGTTTTAAACTATGTAAAGAGGATTTTCACGAAAGGGAGAAAAGGAATCATGAAAATAAAGGAGTTTTATGGAGAAAGAGTGGGGGAAAATGAGGGTTAGTTTTGGAAGAGGGGAGAAAGGGAAAAATGGTGTTTGCAGCAGTTTTTCTTCATGTAATGATAGCAGAAATTCTGAGTTGGAAAGGGGAAAAGTAGTGACGATTATCGAAAGGATAGGATATTATCAAAAGACTTTAAGCAT
The DNA here is from genome assembly GCA_034641835.2 of Pinus albicaulis. NCBI lineage: Eukaryota > Viridiplantae > Streptophyta > Pinopsida > Pinales > Pinaceae > Pinus > Pinus albicaulis. Next base: position 356,390,762 of record CM076580.1, read on the forward strand.
CAGCAATTTTAGCAATGAAATTGTTTCTTGAAGGCTATCCAACATTATTTAGCCACCACCTGATATGACAGAATTTACGGGTGGCTAACAGTGGATGATTAGTTCTCGGGACATAGACCAACTAAATGGGTGTGAATCCGGTAGTAATCCCAGAATCGAGGTTTGGTATGCCCACAAGGCCGTGTAAAGAAGCAAGTCCAGTGCCATTTATGGACCCCTACCATACATTGGAAGCATAGTTTTAAGAAATTTGTTGACAACCTCAACTTTTCCATTAGCGTGTGGATAGTAGGGAGTGGAATTTTCATGCAAAATTTACAACTTAGCAGCTATTTCAGTCATCATATGATTCTGGAAATTCTTTTTGTGATATGTAACTATCACTTGCAGTACAAAAAAATTAAAAAATATGTGGTTGAATAAAAAATATGCAGCCATTTCACAAGTGTTGTTAAATGTAGGCATCACCTCGACCCACTTAGTAAAGTAGTCAATAGTGACAATAATAAAACCATTCCCTATGAGTGAGTGAGGGTTACATGTCATAAATTTAATGCCCCATTTTTCAAAAGGACCAACAACGATTACAAGATGCAAAGGAGTAGTGGAGTACGTGATCCTGCGATCGGGAATTTGGTATAAATGACATTTTTGGACAACGCACGATGTAGTCGTAAAGATAGTGGGCCAAAATCTGCCGAGATTGCAACAAGATGATGAGCTTAGTGAAAAGAGTCACCTTCACTAAGTGGGCCCGCAGGCTATTTTTGGCGCAAGTCTATTTTTAGACTATGTCTATTTTTAGACATGTCGATCATATTCTATGAGTTGCAGGATGCTATTGTGGATGGTTGGTCAAGTTGGAAAAGTAGATGGACTTCTATTTTTAGACATACTGGGAAAAATCTATTTTTAGATTGCCAGTCTAAAAATAGATATGTCGAATATTATTAGCTCTTAATAATATTTGGACTATAAACATTATCTTATTCTCTTGGAGCACTTCAGTTAAGTGCACAGATGTGGCACAGGAGCTGACATAAGGAATTACACTATTCCTGAGGGTTAAGTGGAGCTATTGCATGGATACTTCAGTTAGAACTCATGTGACAGAGTTTGGTGGAGTTATTGAGCTAGTTGATGGAGTTGTGTTCAGTTTACCTGAGTTAAACATAGTTGAGCTAGTTGTGTCTATTCTAACTGATTGATACACAAGTGAGATTGGAGTGAATTAATTAGTTAAATAATTCACAAATAATAACTCATTAATAAAATAAACATATAGCTTTAATTTCACCTTTGCGGCAGTCAGTGGAGACCAAATGAGAGATGGGGGTGAAAGGGCAAGATAGACTATGGGTTGGTAGACTATGTTGATGAATGCATTGATTTAATCACACAGGAGATGCCAATGAGGATTGCTACCAAGGATGGAGAAATTTGAATTCATTCGTTGCTATTCTTCACAGAGATTGCACAAAGGAGGCAAAGCAAAGGTGTGGCAAGTAGATCGCTGCATGGATTTGCAAGATTGGGTCCGATTAATGTATGAAGATTGTACTATACCGAGAGCTTGTGATGAGCTTTGTATGTTTGTATGAGGATTGTCATATGATTCCATGTTACATAATATATAGTTGGGGTTTTCAGCTTCAGGCTTTCCCGGTTAAAAACTGTGTTATGTGCGATTGAATATTTTTGTTTATGCTTCACATGTGTGTGCAATTAATTTTTCTGCAAAAGATTAACAAGTGGAATAGATTTAGTATCTTGCATAAAGTTAAATAGTGTGAGATCAGGTGGATCTAGGACATATGCATGCTTAGTGCATATAATTTCTACATGGTATCGGAGCATTGTTGATTGAAGATTGCAATTGTGAAGTGAGTTTGTGCTGGTGGACAATTCGAATTTGCTACAGAAGATTCTTGGTGCATAAATCGAGTATACATTGAAATGTCTTTCAACGGGTTGAGATTGGAGTATGCCCTTGATGGGAGCTCGAATTACATAGCCTGGAAGGACAGGATGGAGGCGGTGCTGGAGATAATGGGCTGAAGGAGTTCATCGATAGCGATGTTCCTAAGCCGAGATCTAGCGATGCTGCATTACTTGATGCATGGCAAAAGAAGACTGCAAATACGAGGAGGATTCTGTTGGAAGGTGTGAAGGACCATATTGTGTCCAGCCTTTATGGGAAAGCCACTCCATTCTTAATGTGGAAGGCTTTGACAGACTTGTTCCAAAGCAGAAGTGGCCAAAGGAAGTTGGCGCTTAAAGACAAGCTCAGAAAATTAAAAATGGAGAAAGGCGACAATATTCCAAAATACCTCACGAAGTTTGTCCACTACAAGGATGAACTGGGAAGTGTGGGGGTTACTGTTGATGAAGAAGACTTGGTGAGCTTGGCTCTCCTTGGGCTTCTGAAGAGTTGGCATAGCTACGAAGACTTTGTCAATGGACGGGAGAAACTACCAGGATGGGAGCGACTTTGGTCGGATCTTGTGCAGGAGGAGATAAGGCGGGGTACCAGGGATGGATCTTCATCGAAGAATGAAGATGAAGAGAATTGCGCTTTGGCTGCCAAAGAAAGGAAAGGGAAGGGGAAGAAATCTTCTTCAAAATCCGGTGCTAAAGGAAAGAAGCAGGATTTGTCCAAAGTGAAGTGTTTTCACTGTCACGAGCATGGAAATTTCGCCACTAACTATCCACAGAAGAACAAGAATAAGAAGGCTGTTGGATCTGCAGCTGGAGAGGCCTTAGCCTCACAATTTGAGCTGGATTTTTCCTTGATCGCATGCTTGGTTTCAAGCTACATGGGATCGGTGTGGTATCTTGATAGTGGTGCGTCTTTCCATATGACGGGAGACAAAGAGTTGTTTAGTGACTTGGAGGAGAAGGACCTCCAGATGCATATAGAGATGGGCGACGATGGTCGGTACAGTGCGACTAGCATTGGGACCATTACCTTTGAGAGGGAGTCCGGTAATCCATTCTTGTTGAAGAATGTTATGCATGTTCCAGGTCTGAAGAAGAACTTGGTCTCGGTCGCAATGATGGAAGACAAAGGTTATGATGTTGTTTTCAGTGAGGGAAAAGCCTTCCTTCGACATAAAACAACGGGTCAAACCAAGAAGATAGGGGTTTGAATTAAGAATCTCTACAAGCTGGAGGTAGATGGCTGCGCTGCAATGGTGGGCAAAGTAGAAGAAGTGGTGAGCCAGGATGAGGGCGAATTATGGCACAGGAGATTGGGCCATCTTCACCATGGCGCTTTGAAGATTTTGCAGCAAATTTCTACTGGACTTCCCAAGGGTACTCTTGCGCAGTCAGATCAGTGCAAGGGATGTACTATGGGTAAGTTTGTGAAGACCACCTTTCATGAGAAGGAGAACCGTGCTTCGGTGATCTTGGAGAGAATTCACACAGATGTGTGTGGACCTTTCTCGGTTGCTTCAACAGCAAAACATAGTATTATATATTTGTTGATGATTTTTCTCATAGATTATATTCTTCATGCAAAATAAGAAGAGTGAAACGTTCTCAAATTTCTCGTGAGTTCAAGGCATTGCAGTGAGAAGGAGCTTCAGGAAGTGTGTGAAAAGCTCTAAGGAGCGATAATGGTGGTGAATACATCTCTGGAAAATTCAAATACTTCTATAGAAAAGAAGGAATTCGAAGAGAACTCATAGCGCCTCATAACCCATAGTAGAATGGGGTCGCGGAGGGAAAGAACAGAACTATCATGGGTGTTGCACGAGCGATGTTGCATGACCAGGGCCTACCGATGCACTTATGGGCGGAAGCATGCAACATTGCGGTTTATGTGCAAAACCGTTGTCCTCATAGAGTACTTGGCATGAGTACACCCGAGGAAGCTTTTACTGGTAAGAAGCCTGATATTTCTCATTTGAAGATTTTTGGCTCACCTATTTACATTCATGTGACGAAGGATGCCAGGAAGAAGCTAGAGCCGACTACAGAAGTTGGGATATTTGTGGGGTACACATGAACACCCCATAACTATCGTGTGTATTTTCCAAACAGTCGGATGATCAAGTATACACAGATATAAAATTCAATGAGGTGAAAGCCATGAAGTTGTCGCTTGAGAGGGAGCTACACTTGCATGCGGAAGAGGAACTTCTCATTCCCAAAGATGAGCCTTTGGATGTGGATCAGCCATAGGAGGAGATTCATGGAGTGGAAGAGTCCACTCATGCAGAACCAAAAATCAGAAAAGGCAGGAAGCGTACCATAGAAGCTGAGAGACTGAAGGTGGATGCAGCACAAAATGTAGGAGTTCCTACATCACAACACAGACAGAGACAATACCCTGACCGATATACTAGATACATGGCTCTTATGAGCAAGTTTATTGTGACAGAGCCATCTTCTTTTGAAGAAGCAGCGCAGGAGCCCACATGGGCAGATGCCATGGTGGAGGAGTATGACTCCATTATCAGAAACAGTGCTTGGGAGATTGTTCCAAGGCCGGTGGGAAAATCAGTTGTAGGATCAAGATGGATCTACAAGGTAAAGCAAGCTGCTGATGGGAGCGTCGAGAAGTATAAGGAAATATTTGTTTCCCGGGGCTTCTCACAGATAGAGGGGATTGACTAAGATGAAACCTTTACACCTGTTGCACGATATTCTTCCATACAGACCATCCTTGCTCTCTCAGCGCAGATGGGTTGGCACATGCATCAGATGGATGTGAAGACTGCGTTCCTTAATGGGATCATTGAGGAAGAGGTGTACATTGAGCAGCCCGAAGGATTTGAGATCTTCAAATGTCGAGTCGCCTTCCCCGTCCGCAGCTCAAAAGAGCTATATGTGGGCTGAAACAAGCACCCCGTGCTTGGTACACTCGAATCGAGGCATACACCATCGACTCGCTTCACCAAGAGTGAGGCGGATGCAAACCTGTACCAGATTGTGGTTGAGGGTAAGATTTTAATCATTGTACTTTATGTTGATGATTTAATACTAACAGGTGATGAGCAGTTGATACACTCATGCATGGCAGATCTTGCAAAGGAGTTTGAGATGAAGGACTTGGGCCTCCTTCATTATTTCCTTGGATTTGAAATATGGCAGCAGGAAGGTGAAATGTTTGTGTCTCAAGGCAAGTATGCCGGAGAGATACTGGAGAAGTTTCACATGCAAGGCTGCAAGCCTATCGACACTCTTCTAGGAAATTGGAAGAAAGAGGATGCTACATCGGCAGAGGTAGTGTATGCCACTGTTTATCGACAATTGGTGGGTTCACTCATGTATTTAGTTAATACAAGACCAGACGTATGCTATGCGGTGAACCAGCCTTCATAAGCGATGGTTAAGCCTACCAAGCTCTTCGAAGGCAAGCATGGTCCCGAGATACTCTTGTGGGCACATCTCGAGTATGGTTTATGGTACATACAGATTTGGGATGAGGTGAAGTTGCATGGTTTCATGGGATGCGGATTGGGCAGAAGCCCAACAGACGAAAGAGCACATCGAGGAATTTTCAGACGGATCTATGAGCGCTTTCTGGTACATCAGGAAAAAGATCTCAGGCACCGAGTCTGGGCTTAAGCAGTATCACATGGCAGCAAGTCAAGCTGCATGTGAGGCTATCTGGATGAGGAAGATTTTGGTTGGTTTGTTCGGTTCACATTTAGATCCCACAGTGATACATTGTGATAATCAGAGTTGCATTAAACTCTCGGTTAATCCCGTGTTTCATGATAGATCTAAACATATTGATATCCAGTATCATCATATCAGAGAATGTGTGCAGCGGAAGATCATGTTGCTTCATTACATTCCTACGAAGGATCAGGATGCAGATATTCTAACGAAGGCGCTCACCTCGAGCAAATTCGAATACCATAGAGGCAGGATCGAGGTGAAAGATAATCCCTATGTTGTCGAGAGGGAGTGTTTGCAGATTCAACAAGATGATGATCTTAGTGAAAAGAGTCGCCTAATTCAAGTGGGGCTCTGTGCTATTTTTGGCACAAGGTTATTTTTAGACTATGTCTATTTTTAGACATGAGGATCATATTTCAGAAGTTGCAGGATGCTATTTGTGGATGGTTGATCAAGTTGGAAAAATAGATGAAATTATATTTTTAGAATATTGGGCGAAGTCTATTTATAGATCGTTAATCTAAAAATAGATGCATGTCGATTATTATTAGCTCTTAATAATAATCAGACTCTAAACAACAACTTATTCTCTTGGAGCACTTCAGTTCAGTGCACAGATGTGGCACATCAGATGACAGAAGGAATTATGCTATTCCTAAGGGTTTAATGGAGCTAATGCATGGAGGACTCGGTTAGAACTCAAGTGGCAGAGTTATGACACAGTTGGAAGAAGTAGTTATGGAGTTGTATTTAGTTTAACTCAGTTAGACTCAGTTGAGCTAGTTGTATCTAGTCTAACTGATTGATACACTAGTGAGAGTGGAGTGAATTAATTAGTTAATTAATTCACAAATAATAAATCATTAATCAACTAAACAATACAACAGTTAACTATAGTGCATGGCAGTTTCAGTGGAGACCAGTAGAGAGATAGGTGAAAGGGAAAGATAGACTATCTGTTGTGACTACAGTGATGCATTGAAATCATCGCACACTCGGTGGAGATGCCAATGAGGATTGCGCAGTCAAGGATGGAGAAATTTGAATTCATTCAGTGCTATTCTTCAGCAGAGATTGTGCAGTGGAGGCAGGCTAGGAGGTGGCAGAGATTGGTGCATAGATTTGCAAGATTGGGCCTGATTAGTGTATGACGATTGTACTGTACTGAGAGCTTGTGATAACCTTTGTATGTTTGTATGAGATTGTCATATGATCTCCATGTTACATAATATATAGTTGAGGTTTTCAGCTTTAGGCTTTCCCGGTTAAAAATTGTGTTATGTGCGATTGATTATTTTTGTTTTATGCTTCACATGTGTGTGCAATTAATTTTTTCGCAAAAGATTAACAAGTGGAATAGATTTAGTATCTTGAATAAAGTTAAATAGTGTGAGATCAGGTGGATCTTGGACATATGCATGTTTAGTGCATATAATTTCTACAAAAGCAACCAATGCATAAGATAATTTTCACGATAGCGTAACCAGATAGATGTCTACCACATGCCCTTGAATGGAATTTTTTAAGGACTTTCTCGGCTTCCTAAAGGGTGAGGGGTCGTCGTAAGATCATATCAATACAACGACAGTAAAGGATGTCGACGATAATGATGTAATTTCAGGATTGGTATCGAATATGTCGCTGATCGGAGCGAGAGGTATTAAGCTAGAAAATCTCGGTCTGGAGATAGATCAGAAAATCTCCATACCACGAGTTAGATGACGAAATTAGAAAAAATGACTTGTTAGGGATAAAATATTCATAAGCAGATTCAAAATTAGGGGAAGTAAGTGCACATAAGCTTGACAAAACCTATGGATTTATTCGACTTGGATTTGATGAACTCTGGGTCAAACTCTTGGAGAATAACAATACACTTAGAGTACTTTCCCCTCAACAATTGACATGACAGTATATATTTCATAGGGTTGCAATCCGAAGCAACCATAGTTTTCTTAAGCATGATGTAATGGAGAAACCTTTGGACGGCTTGAACGACCGCCAAAGCCAACTTTTTAACATGAGTATATTTGATTTCAGTGTCATTGAGCTTTTGAATAAGATAATAAATTGTATTTTCAGTGCCAATATAGTCTTCTTGGGCCAATACCATTGCCATAGTAGAAATGGCAACAACTATGTACAAGAAATAGTCGCGCTGATAATCAAGGGGGTATAGAATATGCCCAAACTAGTACATCTTTCAGGGCATGAAACGATTTATGAGCAACACCATCCCAATATAAGGGTTCCCCTTTCTTTAGTAAGTGAGTGGATCCTTTGGTCAACATGGTGTGACTAGGGATGAACCTCCATAGGAAGTTAGCTTTCCCTTAGAGTCTTTGTAACTGAACGAGAGAATTAGGTGCAGGCAAGTCGAGATTGCTTGCACTTTGAAAGGATCAATATGAATTCCTTGTTTTGAAATGAAAAAACCTAGGATATGACTATAAAAAACATAGACCACACATTTGTGCAGGTTAAGTCGAATGTTATAGTGTCTGCAATAGAGAAAAATAACTCGAAGATGCATTGGGTGATCAACCCAATGTTTATAATGAGTAGGGAGATTATCCAAATAAGGTTGCAAAATGTTTTTAATATCATGAAAATCATAATACATCGAACGTTGAAACTTGGAACCCATCTTCTTCAAGCCGAATGGGAGATTTCGATAAAAAAAGGTACCCCAAGGACAAATAAATGCAATCTTAGGTTGGTCCGTCAGGAGAATGTTGATTTGATTATAGCCCGAGAATCCATCCATGAATGAATATATGTCGCATCAAGCACAATCATCAACAATATGGTCAATGAATGAGGTTGGATAGTTTTCCTTGGTACAAGAATGATTCACATCTCGGTAATAGACACATACTCGGATCATGCCCTCTTTCTTCATGATAGGGACAATGTTCGATACCCAATCAGTTAAAGGAACATGGTATATGAAACTAGCCTGAAGAAGATTTTCAACTTCAACCTTAATCCAGATAGCCTTCTTTGGATGGACCGAACAGAGGCTCTCCCCGACGGGTTTGGCATCGCAGATACGTCTTATTCTTTGTGCACTACTAGTAGTTTTGATCAAATTCTTACATTTTTGCAAGTCCAAATACAGACCTCAAACCTACGAAAGGGCTCTTTAAATATAAATCTCGTATGGAGAACAAGATTATCCAATGTACATACTTTCGACAATACCTGGTTTTATAGAAATATCGAGACATATGGTCTCCTCGATTTTAGAAAGTTTATTTTCAGAGTCAATATCATGAATAGAGACGAAATTCATAAAAGGTTTGAAAAAATTGGGAAAATATACATCACCAAGATTATCCTCAATGGAATTCGGTAAGGAGGAAGGATGGTGATATTCGTATCACGGCCCATCATTGGGCATCATGATATCCATTATGCTTTCATCGATAGATGATACACGAGAAAAAGGGTCAAAAGGCATGCCATAATCCAGTGATCGATCTACCCATTTAATAGAAGAGAAGGTATAAGCCGCACAAGTCGAATAAATGGCTTCGTAATCTAGCTCAACTGGGCTAAGTTACATTCAGTCATCAAAACCTTGTATGTTGGTTTCATCAGGTACAATCCATGGATCAAACAGGATAGTAGATGATGATATCATGTTGATATAAGCAACCAAAAAAGACCTGTCGGGAATGGTAGGAGGAGGGAGTGAAAATTTTTCCATAAGCGATGAATTCTTTAAAAATCCAACCTCGATATGCTGATAGGGTTGTAGGGATTCCCCTACAAGAGGGACACTTCTAATAACGAAAAATGTGAGTTTATCTATGGCTACAATCCTTCCTTTATGAGGAAAGGCGATCATACAGAAGTAGGCTGAAACGATGACAGCCATAACATAAAACCACGTACCTCGCAGTAGAAGATTATAATTAAGAGGTTAATCAATAACTTCTACTTCTATAGAAACTGTTTCCCCCCCTAATTATACTTAAAGGGAATCTAAAATCCCACAAGGTTTGTATGTTCTTCCATTGAAATATTTCAATGTGGTGATCGATTGACTCAGTTGAGGTGAACCAATCACCTTCCAACAAGACATGGAGATAATGTAGGTCAAGGATCCCTCATCCATGATAGAACGAGGAATTTTATTACCACATACGACGACCTGGATTATAAAATCTAATTGAGCTAGAAGCCGAGGGGTATAGTTTTCATGAGAGAAAACCACTAGGTTGGAATCCGATGGATCCACAATTCTGATAGATGAAAAAAAGGCCTTCTTTTGGGCGGGGAAGTTTTACAACACCTCAAGAGTTGACATAGCTTATGTAGATAGAGGCAAGCCTTAAACTACGTTATAATTTTGGGTAGCTCTTGAACGAGGGTTGAAAATAGACTTATGAATAATGCCTTTCAGAGGTTCGAGAGTAAATTCCGTAGGAATCATAGGTGGAGTAGAATCAGATGAAGGTGATGCCGACCTGGTAGGTTGATCATTAGCCTCGCCATTTGGTGGATTCAAATTGTCGTAGTATTTATTTCAAGTGGCCTCCATGAAATCAAATTTCAGCTTTGAGGATGAAAGCATCAAAACCATGTTAGATGAAGAAGGGTCCTGGTAAACCATATGGGTCTCCTGATTGGGAAATGGGCAGGTCAACATGGAAAGAGAAGTAGATGATTTAAGGAATTGATTCACTTCAGTGTAGTGTGAAAAATCATGTCTAAAGTGATCCTCATTGCAAATTAAGCATGGGTAACGAGGCTTTCGCTTCTCATCGGAAGACTAATTCAATGTTTGTTTATCCCGCGGTGAAGGATCTTTATTTTTCTTGCCTTTTTCTTTCTTCTTTCTTCTAGGTTGCTGTGGAGAATTGCCTTTATGAGATGAAACGACATTTATCTCGGAAGCAGAAGCTACAGGAGGATGGGATTGAGGGTTTTGAGAAGATGTGGTAAGATCAACATCAGATGGTTTACTCACCAATTGTGAACTGGCAGAACCAATCACACCATTAGCAACATGAGATTCTTTACCAAATGGATGAGGAAAATTATTTGAAGGTCTTAGAGTGTTTGGTATATTATAATTGAGCGTGCCCGATTGGGTATAAATGAGATCCAAATATTTTGCACGAGTGATAGATTGCTCTTAGGTCACGACTCCACCTTTAGCAACATCTTCTGTTATGAGTGAGAACAAGGATTTGGTGAACCATTCTGCTAACAATTTATCGGCAACATAAGTCTTGACCAATCGGCAGCGATGCCTCCACTCATAATTGTGATTTGAGATGTGAGTGGAATATGATTGTTTGAAATTGGTGAATAGTTCTATTCCAGTTTCATATTTGATGGGTAGCTGGAAATGTGTGAGGAAGGTGGTGGCTAAAGTGTTGAAATCATGGAACGAAGCTCTAGGTAACTCAATATATCATTTCGTTGTAGTACATGTAAGCGTTCGTTGGAAAATATGAAGTCAAATGGAATCATCATTAAGGGAGTTTGAAGAACATCATAGATGATAAGTCATAACGTGCGTCGATGTGTCTTCTCTCGGTTTCCCATTGAATTTTGGGATTTCCGAAGGCAATTTAGTGGGAATATTCAACCACCATGGAGAATGAGCGATGGGGACATTAGTAATTTGAGTTAAGTTTGGCAATTCTAGAGTCGCCACAAAAGATGATTTTCAGTAATATCTGGAGGAGGATGACTTGGATATGAATGAATAAATTGAGCACCAAGCACTTGCATTCCCGGATAAGGGGGGTTCTGATAATAATGAACCTGGGTACCAGGATAAGGAGGAATCTAATAACCAGTATACAAGTGACCTTGTTGCCCAACACAAGGGTGATGATAAAGTTGCTGGAATGGTTGGGTTTGGATTTGTTGGCCTTGAAAATGTGCTTGATATGGACCATATTTTTTCCCAATGGGAGTTTTCATTATCCCATGATAAGGTGGGTTCGGTTGGGATTGCACCATACTATGAATAATTTGTCTTATTGAAACCATAGGAGTACCCTGTCCAAGCGGTTGATAATGTGAGGTACCTTGTACTAGCTGGGTAAGTGGGACTTGGGATGTACCAGATACTGTTGGAAAAGATTGTGATGCAACAAAAACTTGCAAAGTTTGGTTCACATGTATTTGCGCTTGTTGGGGTGTTGAAGGATGGATAGGAATTTGAGAAGATGGTGCAGGTTGAGGATCAACGATCGATTCCAATATGAACCAGGTTGAATGAGTAAAGTAGGTTTCCAAACAATGGCAACCATTCCAAGATAAGGAGGACTATAATGAGGTTGATTAACAATTTGAGGTATACCAACAACAGGTTTCCCCCTTGCCAAAGGAGGAGAGGATCATGGATGAATTTGTGATCTAGATAGAGGATACCAAACATAATGAGAGTTAGGCTGTTGAAGGTAACCTTGCACACTAACATAAGGGCTAGCCTACTAAGAGAAGTACCATATGATATTCTTTTATTAGATGAGATAGGAGAGGTCCAAGGATTGGAAACCACACCAGAAAAAGGTACCAGATAAATACCGATATCTTGGTATGACAGACATGCCACCATATAAATGTTTTTCTGGTGATGTTTCAAATAGATATGTGGAGGCAAAATTTGATGTCTCGACCATAGTAGTGAACACAGGTTGAGAAGTCAGATCGGTTCCAGCCATGGTTAACAACTCCGATGAATATTTTCGCGAGAAATCCGTGGGTGAGTCCAAAGAATCAGGCAAAGGATTTTGTGTCGGAGTTTGAAGAGGAAGAGGGTCGGTTTGATAAAAATGAAGTCATTCCCAATGAACAGGAGTAGAAGGACGAGGATCTTATTTCGATATCTCTTCAATACTCACAAGTCCGGGTGGAAGAGGTTCACCGTTGGGTCCAAGACATAAAGATTCTATCTGAGACAAAGGAAGAGAATAGGAAGGTCCTACAATAATAGGTAAAAATGGATGAGGCTCCTCAAATTCAACAACCTCAGGAATCAAAGTGGCTGACTCAGGAAAGTAAGGTTCAAAAACCTCAGGCAACAAAGTTTCAGGAAGTTCCGTTTCGATTGTGTAAGTGTCACCGTGAAGAGTAGATGTAATATCAGGCTCAAAACTCAATGGGACAGATGATTCTGGCCAATCAATATCAGGAGGAGGGCGAGAAGTGGTTCCCATTTTTCGGTAGTTTGCATCTTCTTATGCTTCTGATGATGGCGAGGAGTAGCCTCTGGTGGAAGTGGAGGCTTATTTTGAATTCTACGCAAACTATGGGGTGAGGGATTTTGTTCTTCCATGTAGGATGATAAATGTTATTAACAAAAAAAAAAAACCAAAAATAGGGTAATCTAGGCATAAAGGATTACCAAGAAAACGCGAACTACAATATAAAACTTGGTGAACCAAGGACTTAACGTACGACAACCAATCTACCTCAACGCTGTGTTCGGTGTATCAAGGTATACAAGGTGGTAGACTCAGTTACCTATGAATGGATAACAATCTATAAGGGACTCCCAAAATATACTTGACGGTACGTGGGAGTGCAGTCCGTAGTAGTGTTGTCTACTAAGTAACCCTTCGATGAGAGCGTTCCCTTATACTTTACATGCGCGGAGCACCATCCAATATACCCAAAGGTACGTGGAGAATGATCCTATACACTCACATATGTGGAATGAGATATCACCCCCAGGATGCAACATTGGAAATGAACGAAAACTCCTAGATTTAAGGATGTCGAAACATGTCTCTAGCTTAGACCTCTATGTGTTTGCATTAATGTTACAAATTCTCCTTAGGCCGATTCAATAAATTTTTCTATTTGTCTTTGATTAAGTTTCAATTTTGGGCTCACCACAGATGTCACCTGAATATCCTAAAATGAAAATATAGCATGAGAAAATGAAAATATTTCTCTTTTAATGAAAATATAGCTAATAAAGGGAAGAAACAATCAGTATGAAACATACAACATTCAACAAACAAGATGCAAGATGCAATTCCCTTTCAATGCGACTATTCATACATTAATGCACATACAAAACCATAAATTTCAGATGCGAAAATTTTCTTTTCAACACACTTAATTTTTTGAAATGAAGAAAACTAATATGCAAATGTTTAATCACTTATTCAAATGCACTTTTTAGAATGAGGACTAGAACAAAAATTCATCCAAGTGATCAATGACCAAATGAAACCAGTTTGAAGTGACCAAATGATAAGAACAAAGAAAAATCAAAACCAATTACTATCAAAGGGAATCAAACACAAATGCAAACTAAATGGATTCTTAAGGAAGACTACAAGACACTCAAGACTCAGGGAAGGTCAGCTGGAAGTAGGCCGATCAAAGAGACACTTAGTAACATAGTCAAATTTTGTGCAAAAACATGGGTCAACATTAGTGCAGAAGAGGCACCATTTCTCTAAAACGTTGGTATAGAGTGGGCCTGAGTGATGTGCAATTCTTTTTCAGAGGCACTGGGGGAGCGTTGGTCCTAGGATGGAGGATTGCGACACAAAAATTACAAAAATAGGCTCAGTGAAATCACTTCCTAGGTCTGTTCTTGACTGATGAAAGAAAAAAAGGTCTATGAAAGAGGTAATAAAACACAATAGACAAGGAAAACCACCTAGGGAATACACTGTTCCTCAATACAGTCACTAATTTGTTATGCGGGATTTATGATTGCGGACAAAATTATCTCCCCTAGGTTCAATGGCCAACCTATAACAATAGAGAAACAAAGAACCCAATGCTTTCCTTAAAGTAAATAGATGATGGAATGAAGCCTACCTAGAATTCGTTGCACGCTTCGTTCCTCCTTCAGCTTGAATGCTCAAATTCCAACTCCGATTCCCAAAATTAGAACCTACGCAGTCAGATAACACAATCCAAGAAGCTGCGAGATCTATGCAGTATCAACTAAGTACTCTGTCAATAGATCAACATGGTATTGCAATATATGAAATTGCGACATCACATATAGGAAAACAAAGAACTCTTTGCATTAATATAAATGGAAGGAGATTACAACCATAAATAGGTGTTGATCTTGTAGAATAGCTCCTGAAATAAATCTTGTCCTTTCCTTGTCACAATATGCACCTCCAATCACCCTAAATGCATGGAATGTTAACATATCACCTTAGTAGCATAAGGGTAGAATAACTCTCCAAAAACCAATCCCTTGCATTTGCAAGGAAGTAAATATATAGAGGAGTGGGGTAAGTTGGGAGTTCTTATACAATTACCAAAATAGGGTTTTAGATCCACCTTTGATGGGAGGATGGGATCAAAGGATAAGAGATGGAAAATCCAAAGAAGGATGAGATAGGATTTGAATTTTTTATTCAAGGTAATGGTTGTAACAAATTCTGGAAGCTTCTGGAAGAGGAATCTTTCAGAAAATATCTCTTTTTCCTGAATTTATAGAACCAACGCAAGTGCAAAGGGGAGCAACCTATAGGTGATCAACATTGGCCACAGTGGAGAAACCTGTAGGTGAATGTTGTCCAGAGGAAGGCCATGGAGCGTTGGTTCTAAAAATGGCTCTGATGAGGTGGTTTCAGGAATAAAATTTTGGGAAATGAAGGAGGTTCACTTAGGGTTTTGTGAAATGATTTTGAGAAGGGTGAATATAATGTTGATTGATCCCATTAGGAGGCCTAATGAATGAATGTGACAAAATGACCTATAAAAAAGAGGCAAATTTGAATTCCATAGGTGCAGGATGGGGGTGGTTCAAAATCCATTTCTTACTAAGAAGGGGTATTATAAATGTAGCATGAAAGGCTAAATTTTGCTTGTGACTTAGTCAAATTTAGTAATTCGATTCTCCACACCAACAGGATGACTTGGATTGCAGGTAACTTGTGTGAGATGGTTTTTTCTACCAGTTTACTCAGTAAATTAGAGTTATAAGATAGAAGTAGATTTGTGCATGTAGTGATTGCTAAAATTTAGCAATCTAGTTCAGGTATTTTCAGTTTGACTCATTTAACTAATCTTAAGTACTTAGTTGAGTCAGTTAAAGGTCAATTGAGTAGTAGAACTGTAGTTAACTCAATGATCTCTCAGTTAAACTAGTAAATCAACTAAAAATAGCCCATACATTCATGGAATTTTAATTTTCTAAACAGAGTGGAGGAAAAGACACATTGTAAACATCAATTGTATAATAGTTGAGTGTACATGCTTGACTATTAAGTAGGTGAGTCATTATTTGGGAATTGCGCAATCAACTAGGAGAAAATTCCTACTTTTTAGGAGCTAATTTCCTCCAGGATTGCACAAGGAAATAGGAGCAAGTTGGGTCCTTGAATTAGTTAAGTGTTGGTGGGAGCAGGACAATTAGCAGGAGAACATGTTTACAGTGCAGGGTGTGCTTCTGCATTGAAGCAAGACATTGTAATAGTTTCTAATTCTTATATGATTAGTGAAAAATAACAAAGGGGTTTTTCCGAGTTGGTTTCCCATGGAAAATCATTTTGTTCTTGTGGTGTTTTAATGCTTGCATGTCATTGAATGTGTTTCTAAAGTGTGATTTACATTCCGCAAAATAGTAGAGGAAATTTGTAATCTTTTGTTTTTAGTTCAAATACATCAGTAATAACAAAGTTCTCTATTTTCTACATGGTATCAGAGCATAAGTCACACTAGAAACCAGTCTATAGAACCTCTCCTTCAGAGATTTTGATTTTCAGATTTAGTGAAGCCATTTTCTTCCATGTAGGAAAATGTCTTTCAACATATTGAGATTGGAGTATGCCCTTGAGCGAACCTAAGATTTCATAGCCTAGAAAGGCAAGATGGAAGTAGTTCTCGATGTTAATGGTGTGCTGGAGTACACCAAAATTGACATTCTAAATCTAGCAATATCAGATGCACAACAATTAGCCTAGTGGAAGAAGGATACCACAAAATCCAGGAGGATCATCTTGGAGGGTGTGAGAGACCACATAGTCTCGAATTTACATAGCAAAGAGACTCCCTTTTGTATGTGGAATACCCTCACTGAGCTATTCAAAATATATTAAAAAAAATAATCATAGGGTCGGGGCTCGCAGGTCTGACAAAGGACCCCGCTTGATGGCTCGCCCTGTATATATCGGTGGCAACGCCGGTGAAATTTGAACCTGCGCCGGATGGCCTACCTAATGGGCGACCCGAAACCAAAAAAATACATCACCCGACATATCGATGATTAACACCATTCAAATAAAATAAACAACGCCCCAATTCGGGGAGCCCACGGGGTTGGAACCCGACTCTGCCCCCACCAAATTCGCCCGGTTACTAATGAAACAATGGGCCTAAAATTTTAATGTCCGCCCATCAAGATTTATTTAAAATAAATTTTACCATTCGACCCAGACATGAAGGGCGTGTGCAGAACTAGAACTTAGAGCAGAATTGTGACATAGTGCGGAAACCTGCGTGGTGGAACCATGACACAGTTCCAAGAGGTGGAACCCTGACGTAGGAATCTTTGAGGACTCTTTTAGATTCTGTGGAAACCCATATTTGAAGGTTTCAGAACAAGGTAAACTTTATACTCAAATTTCACAATTTTTCGCAAGGATTGTGATGGCGCAAACCATTTTGGTATTTGAGCAACCAATTTTCAGGCCATCGTCAAATTGGGAGGTATAATGATGCATTTTGGCCACTTTACTTGGTTTTGTTTTAGAAAAAGGATGGATTTATGTTGAAGGTTTTGGTGATCTTTGTATGCTACAATAGGAAAAAAAGATATAAATATTTACAAAAGATTCATCATTTTAGCCATTGCATAAAAATCGAGATGGTGTAGTGATGAAAGAGGGCCACATTGACACTTTTCCAGAAAATAGTCATGTTTACAACCACTGGTCTTAGAATTTTGAGACGATTATGATGATGATGAATATGATTTTCATTTGGTCAAAAAATTCATGAGGACCTATTTCTAATTATGTGAGAGTGTCTGTTTTATGCTACTTTTGTGAGAGATCATTTCTTTGTCTTGTTGAAGGAGAGGACTCCGTGAGTGAGATTTATTTGAAGGAGAATGTCTCTTTGTAGGAGAGACATTGCCACCTAATATGAGAGATCTATCCATGTGTTGACAAAGATTTACCATGTACTCATTATTTTTTCTTGAGACTCATGAAGCGGCCTCCCCACTCTTGACCCAGGGCCTGAAGACATAGTACACACTGGACAAACTCCATTGTCATGTGTTGTGTTATTATTGCTTCATGGTTATTTGGTTCTTATTTATGTTGATGGATTGGTGACATATTTCTTCTAATGTATTTATCATGTTTCACATGCAAATATAAGTGTTAGTATAAGGTCATCCTGCAATGAATATTTTTGTTTAAGAAAGTGTTCATAAAACTTTCAAGATCAGGCAGGCCACATAAATAGAATATAGTTGGTGCAAGTTATAGTGCCGAAACATATTAATGTGATCTTTAGAAACAAACTTATACAAGATTCAAAAATAATCTTAATGAACCAGTCATATCGAGCCATAGGAATTATGTGACATCGATAGTCCAATCATATGTGAGAGAGCCACAAAACAATCATATGTGAGAGAGGTCTTGTACATGAGTGAGAGCCACAATCCTTAGATAAAGTCCATCTATTTTTTTTTTCACTAACCAGAATACCTAATGATGGAGAAGGAGGTGTCAATATATATAGTTGAATGGCTACACCTTTTGTAGATGATTCGACTTGAAACCTTATGGAGGGAAACACAATTTTGACTTTGAATTTCACTATTGAATATATTCCCCCTTTTAATAATTTATTGCCAAATTAAACTTTTGGTCCAATTTATAATTCTTTATAACCAATATCTGCTTAGGGCTCAAGGGTTTTCTTTGGGGGACTCAGGGTTTTCCCTTTAGGGAAATTTGTCCTGACGCTGCCCAATTTTAACACTCCCTCTCAAATAGGGAGGAATTTCCATCAACATTATAGGACTCATCTAGGATGTATCATGATATATCTCAAGTGATCATATATCAATTGTAAGGAATATAGGAAATTGTGTCATCATCAAGAACCATCTCATATCGTCTCATAAAAGGAGAGGAATCCATAACCAATTGTAGGGGAGAACAATCCTCAAACCATACTAGTCTTGAAGTCAAATCACGTGACCTCTTTCTCAACTATATCGACCAAAATATTCATCTGATCAGATCTCGTCCTTTGATAATCAATTGAACAATCTCGTTCTAAAGAAGAAGAAGAAGAATCATCGTAGGGGAGCCCAAAATACCACCTTGTCAACTCAACCATCATCATAAGTGAGCATCCGAGTTCCACTCTATATCAGTAATCAATATGGTCATCTAAAGTAGAAACATGATCGTCGTTAAGTCATATTTCGTCTCAACTCATCTCTGCTCATCTTCTGAACTCTCTCGAATCTAAAAGAAGAATAATTTGACATCATAGGGAAGCTCAAGCTACAACAATTTATCCAAAGACAATAGGTGACATCCATCTACCAGTAAGGATCACATCCATCATGTTGTTTAGTCAACAAGCGAGATCAGCATTGACATATAGAGTAGAGATAAAATCAATCCTATTGTCTACTGACAATTGGGCGAAATCCATATACCATTAAGGATCGCATCCATCTCGTTTTCCAGTAAACAGGTGAGACCAAAATTTCCATATAGGGTAGAGATCAAAGCCATCCCAATGTCTGTTGGTCTTCCCAAGTTCATCCTGAAGAGTCAAGTGGTAGAACACCTGCATCCTTTATACTTGAGTGAGCTACAACTTGCTATGCAAGGATCACACCAACTCAAGTCATCTCAATCCATTGGCTAGATGGAGAGGCAATCCAAACAAGCATTGTTTGTTGGTAGGATGCATACTGGGGTATACTTAGTCTGATCATGATAGGGGAGATACCGAACTTGTCACAAATGAAAAGGATCATGAACACCCTATGGTGACAATAGGAGAAATACTACTTACCACTGAAGGCAAGGAGCACAACCATCCTATTGTCTAAATATCCCTCAACCATGGGAGCCCTCAATGCTCCATTCCCACCTTGGGAGCTCAAACAAGGGGGAAGAGTTATGCTCAATTTTATTGATCAATTATGACCCTTGCCCAAAAGGGTCACATCTATCAATCCAACCTGCTCTCTGAAGATCCAAAATGTACCAAAGTGCTCATATCCGGTACCAGATCAAACAATTCATTGAAGAGTTCTATTGGAAACCTAATCCACTAAGAGTTGGTGTGGAATGTGAACAATCACCGGATTCCAAGAGACCGCTTGGTATATGAAAAACCACGGTCACAAGAATGTAATATTAATGTACATCTTTGTTAATAGAATTACATTCATGTTTATCCTATTTGGATGTCTTCTCCATATGTGTGTTTAACATGGTATCATAGCAGGCTACCTCCTGCCCTACTCAAATGTGAGCCACGTATTTTTGTGTGGCCTTTATCAGTCATGCATCTATGCCCTTCGTCAAAATCTTCCCTTTTATCCCTAATAGACAGGGTCATAGGTAAAAAATATCCACCCCTTGTAAATTCTCTTTGCATCTATTCCTGGCATCTCTGCCATTTGTTTAACTCGTCCCTCTGTATATTGGAAAAACCGTCTCTATGGTGCCTAATTGAAATTCATGCACATCAACTGTAACACATTCTCCTTCTCACGCTAAAGTTTCTCTCCTGACGCGAGAGGCAGAAGAGAAATTTACAGAATTTGTGAAACATTAAGTCTGTATTTTACTTTAATTCTCTAGTCGATAGTGTGTGGCGTGCCTTTCCTTATATATTCACACTCTTTTTTAGATTTTGTTTTCTGTCTTCTTTTTTTATTTTTTTTTTTTTTTTTCAGAAAGAAAAAAACGCTGTTTTATATTATGATAAAAAACAGTGCATAATACATCATAAGAAAGTGAAGTGAGAAATCACTTCCCAATATGCAACATTGCTGCTAAAACCATAAATAATGTGATCTGGCAAAAAAACCAGCACATGAGACTCATAATCAAGCATAGAGTCGTTGATGATGTCAAAATGGATCCCCCAATTGCCAATTGGAAAAGAAATGGAGGATCAACAAAATCCGTAGATGAGAACCCACAACATTCGCGACAAACAAAAACCACAACAACGATGAGTCAGACATCCCGCGGCATTTACCGTAGCAGCATATGAATAGGGGCATATGGAAGAACAAAAAAAAAACAAGATAGTATCATATACAACCATCAGCAAAAAACTATTCGCCCATGCCACATGAGCAGAAAGGGATGGCGGAAATCATTTGGAGACCCAAGGAGGGTCACAAGCTCCATCCACCCTGGGATCATCAGCTGAAAAAATAGGAACCTCCCGAAGGTCAAGAAGTTCATCCCGAAAGAGGGATTTTGTTTTCGGCCTCCCCCTGAAGTGTCTGGAAGCGGACTTCATTTTTTTCCTCACCGTAATATTGCAACCCGAAGCCGGCGAGATGACAATATCAGGTTTCCTAGGGATATTCTCAAATATAGTGAGGGCTGCCAGGTCAAGGTTCGGGTTATTAAAAAGGGATTCGACATCACATCCAATAGTATTAATAGGTGATTAGGTGGATCAGGCCTTTTCAGTAATGCTTCTGCCCTTATTTGCAGTCTCATTGATCCCGATACCTAACTTTCGACTAGAGTGCACCCAATATCTTAACAACATTATTTTCCCTGCATTCAATCTACCATAGATTATTTGAAATGCTAAACCTAGGCTCTCCTCACCAATAGCGAAATCACTGGAACATTATGTTACTCTATCATAAATTTTAATTGCATTCATTTCAATTAAGCTTCACATTTTTCTCTTGATATCCTTGTAAAATTTATTTCATCGACATTACTCACCTTTTGCACTCTAAACGGTTCCGAACAATCGACAACTAATTTGGCGTGTGAAATATGTAACTTGAAGTTATCATTTTTGCATTGATACATTCTGGAATAGAATAGAATGAATGATAGGCAATAGAATGATATTGAAATTAAGGAGTACAAGGGAGCGTTAGCTGTGCAACAATGTAAAAGTCTTTTTTCAAGCTCGCATGGTAGATTGGCGCACTTTCGATTTGGAAATTCAGGCCCATAATGAGTTTTATGACCAAGGTTTAACGATCCAAAACAAGAAAAAAAAGCTGTGACAAAGTCGTGGACGTGAAAAAGCAGTAGGATAATTACTATTGCATGTGATTATTAGAGAAGATCATATGTTTCCTTGATGTGCAAAAAAATAAATTAAAATATGTAACACCAAATAACAATTTCTGAATGATTCAGTTTGAAATGGGGACCTACAAAATCTCGGTAAGATATTTCTTACATTGTTAGTCTTTTGAGCATTTGAATCTCAAAAATCACCATCTCAGTTTATTTCATCGCCTTCCAAGTGGATAAATTAGGAAGCAACAACAACTGTCATTTGTAAATGCCAAATATATTCAAAAGATTTTGTTTTTGGAAGATCGAAACTTCTCGTGCTCATAATTCTCCTTCAATGGTTGTGCATTGCAATTTTGATGATTGTGCGTGACATCTGGATGAATTTATGAATTGAACATGAGGCGTTTAACTGGTCTTTTACGGTGGTGCGATGAGTGTGGAGTATCGCTGTCTTGAAATATGAAATATTTTCGATCATTGTTGATGATGCTGCATTGACTGTGGTATGTGTTGGTCTTTGCGGTGAGTTCTATGCGTTGGAATGTTCGTTGAAGACTCTATCGTATGGTGCGTTGAGTAATGCATTAGTGTATTTAAAAACTAGTGTATATTTGTCAAAGCTCTGTGTTAATTCTGTGGCTTGGAATAGTCTGAAGTGAAGATGAACCATCGTGTATGTGTTGGTCTATCAATGGTATGCATTAAAAAGGTTGATTGAAGCATTTAATTTAATTTTTTAAGCCTTTCATTATGCGTTTAAAATCATTTTATTGAGGTCGTGGTATATAATATATGATGGGCATATATACCATATATTAGGTGCCTTGAATTGAATACAAGGAATTTATGTTATATATTCGGTGTGAGTTTATATGAGGTTCCATTGAGTTTTTCTATGCTTTAATCTTTGCATAGTATGTGCTGGTTCATATGCGTGTTGGTCAATATTGAGAGCTTGTATCATTATTTTTGAAGACAAAGTTAAATGACAACCAATTTTTTTTTTACTGTGACATTGTTGTGAAATGGATCGAATGGTTGATGTATTAGAGTTTTTGAATACTCTAATACATTCCAATGTTGATGGGATGGTTAAAATCAACAAAGACACTCTCACAGATATTCAAACCTCTCTGTAAAATGCACAAGAACAAATTGATTTTTTGTAACTTGAATCTCACCTACAACAAGAGGAGTTACAGAAGCGTAGTCATCATTCTGAACTTGTATTTGATCAGATTGTTGAGCCCATTTCAGAAGCATTTTTACATAAATATGCAGACATTCAGGTTCCACTTCCCAAGCCCATTATCAGACCTTGGGAAGATCTTGTCAGCAACAAGAACAAAACAGGTCTTGGATATGATAAGGAGGCATCATTTCATATTCCAGATTACTCAAATCCCATCAAATTTCAGAATGCCGGATTTCTGCATGACAATGCACCTTCACTTGTTCGAGATTATTATCCTCCACATTCACAACACATTGTGAAATGCCAACATTGTGACCGAGTTGGACATGTGAAAGATCACTATTTTGATCTTCAACCATGCAAGAATTGTGGTCAGCACACTCGTTCTTCATGCAGCTGATTAAAAAAAAAGCCTCCTGCAAGAAAAGAGATTCACCTACAACGAAGATATGTAATCATATGTTAGAATTTCTTCTAAGTATTTAAAAGTCTTGCGGTTGAGTTCTCTTGATCTTATCACCTTGTATCTCAAAAGGAGGGAAGTGGTCATATACAAGTTTCAAGTATATGCATCAAGAGAGCACACGAGTCACAACTTGAACTTGCTACCCAAACCTACATCCAAAGATAACCATACTGGATTCAAAGTTGTGGCGAGAGATAGAGAAGCCCATACACATGCCCTTGGTGGTGGCCTTCTTAAACCACACACCCAGGTTGTAGATCTCCTTTTTCGAGTTGTAGGTGTTGAAAATGCAGCAAGATGATGGAGCTTAGTGAAATGAAGTCGCCTTCACTAAGTGGGCCAGCAGGCAAATTCTGGCGCAAAATCTATTTTAGACTATGTCTATTTTTAGACATATGGAGCATGGTTCGGGGATTCCAGTTTGAGATTCTTGAAGTATGTGTCATGTTGGTAAAAATAGATGAGACTCTATTTTTGAGGTCAAAGAGGTCGAAGTCTATTTTTAGACTGCCTCTCCTTAAAACAGGGAAGTCAAATATTAGTTACCCTTAATAATATTTGGACTATAAACAGCAGTTTACTCTCTTGGAGCACTTCAGTTCGAGCTACAGAAGTGGCTCATGCATCTGACAGAGGAATCACGTGGTTCCCGAGGGTTTGATGGCATCATGCATGGTTGACTTCAGTTGGACTTCAGTGGCAGAAGTTTGGAGGAGTTAATGAGACAGCTAGTGGAGTTGTGTTCTGTTTATTTTAGTTGAACTGGTTGAGATTAGTTTAACTAGCTAATCAATTAGTTATGAGTGGAGTGAATTAAATATTATTTAATTTATTAATTAGTAACTCATTATTCAACTCAAGAACACATCAGTTCACTACAGTGCATGATCAGTTCAGTGGAGACCAGTGAAAGAGGTAGATGAAAGGGTGGAGTTAGCTATCAGTGGCGACATCGGTTGTGCATGAGATTTGCACCACACTTGGAGGAATTGCCCATGATGATTGCGCTGTCAAGCCAAGGAGATTCGAACCTTGGATCTCTATATAGACAGGCCTGGATTGCGCAATAGAGGCAAGGCAATTGGCGGTGAGTTTTGAACTAGTAACCTGTTCAAAACCAAGCTAGTTTGTGTGTAACTTCATGAGATAGTACTGAGTACTTGTGAGGAGTATTGTACTGAGTTTGTTACATGTTTTATCCATTATAATATACACAATAGCTGTGGGGTTTTCAGCTATAAGCTTTCCCCATACATACTGTGTTAATGTGTATGATGATTTGATGTGTTATCGCTTGATTTTATTTCCGCATGTTTGATGATCTGAGTGGGAGAGATTATGTGTTGCATATAAATTCGAATTGTATGTGATCGGGATAGTCTCGGTGGATAATTAATCATTATTCAGAAAATTTCACCATAAGGTCTCCTCTCATAACTTGTTAAAGGGACACTTCTTGTAACAAAAGACTTCAAATTCTTTCCAGATTTGGAAAATTTCTGGGAATTGCACTAAGATTTCCAGTGTTGGTGGTAATCCATAAACCATTTCTGGTTGCGACCTCGAGTTTTCCCACCTAATACCATCACCTCAAAGAGAAAATTCAACTTATTTTTGTCATGTGTTGTTGTATTTTTTATTATAGATCTCTTCTTGGACTCATATATACCCCTTTGGATTAAGGGGGGAATGTTGGATGCCTAATCCACTAAGGGTTGGTGTGGAATGTGAACAGTCACTGAAGTCTAAGATACCACTTGGTATATGAATACCAAGGGTCACAAGAATGTAATATTAATGTACATCTTTGTTAATATAATTTCATTAATGTTTAACCTATTTGGATGTCTTCTTCATATGTGTGTTTAACAAGTTCAACCATATTGCCTTATGAAATACTTTTGAGCAAATGGGCTCCGTTTTCATGTTTATGCAAGACACTAAATAAAATATTATGTTAGAGAAAATACACGTCATAAATAAGAGAATACCATATTCATCCTTTCTCCCTCTCACATAGGGAGGCAACAACCACAAGCCTAATATTGTCTCATACAATAACATAATCGAAACCATGAAGATGTCTCTGTCTTAGCTATGTAGGTATGTCCAAACTTTATCTAGCTCAGGGTGCATGCTTGCAACATAAGGATTCATCTAATTGATTTCTCATCACAAGATCCACCAAATGTAGTAACAATAATCTATCAAAGCAATCTAGCATTCCACGATTATGATAATACACTTCCTCTAACAAGAAAGTCTTATACTACATTTCTTCAGGAGAAGTGGATCCTGAAATTGCTTGGGGTAAACTAGTCCTGCCAACAATGAACTGTTAGCACATAAAATTAATTAACAAATACATATCTTTGATAAAATCAGATGATCATCAGTCCAAGTTCAAAAGAATTGTTTTAATTTTCAATCATGGGTCTCCTATTCATCCACCAAAAATAATCATAGGTGTTGGGATCTCATCAAGGATCTCTCCCTCTGAATGGGAAGCCTCTAAATTCATCATAAATATTGTATATGATGTATTAATACTATGATATATCATGTCACAAAATCAAACTATATCAGGGTCTCATAAATATATATATCATAGTCATGTCAAGTCACCATTCACTGCTTAATTTGGCTTCACTGTCATATATGTATATGTCATCAATCATTCATCAAGGGTTAGTGTCATACAATATCACATCCGTAATACAATCATTTTCATCAGAGTCCTAATACCATCAAGTCAGGGCATCCATCTATTACATTGTCAAGTTCACTATGTTGTTAAGTCATCATAGGAGATACAACTATCAAAACACTAAGAGACAATCACACACTATTGCATACACATCACAAGTACTGCCAACAATATCAAAGTCAATATTTCTAGTCTATTTTATAAAATCAGGATATCCATCATGATCACATGAAAAGTATTGTCTAATATATTAAAATGTAAGACACTTTCCAAAATACTATGGAGATTTAATTCATATTAATTGTTTTTATAAAGTGCACCAATATATCACATGTACCAGAAATCAAACTTACTTTCATATGTTTGTGATTGGCATGCATGAATCAAGTCATATATGAGGGTGATATTCTTGTCATACCTCAAGGCTTATCTTGCCATGCCAATGTTGTATCTAAATCGAAATATAACATTGTAATAATTATGCCACACTATACATATCTTTTAGTATTCAAATACCTTAGAAACTTCACTATAAGGAAAAGACCCTCTAGCGGAGGTTATAAAGGAGGTTTCTAGTGTTATAAAATTGGCACCGGTGTGTTTATATTTTTAACCACATCGGTGCAACTTTCGCCACTTAAGCACCGACAACGGGAAAAAAAATAAACGATAACGGTGCAATATGTTATTATAAACACATCGTCACTATAGTAGTAACATTGTATGGTGCTCTTTGTCAATAGGATACCCGATGCACTATATTAATATGGGAGCACCGATTAACATAAATATAAAAGAATGGAAAAATATTTTTTATCAAACAATGTTTTTTGTCAATACAAGCCCAATGCGTTATACTAAAAGTGTGCACCGGTGCGCAATATTAAACATGGTGCACCGATTAACAAAAGACGTTTTTTAAAAAATCATGCAAGGGCCGACATGGATTGGGATCTGAATCTGCAAGTGGTCTCGCGGGTTAGATGTCAAATGCCTATATATATATATATATATATAATCCCTATAAACCTAAAATGAAAATCCCTAATTGTGAATTTTTGCAGTGACATAAACAAGAAGAAGCAAGGGTTTAACATAAGAATTGATTTTGTTTTTTTGTTTTTTGTTTATTTTAATTAATCTAAATAGGAATAGAGGTTGTAAATGATTTTATTAGTAAAATGCATAGTAAAATTTAAATTTTTTACTATGCATGTATTAAATCTAACAAAAACTGTAAAAAAAACAATTATTACAGCAAAATTTAACATTTTTACAATACTACAAATTTTTTGAGTGAATCACTAGATGTTCCAAATTCCGATTCTCTGAATAGTGTTGTTGTTTGAAAGTATGTTGCTGCTCCACAATGATCTCTTGCTCCAGGTATGTCTCTCGTGCAAATCCCTCCCTGAAATTTTTTGCAAAAATAATGAAATAGTGAATAGATTTTACTATTTAAAGAACTTTCTATGAAATCGGATTTCTGAAAATAATTTGCTGCTCATTTTTCAGTTTACGTTTTTTTTTTCACTTCAAAAAAATAAAGTTGCGTTTTTTCCCCGATATTTGGTGCATTTGTTAACTAACTGCACCGGTGCGGTTAACAATACATTAGCACCAATAAAAATAACTCTTTTTTAAGGCACCAAAATTACTTTGAGGTATATGCACCAAAATTTATTGTTGATTTTGCTCAAATGCAGGGAGAAAATCTCATAATTATATCAAATGAAAAATTCTTCAAAATCCAGCTCGTTCCATAATATTTCTCAAAGTCCATCGCAGAGTTGTCACTATCCATCTCTAGATGTAATTAATTCAGATTTTATTTATATTTTCATTATCTAATTGATATATTTTGTTTTTTTTTTTAATTTTTTTAATTTTTAAATTTTTTAAATTTTTTTATTTTTTTTAAATTTTTATATATTTATCCATGTCAATTAGCTGAATAAAATTAATGTATACAAATTTGCAAGTTCATGCAGATTTAGAATCAAGTTCAGATGCAAAAAATATTCAAACAATTCCAAAACATCGAAAACTCTTATTAGGAGCAAAATACCACAAGGCGCGGTTGGTAGATGAAAATGGACAACCGCTTCACCCTACCAATTGTAACATGCCATCGTCTAGCCACAATCATGGGACAATGATGGTAATAATTTTTTGGTATAATGTAATTATTTCAATGTCAAACCAATCAATCATGTATTGACATGCTTACTAATTGATATCATCAATATTGTACTAATCATGTTCAAATATATTTTTTGAAAATATTAGGATTCTAGTGATGATGAACGACCTACCTACCATCTTCCATTGCACCCCACGATAATTTCAAATCGAGAGAAGTTTGAATTAAGAGAAAAAATTGGAGAGGAACGATACCAAGAATGGTTGAATCAACCACCTATTGAATTCCCACTACGTCCAGTTTCACCAATTAGGAATAAATACAACAATAGTAATTCTTCACAAGCTAGAAATGGAGACAATCAAATAGAGGTTGGTATGGATGATTACTTAAGGGATATGACTGCCATGGAGACAATGTTTTTAGATGCATTCTAGAACAATGATCAATTAGGGGATGATGCTCATATCACTGATACATTTTCCGAAAGCCTTAAATTTGCTTCCACCACCCCTCTCTTTGGACCTGGTAGTTAGTCTAAGTCTACCTAGTTGGGAACAAAAATGTTACTGTAAAACTTGAAAGCAAAGTTTGGCTTGTCAAATGCATGTTTCTTGGAAATTTTGAGGTAATTGACCATAAAGTCCCTTATATTTTGAGAAATCTTGTCACACAATCAACATTACAAATGGTCAATTTTATGAATGTTAATAATTTTTGGCATTCAAGTACATTTAATATTTTCCACCAACTATAGGTTATTAAAATTAGATAAGGTTCTTCCGAGTGATAATGTCTTGCCCAGTAGCTGCGAAGAGGCAAAGAAATTGTTGAAAATGTTGGGTGTTGAGTACATATCATATCATGCATGTCCAAATGATTGTATTCTATATAGAAGATAATATGCAGACAAAGATATATATCCGAAATGTGGGCATGACAAGTATAATAAATAAAAAAAGAAGGGTAAATCATGTGGTCCTCCTTTTAAGATATTGAGGCACATGCCTATAATCCCAAGGATTCAAAGGCTCTTTCGCTGCAAAGAATTAGCTATGTTGCAGGGATGGCATGCCTCGCACAAAAGTGAGTTGGGAGTTATGCGAATCCAAATAGATTCAATAGCCATGAATCATATAGAGGATACATGGCCCAAAAAATTCAAAAATGAAGTACAAAGTCTACGACTCAGCATAACCATGGATGACGTCAACCCATATTCCCTCCAGAACACCCACTGTTATGTTTGGCATGTAGTAGTGATCAATAACAATACCCCACCATGGTTGTCCATGAAGAATGAACGTCTTATGTTGGATCTCATAGTCCCTGGTAGAAGACAAGTGAAGAATATGGATGTCTACTTACAACCACTGGTAGATGAATTGAAGGAATTATGGGATGGGATAAATGTATATGATGTATCAAGACCCATCACAGTAGAGAGGAGTTTTACGTTGTATGGCATATGTGCTTATACGATACATGATCATCCAAGCTTAGGAGTTTGCTCTGGTAAATTACATGTTTATTGATTTTTTTATATATGTAACAATATTATTTCACATATTAATTTAATTCATTGTAATTGTTCTGATATTCATGATATTCTTTAACGTGCCATGCATATTGTATACAATAATTTTGCAAGTCTTGTAACAAAAGGGTGTTATGGATGTAAATGTTGTGGACCTTATCTGAAAGCTAGATGGTCAAACGACCTACGAAAGCCAGTGTATGACTGATCTAGGGTATTCATCCCAGAAGAGCACCCTTATAGAACAGAAAAATACACTTTCAATGGTAAACAAGAGATAACCAAAAGGCTTGCAATAATGACATCAGCTGAATGGCTTAGATCATATGAGAGAGAGAAGGGGCATATAAATGTTTGATTCAAATGGGGAGCCTATGTTCGATGATCTATAATTTTTCGACACCTATGTTGAGAAATCTCCCATTGGGATGAAAAGGAAATCTACATTTTATAACCTCCCATATTGGGAGAATCCTAAGATTACCTACTTACTAGATCCCATGCATATATTTAAAAATGTTTCATCTCCTTTATGGAGGCACATATCATCGAAAAAAAGTGACACATTGGCTGTTAGGAAAGATCTTATTACTTCAAAAACTAAAAATAAACATTGGCCAAGATAATTAGAAAGTACAGGAGAGGTTGGTCCCTCTAATTGGTATTTCAAAGAAGGTGATATCCCATGGATTTAAAAAAAATATGTTCTTTCATTAGCAAAGGAAGTTATAAAGGGTGTGAGGGTGCAATTTTCATATGGGTCTTCACTACGATGCTACTTCACCGTGGAATACCATTTGTCGGGGTTAAAATCACATGACCATTTGAATCTTCTAAGAGTATGTATAATGTAAAAATAATGATTTTATTATTTGTTATATTAATAATTTTTATTCCATGGGATCATAAAACATAACTAATTTTGTATGCATGTGTTTATAAATTTGCAGTGCCATTATCCTTTGTTCATGCATGGGTGTGTGAAACATGACTTCCCCCAAGACCTAGGACGTACCATATCTAAATTATCTGCATTTTTAGGTTGGATCACATCAAAGGAGATTCATGTGGCCAACATTCCATGGCAGTGTCAAGAGATATTTGATATTGTTTGTATGTTTCAGAAGGAACTACCAACGAGTTTCATGGACTTGCAGGTTCATCTTCTAATCCACCTAGTAGATGAGGTTGAATTAGTTGGGGTGATTTCTTGTCGTTGAATGTTCTTCTTAGAGAGGTACATGAAGAAATTGAAAGGTTTTGTTCGACAAAGGGAAAAACCCGAGGGGTTTACGACAGAGGGTACATATCGTATGAGTCTTTCTATTATTCCAGTGAGTACCTCAAGCACATCGACAACACACCAAGTGCGGTGATTTGGGACAATGAAAGGGATGAAGACAAAAGAGAAGGGGAGCATCTCCAAACGAATGGAAAAAGGAGCTTGATAAAAAGTAAGCGACTTATGATTTTTCAAATTTACACAAAGTAAATATTCACGTTGAACTTTGATATAATGTATATTTTGATCTCATATGTACTATATGTCGATTTGATTTCATCAACGAATGCATAAATTGAAGCAATCAATAAATTCGTTCTTTACATTTCCGAAGTGACAGAACCATGGGTCGCTTTGTACGAACAAAAGAGGATGAAATGGGATAGTGACAGGAAAGAATTCAGATAGTTTAATGGTAGAAGCATGCATTATCTTGACCATTTAAAAGAAAATATGTTAATTATATGCCCCAACAGTTGGGTTGCTGACTAAGTCAGAGAGAAATACGGTGCAACCGGTCGTTACCTGCATGCTAAAGAGGATGCACTAAACGTAGGGATTGGGTGTAATTACTCGGTAATAATCTATTCATGTACAATTTAATCTTAATAATGCACCTTTGAAATGTAACATCTATATTTTATATTTTAACAATTGAGTTATTAGACACATAACACTATGATTGTTTAACTTTTTTTTATGGGTGCATTTGTTCTAATCTATGTGGGTATATGGACACCATTTTCACACAGAAAATACCAATGATGGACACATGAAACAAGATTGTGGAGTGGAAGTCAAGTTAGATCAATCTAGTCGAGCTAGCCACCGTGATCAAATCCTAGTACGAGGGACGTTAGGTAACGTCAGAAAGATACAAGAGATCATTGAAGTGGGCTTCTCTTCTTTCCAATGTGTTATTTTTAGGTGCGAGTGGTGGGGCACCTTTGATCAGAATAATGTAAAGGAAGATCGCGATAGTAGGCTGATATGTATCAACTCTAGAAAGATGTGGGATGAAACTAAGGAGCCTTATGTTTTCCCCAAACGCTGCAAACTAGGTGTTTTTTTACCCCGATGTGTTGGATAGGGATTGGTGGTTCGTATTGAGACATGACCCTAGATCAAAACATATTTTTAAGAATAATAGTGTTATCATGCCAAGCGAGCTGGAAGATACTAGGGGTGATGAGAATAGAGAGTGATATGGTACATGTGTTATTTCATCATTTATACTATTTAAGATGGTTTTTTATAAAGAAGAAGACTTAACCTTATAATGACGACTCTTTTTTTTTCCAAACATTATAATATGTATTTTGAATTAATTTTTTTGCATTTTGTTAATGTTAAAATCATTTCACTTGATAATTTTCAATTATGTTGATATCGAAAGCAATGCACTGTATCAAGTTCTTTTTTTTATGTCAATTTTTAAAATAATACAACTACTTGATTACTTTAAATGGTTTTTCACTATATCATTACTTAAATAAAATGCACCACACACACACACACACACACACACACACATATATATATATATGATATCTTCAAAATTTAAAATATATATATATATATATATATATATATATGATATCTTCAAAATTTTAAAAAATGTATTAATGTATACTGTTATTTTTGGTATGGAAGATCATAATAAAATAATAATAATTCTAAACATGAATTTATTTGCATTGTTTTCTAAGCTTTATTATGTTACAAAAATTCATATTATTCTAGATTTATTATTTTACAATTATTTATATTCTTACAAATTTACCATTTTACAATTATGGTAATTTAACAATATGTACGGTATACATTAAACAATTTTATGGTAGTTATGGTTCAAATTTGACAATTAATTTACAATTCTACAAATTTTACAATTTTAATAAAATTGAATCATGACAATACATACAATTACAATTTTACAATACAGTTACAATTACAATTACAATTTTACAATTTTACATACAAATACAATTATAATTGCAATTACAATTTTAAAATTTTACATACAATTACAATTAAAATTACAATTACAATTTTACAATTTTACTTACAATTACAATCACGATTTACAATTTTATAAATTTACAAATTTACAAATTTTATAATTTTAATAAAATTGAATCATAACAATGCATACAATACAATTACAATTTTACAATTCCACAATACAATTACAATTACAATTTTACATACAATTAAAATTAAAATTACAATTACAATTTTACAATTTTACATACAATTACAATTAAAATTAAAATTACAATTACAATTACAATTTTACAATTTTACATACAATTACAATTAAAATTAAAATTACAATTAGGATTTTACAATTTTACAATTACCAATACATAATATTTAATAAATATCATGATTTAATATTAAAAATAAACATCACGATCATAATAATCATCGTACAAACATCATATTCTAAAATATACATTCAAATTCGCTAACTTCATCTAATCATTGTGATCATGATCATCTAACAAAACACAAGAATTGTATAACGTCATCAAAACACAAACATCAAATATACATCTAATGCCAAATAACTGCTATAAGATACACATCTATCTGCAAGCACATTAAATGAACATATCTAACATGACCTAACAATATACACATCATGATGAACACCAACATGTAAATTAAGTACATCAACATGAACATAAAATACATGCACCATATATATATATAATGTCAAAAATATACAACTGTAATAGAACTGCATATAAATGTCAAATATTTGGTGGTACTACATAAATACTATAAATAGTCGAGGACTGCTTAGTCGATGGTGCCTCCTTAGATGGACGTGCCTGCTTAGGAGATACCTGCTCAGATGGTGTCTGCTCAGGAGGTGCCTGCTCAGATGGTGCCTGCTCAGGAGATGCATGCTCAGGACTAGATGCTAGCTGTTCATCTCTGCGAGGTGAAGGAGGAGGAGGTGGAGTACTAGAATGATCACTCCCCTCAAGATCATCATCCGAGCTGTTGTGTCACACATCTCCATGGCACCTATCCCTCCTAGCCGCCAGTAGTCTGGAAGCTCTAACGATATGACACATAAGGCTCATCATATCTCGCGACATGTCCCTCTAGAGCTCCGTGAGTGTACAATATGCCTGGATTTCTCTAATCGTCGCAGGGTGGACTCTCTCATCAACTAGAAGTCACATAGTCGGTTGCCCAACTCAGTCCTGAATTGAATGTCCGCCCTATGCTGCATGCTCGCGGGTATCTGCACCTGAGGAGGTCTCTCATTGTCCATGGCCTCCACAATCTCCTCTTCATATACAGGATCATCCGGTGGGGGTGGAGGCACGTCCCCAATGAACGTGCCAATATATACAAAATATATAGTACACAACAATAATTATACAATTTCATTAAACAATTTAATAAAACAATTTAAAGAACATGTCAGAATAAATTTTATTCTAATTAATTAAGATAATAAAATGAAAATATATTAATTTAAAGAAAACACTAAAATTACCTCTATCATCTAGTGGCTCATCCTATGTGAAGAGGATTTTGGTACACCCTCACCAATCCAACCCCGTGTAAGGACACGACACCATCACGAACATGTGGTCATCCACACTGGCTAGTAGCTCTAGTGCATCACTAGAAATCCTGGCCGGATACTCCGACAAGCCCCTCTTAGGTATCATCTCGCCCCACATGTGCATC
Source organism: Pinus albicaulis (assembly GCA_034641835.2). NCBI lineage: Eukaryota > Viridiplantae > Streptophyta > Pinopsida > Pinales > Pinaceae > Pinus > Pinus albicaulis. Next base: position 356,425,678 of record CM076580.1, read on the forward strand.
CATACCTATATCATCGAGCTACGAGGCTGATGGAAAAAAGTAGGCCTCGTCTTTGGAAACCCCTCAATAAATAAATAAAAAAACTCTGAAGCAAAAGGGAAGGCCAACCTTCCACGTGCCTGAGAATGACATCTATCTAAGGCTATACAAAACTACCACAAAAAAATGGCAAACCATGTAACAAGTCGTGGCCTCTGGAATAAAGAATCAATATAAAATAAAGAGGGTAACTAATGTGCTACCCATCACTAGTCTTATGTGAAAAGGTGGTCAGTAATAGTGAGAGGCACCTGACCTCCTCTAGACCAAAAGAAACAATCTATAACTATCCACTAGACACCTGAAAATCTGCAGGAGAAAGTATATCCTCCCTAATGTATCTCTGGGATTTCACCAACTGAATCCCTGCTACATAACCGACGGGGACATTAGGGAACTGAGAAAAATATTCCCCTCTCCTAGATAGGCCAGTAGTAAAATACATATCCTCCTCAGTGGGCTGGTACCATTGGTCAAGGCCGACACGGAAAGCCTGTTGGTGAGAATCCCACTTGTAGATCAACTGTACTAATAAGCCACTGTGCCCCTTCAGGGATGTAGCCTCCTCATAGAACTTAAGGAGGCCTACCTCCCTTAAGAGAAACTGGGTGGGTGGCATAATAAGGCGAGGGTACAAAAGTATCCCCCTCTCCCTTGCCTCCCACTATTGTATCATGTTATAATTTTCATCCCTTTGCTCTTGTTGTTGTCTTTCCTCTCTTGGTTGACCTCGGTGAATGATTCACATATTAAATACATCAGCCTCCCTCATACATAAAACCTATTTTTTTTATTAAATGACAAATGTATTTACAAATATATAAATATAACTTTTATTGAAAAAAAAAACATTCGATGCATCACAAAAAATCGTCATGCACCGCCCATGAGGAGAATTTTGAGGTCTAAAATGGACCTCCTAAGGAAATAATAAAATAATAGCTAAACCAATAAATAATATTTATAAATTTGCAATTCACTTTTTGCACCACAATCCATGTAACCATAGTTAAATTCAATTCAAAAGTTGTACCAAAATAAAATTAATAAAAAAATTGTATTGATGTGACTATAAACAAGAATGATATTTTCAAGAAAAATTCATTATCATTGAAAAACTAATGTATTTGTCCTTTGTACTTAAATAACTTAAAATAAAATATAAATATAAATTTATAAATTCTTAATTATATTATATGTTATTAATTATAATTTATATTATTTAAATTGTATAATAACATGCAATTAATATACTATATAAATATAATATAATATAATAAATGTATAGGGATATGCATTGTTTCTTTTAAGAAATATGAAATGACAATAATATATTTTTATTCAAAAAGTGTGAAATGGCATTTATTACGAGTACTTTACTTTGAATTTAAAAGTACTTAGAGCACTAGCATGGTTAACCATGAGTTTTTATCCACCATTGAGAATGTGACAAGTAAGTACCTTTAACTCAAGTAATGTCATCTCAACCATTAGGGATGATTTCATCCCCTAAAATGTGATTGGTTCTCATAAAGTGAATTTTGATTGTACATTTTCCTTAAGAGGCCCATTTTAGACCTCAAAATTCCCCTAATGAACAATGCATACATGTATATCACACACCGTCCACAATGCGCATAAAAAAATGTCACGCACCGTGATAACAAAAAAATATTACTTAAATAAATATTATATGCAGTGCATTGGAAAAACATATCCACCTCGGGGCATTTGTTATAACGCAATGCACCGCCAGTTTGCAATATTTTACCATTGGCGGTGTGGTACCAAACACACACTACCCCGGTGTGGTATGTTTGACTGACGCACTGCACATTAGGTGTGTTCCCATAATATTGACACACCGAGATGTTATGTTTATTTTTACATAATTCCCAGTGCGTTCCGGTAAACTAACGCACTGCTGTAAATAAATTGTTATTCTAAAAAAAATTAAACTTTTGGTGTGGCCGGTAACCGACACACACCACACTATTTTATTGTTATTGCAATGCGATTTTTATCGATACTGTACCAGGCTGTCACATTAACTACCTGGTGTGGTTTCTGTTAACACTGTTCGTGACATGACCTATAAATTTATTGGGAGCACCAGGAATGGTGCAATTAGAACAGCTTGAATGCACTGCGCAGGAATTTTTTTTTTCCCAAAAAAACAGTGAATTCTAACTCAATTTTAAAAATTAATATGCTAAAATCTTAAGTTGGTGAGAAACAAGTACATTACCAAAAAATTTGCGTGCCGAGGAGGCATCTTTCCAGCAGAATACTAAAAACCAAATTTTCCTACCGTTTTGCAAAATTCGAAGTCCACACACTGAGCAATGGATGAAAGAAATACGGGCAATGGAAGCACCGAAGGCAGGGTGCCTTAGAGAATCAAATGTCACATTGGTGCTTGAGAGCTCTACAACATTGTAACAAGTAAAAATGAATTTTTACGACCAATATTTTTTTTTAAAAATTAACCCTTTTCCAGTGCGCTCGAGTATGAGACACACCGGGCGGTTGTATAATGGCACACTACACTTCTTTACGGTCATTTGAATTCTGGAACATACGAGACGGTTTGTACGGAGCGCACAATGCTTCCTTTGAATAAAAACCCTATGCTGGTGTGTTGTTGTACCTAAACCACACGGGGCCGTCATCGTCAATAAATAGCACCAAAATGTTGAAAACGCACCGAGCTGGCGATATACGACCAACATCAGGTGTGTTATATAAAAATTACCATATATTTTCATAAATAAACACCCTATGCCGGGGCGTCGTATCACCATAAACGCACCGGGGCTTCGTTGTTAGAGTATAGCACCGCAATGGTTATATAGTGGTTGTTTTGGTGTGCCATTTGATAAAACACACTGGTGCGTTGTATGAATGAAGTGCACCATTTTTTTGGTATTACTTAAAAATAAATCTACAACACTTCTTTAGCCTCTACTATGCACAGGTGCTTCACATATATATCAAGTGCACCGGTGCGTGTAAGGATTATAAATGCACCACAAAAAAACATCCGCAAAAACATCCACCCGCCAACCTTCTCCAGTGACCTCCGCTACAAACGGATATGTGGGCTATTTATATAAGGGCTTCCTAAAAAACATCTGCTAGAGGGTCTTTTCCTTGTAGTGCTTGTAGCATATAGACTTTGTCTTCTTGCATATGTCCAAAATGTTTTTCACTAGCTCCTAGAATAAATTTGCATCAAGTTCCTTTTTCCTGTTCTGACTCTAGATTTTCACTTCCTGCACTAGCTCTCTTTTCTTGCATTTTTCAACATCCAAATGATCTTGAAGAAGGACCTACTTGTCAAATCTTCATTAAGAATTTGTAAATATTGAAATACTCAAATTTTCAAGTAGGAAGGACACACAAAACAATAAATCTAAACAAGAGCAATGTCGTAAAGAAATAACATAAGTTTAGAAGGTACTTATCTTTAGAGACCAGCTCTCACTAGATCCAGGCTTCAAGATTCATCATTATCCATCATCCACATGTCAATGTTTCCTTCAAAAGAAATGCATCAGAAGAATCCCTATCATGAGGTACCACAAGTCATCAATCATATATCAACAGAAGAGGAGATGCCTCATATTAACACCATCAATATTTTTCAATCAACTTTATCAACAACCAGGCCCAAGTGTTAATAACATATCATCTCCTATAGTGAGTCTAGCCCATATAGGGTTATACTTAATTTGTCACAGGTTCTAGAAGAACTTCTCACTGATCATGCTGGGGTTTCAAGACTACATAACTCAAGTCTCTATCATATCTAGGTCCTTCACACCAAACCTTATCCTCATGTTATACACCAAACCCTAATAAAATAAGTTTCCTAGGGTTTCCTTCAAACCCTAGCATTATTTTAGATGTCCTCCATATTCACTTGCTTCCATCAACGATGTCTTCACAAGGGTGATCTCAATGAATTTTATTCAACCCATATTTGATCCCATGTTAAATTTTCTTAGGGCTATATTGTTCTTTGCTGCTGATAATTGCATTTTTATAATTTTCATCATTTATATAAATTCACCCCATAATATCATCACATAATTAGCAATCATGTATAAAGAAAAATATCATGAATAATGAAGAAAAACAATAAAAGGAACATTAGAAGAAAATCATGCGCAAATAGAGACACTAGAACTTGGTCGGAGACCAAGGAAAACTCGACAAGGGGGAAAAATCGTAATTCAATTCTTATTCTTATATTATATATTCATCAATTGTTTAGTTGAGATACAAAGTACACACAAAGTAAGAGACATCATTACATCAGGAATTTCTAGAGCCAATCCAAGTCATTTCACAAATTTTTTGTGAATTGAATTCCGATAATCAAATTAGTTCAAGGGAGCTTCTATCATATCACATCAAGATGCTGGCATACATGTTAAGTCATCAAGGAGCAAGGAAATATATTATATATTAACACTGCCATGAATATTTATGCCATCGTGAATCACTATAACAAATCACTGCCATTGTAAGAAGATAAATATCACTATCCAAGATCACTGTCATCATGTTAGTACAAGGTCACCTTATAACATTGTGACTGTATATGTCATATAAAAAAATATTGACATACTGTCAACACGGGTAATGTCCATACCAAGTTACTACCATTTTATTACAATTGTAATGCCGAGTGTTACTATCACTAAGAGTTCTTTGTCATATTTCAAGGTTCCAGATATATACTTTACTGTTATGCATCTAAGACAAAGGTATGAAGATCCTCCAACTATAATATCATATGCTACCTCATCTCAAGTAAAAAAAATATAAATTGTTTACCTTAGAGTATGGTAATATTATTAGTTTGATAATATATGAGTCAATGATCCACAATGTACAAACCCTAGATTTAGAGCGACCCACAATGATGAGAAACGTTTCCATTGATGATGCGTTGTCGTTGTAAGAGAGATGCGATGCCTCAGACATCCATATGTAAGAAACCTCTTATAGGCCATTTTATCACATCCAAACAAGTGAGCCTCCTAAAGGTATAAATCAACATCATATTCCCCTTTTCATCATCTTGCACAAATCCCTAAGAATGTACCCCTCATCCCTCAGAGTTTCAACCACAAACTTCCCTATCTGAGCCAGTTTTAGGACCAATGCTCTCTGCAAGCCTATTGGGGTACGATCACATACAGGTTTCTCCATTGTGGCCAGTGTTGGTCATCAGCAGGTTGCTCTCCTTTTCACTTGCATTCGTTCTAGAATTTCGGGAGAATGATCGGGATTCCAGAAGCTTCACCTTCTAGGAGTTTCCAGAAGTTGTTTCAACTACTTACCTTGGATTGAAATTCAGATCCTATCGTACCCTAATTTGGAGTTTTCACCACTTATCCTTTGATCCTATCCCTCCATCAAAGGTTGATCTAAAACCTTAGAATGGTAATTGGATAAGAAACACTCTTCTATATATTTACCATCTTGCCTATGCAAAGGTTGGTGAATGAATGGTTGGATTTGGAGAGTGATTTTTCCCTTATGCTGCTACAGTAAGTAGTTATTATCTCATGCATAGGGTGACTGTAGGTGCATATTGTGACAAGGAAAGGACAAGTTAACAACTTGGAGGAGCTCTTCTACGAGATCAACTGCCACTTATGGTTGTAATCTCCTTCAATTTATATTAATAAAAATAATTCTTTGTTTTCCTATATGTAATGTTGTTATTCACTTATTTAAATACCATGTTGATCTATTGAATAAAGTATTTAGATGATACTGCATACATCTCATAATTTCTTGGCTTGTGTTGTCTTACTGTGCAGGTTCTAATTTTGGTGATCAGAGTTGGAATTAGAGCTTCCAAGCTAAAGAATGATTGAAGTGAGCTACAGATTCCAGGCCAGACTCACTCCGTCATCTATTTACTTTAAGGAAAAACATTGGGTTACTTATCTCTCTATTGTTATAGGGTGACCACCAAACCTAGGGGAGATAAATATGTCCTCTATCGTAAATCCTGTATAACAAATTGGCGACTCCGATGGGGAAAAAAATATTCCCTTTGTGGTTTTCCTTATCCTTTGTGTTTGATTACCTCCTTGAAAGACCTTTGTTGCATCATCCAACCAAGAACAAAACTAGGAAGTGGATTCATTCAACATTTTTTGCAATTTTTGTGCCAAAAACCTCTTTTCCAGGCACAACGCTCCTCCGGTTCCTTTGACAGAGCATTGCACCTCATAGGCACACTCTTTCCCAACATTGCAAAGCACTGGTGCCCTCTCTGCACCAGTGTTGGTCCTTATTTTTGCACAAATTTTGCCTTGGTTTTTGAGCCTTTATTTCATCAGAATGCTTCTAGCTGAGCTTCCTTGATTCTTCACTATCTTGTGGTCTCTCTAAAACCCCCATTCAATTTGAATTTTTGTTGTTTGAATTTGATAAGAATTGGTTTCGATTTTTATTTGTTCTTATCGTTTGGTCGCTTGCAAAATTGTTTTGTTTCATTGCTGTTCGCTTGAATGAATTGTTGTTTGAGCCCTCATTCTGAAAAGTGTAATTGAATCAGTAGTTGAACATTCACATCTTAGTTTTCTTCATTTTGAGAATTAAGTGTGGTGAAAAGAAAAAAATTGCATTTGGAATTTAGGGTTTGGCATATACATTAGATTAGGAAAAATTCCATCGAAAGGGAAATTATATCTTGCATCTTGTTTGCTACGTATTCTGTGCTGCATCTTGATTATTTCTTCCCTTCCTTAGCTAGATTTTCATTGAAAGAGAAAATATTCCTATTTTCTCATGCTAGATTTTCATTTTAGGGTATTCAGGTGAAATTAATGGTGAGCCCTAAAACTGTAACTTAATCAAAGATAAACAATACAATTTATTGAATCAATCTAAGGAGCATTTGTAACATTAGCACAAACATTTAGAGGTCTAGGCTAGAGATGTGTTCCGACATCGTTAAACACAGGAGCTGTCGTTGTTTGTCAGCATTTCATCCCGGGGGTGAAATCTCGTTCCACGTAGGTAAGTGTATATGATCGTTCTCTATGTACCTTCAGGTATATCGAATGACGCTCCATGCATGAAAAGTATATGGAAACACTCTCATTGAAAAATTACACACTAGAAAACACTACAATGGACTGCACTCCCATGTACCATAAAGTATATTTTGGGAATCCCTTATAGGTTGTTATCCATCCATAGGTAATCAAGTCTGCCGCCTTGTATACTGTGATACATCGAACACAACATTTAGGGATATTGACTATCGTACGTGAAGTCCTTGGTTCTCCAAGGTGTATATTGCAATTCACAGTTTCTTGGTAAACCTTTATTCCTAGTTATGCCTTTGTTTTGGTTTGTGTCTTTAATTTCTAAAATAAATTAATTGACCGCATAACAACATCCTTACCGTGGAAAAAATCCTTAGTATATATTAGGTTGAGACTAATGGCAACAGTTCCCGACTCTACTAATCAAGGAAACCCCTCTGATTGGAATCCCGATCCTTTTCCTCCTTTTTAAAATATTGGTGCTCCTTATATGGAAATGTTGTCCCTTCCTGGATTTACCATTGGTTTTACAGTTGGGTTATTTTTGACCCCTATGGTTCCGAATGTACAAACCGCTTCTCAACTGATTTCTCCTCCACTTGAACAATATCAACCTCGTGTTGATCCTAAAGTCGACCTTTTGAATTCTTCACCTATTGTTTCTTCCTCCCTTTCTTCCTCTTCTCATGGTTAAATTCTTGATTCTAGTAACCAGGGAGATAAGAAGAAGAAGAAAAGGATGATGAAGAAGAAGCAAAATAAGAAAGGGAGCAACCAAACAACCATTGCTACAGATGAAACTAGTATGGAGAAATCTTCCAATCAATCCCGTAAAGCTAAATTCCCTTGCATGTCATGTAAGGGTGACCACCATCTTAGAGATTGTCTTGGTATTCCCAAGGTGTTAGAAGTGTGGTATACAAGTTCACATTAGCTTTTGTCATCAACCTCTAGAGATCATGCTGGTGACAAACCCTCAACTAGTGATAGTAAGGTCCATGGGAAAAAGGGTAAAGTCAAATTTCCCTGTAAGTCATATGAAGGGAATCACCCTATTCAATTTTTTCGTCATATTGATGAAGCCTCAAAAGTGTTGGAAAACCTTACAACTTCTCATCCATAACTTCCAGATAGTTACCAGAAGCTTTCTCCCAATCCTCCACTAGTTGATGAAGTGATTGATTAGAATCCATGTTTAGTCAATCCCACTCTCTCGGAGCGTTAATATCATGATCAGAATCTGGATAGGGGGAAAATATTTTCCAAAAATTCAAAGTGCTCAGAATTGCGCACCAAAACAGAACGACCGGATTGGGCCCGTCGCCAAGAGTCTGGCGCACTTCGTTTCACTCAAAATAGAGTCCATATGAGGAAGTTAGAGCCTGCTGATCGCCGTGCCAAACAAATGAATTTAAAAAAAAAGGGTCAAACAGGGTCAAAGGCCAAAAATTTGGTTTTCCTCCATTTCGCCCAATGACACCATGCCAAGTGTCAGACTCTGGATGGTTTCTAAGGGGGGTGACTTGTTTCAATTTTATTGGAGGTTTTAAGCACTAATGGCATGAGGACACGTGGCTAGCTCGGAGGCCACCATGTGCCCCCTTCCAAGTTCCAAACTCCAACTTTGGTCAAATTCTAAATTCACATTATACCATAGTCCGAATTTTATATTATATGGGCGGAATTTTTTATTAAAGTCCAAAGGTTATCAAAGGTTGGATTGCATATTGTTTGGTGCAAAAGTTTATACGGGTAGAAAGGCGGAGGTAGGGGCTCGACCCCACGACCTTCCCCAAGCTAGCGCACCTGCATACCACTACACCCAAAGTTGTGACTTAATAGTCATAGTACAAAACAATTATTTGAAGTCTAACCAAGTTTGTGGCAAGGGTTTAAAGGGACGACCCCGAGGGGCCAACCCTTGGTCCATGGGACCACCCCCCAGAACCTATGTCCAAGGTTTAATGAAGCAGATTAAATATTCAGAAGGGTTAATTAACCCTTAAGTTATGATTAAGGCACTAATCCAATTTCAATTCGTTTTTAATTTTTTTTTAATTTTTATTTTTATGCTTAATGCACTAAGCATCCATTAAATGCATTCTTAACCATAATTAAACTCCATTTTAATTCAGCGACATGTTTTGCAGAGCCCCCAATTTCGGCGCCACCTCCAATTTTTGCGGACTTAACTGGAGTTTCTCTAGTTTTAGTGGGGTTTCGTAGGCCATAATTGAATGAGGCATAAATGGAGGATTTTTCGACCAATTTTGGCTGAAGAAGAGTCAATCCTAGATGATTTGGATGCTCTGAGCATGATGGTGTAGGTTGAAAATGCATTGGATCATTTCTATAAGTGATTTTTCCACTTTGAATATTAAAGAAACCTAGGGCCACTAGGAGAGGAGGTCATACCTAGACCATTTGAAGACCATTTTCAGAGCTTGAAGAGTCTATTTTAAGGTTTTTGGGTCTTTTGAATCCAATGGAGTAAGTTTCAAAGCCATTGGAGCACCACAAGTGCATGTAATCAGATAATTGACCATTAATCCAAAGAGGGCCTAGGAAGTTGAAGCAGGTCCATAGAGATGTAGCCCAGGAGGGGTGAAATCTGTTATTAGCTATTGTGTAATGTGTTTGCTGTGTGTTATTTCTATGAAATATATTTGTTGCACATGTGTTTTTAATAGCTAAATTATTTCATAAATTTCTCATAAAAGACACAAAACTTGAGACATAAACCCTTTCACAACTTGCTAATTTGAGATGATCCTAAACACATTTATTTTATACTGATGAGGGCACTAGCACAACAAAACTAGTTTGTCCATATTCAGATCAAGTTGGTATCAGAGCACATTTTAGCTAATTTTAGCCAAGGTTAGTTAGAAGAATTAGCTATTTGTTTTGTATTTGTGCAAGGATAATTTTACTGTGTGCAAGTTTATGTGTGTGAAGAGGTCAAATTGAGAGCTCAGTTATCAAGAAAAAACAAAGAATATTTGTGTGCATTGCAATTGTGATGACAGCTTCATCAAGTATTGTTTCTTGTCAATCTTCCTTAGCAAAACTCTTTGATAAAGAGATGTTTCAGAAGCTCTACATCATGAATGATATGGTGCAAGAGATGTATGAAGATAAGAGGGAGATCATTATACTTCAAGAGTAGTTGATTTCCATGAAGGAGGAGAAGCAATAACTTCTTGAAAAAATGCATGAGATGGAAACTCAGCTCCATATTGCAAATGAATCCATAGCAAGGATGCATGAGATGGAGACTCAAATCCATGATGCTAAGGAAACTTTAGCCATGTATGTATATGAAAAGAGGTATGCAAATCAAGTTTATCTTCTATTTATTCTAAAGATGAAAATGTAGGTGATTTTGAAAGACACACTAAAGGAATAGGGTCCAAATTATTGATGAAAATGGGCTATGAAGGTAAAGGGTTAGGAAAACATGCACAAGGCATAGTTGAGCCAATTGTTGTTGAGGAAAGGCAGAAGTATTTGGTTCTTGGTTATGAAAAACATGATGGAGAATGCTTAAAAGCCAAGGAGGCACATGAAGGTGTTCCAAGAAGGACTTTCATTACATGTTCATTACCTCAATCTTGTGAAGATTGTGTTCATGAGGAATGAAAAATTTTTATACCCACTTTGCAAGAAGATGCTCATAAGCATGCAACTAATGAGAATTTCAAACAAGAAGATATTGAAAGCTCTAAATTCATTGAAGCCATTGTTGGTATTCCGAAGAGAGCCACTACCTCATCAAATTCACCTCCTCATGAAGGCGAAAAAGGTGAATGTTCAAGATGTTGGAAGAAGATAGCCATGCATAGGAAAATTTCTGAACAAAGGAGACAGGAAGCCAAAGGTCCATTGGAAAAGGAAAACCATGTTGAAAAGAAGATGAAATTGTTTTGCACTCATTTCCATAAGCAGGGTCATATTGTAGACAAGTGTTGGAATTTGTATCCAGGAAGTTATCCACGACATTTGAAGAAGGTGGAAAGAGATCTTGCAAGAATGGAAAAGAGGATTCCATAATTGATGTGGGTCAAGATGATTCACATGATGATGAAGTGTAGCTGATATAAGCGCCATTGAAATGGTTTGGTAAGAGATGGTTAGATTTCTTATCCAATTAAGACATTGCATGTCTTTTGATGAATGATGCAAAACTTACCTATTTGATGCATTTCTTTTCCAATTGAATGCATGTTGCATTTTTATGCCAGGAAGGTGTTTGAAAAGTAGAGTTATGTTGACTCACTTAGATGCAACAAAGATGACAATTTGCACATGATTTTGTTTGACTTGAGAGTCAATTGTTTGAAGATGCATGTTTTGTCGACTTGTGTTTGGTCGATGGTTTGTACATCGAGATGTAAGAGTACATGGGGATGTTAACATGATGTGAAATTTTTTGCTTTGAAGGATCAAAAGGATATGTAATCAAGTTATGTTTCTTGCATGATGTGCTTTTCAGATTGATGGTTGTGTTTGTGACAAGATGTCGCAGGATTTTTGAAGGTCCACTCTTGAGTGAGAGGCTCATGATTAGCCTTAATTGTCAAATCCTGGCATGAGCAACATGTCAATACTAGAAGGAGATGGAAAGAGGGACAAGATCTCAAAAATATTGTAGCCAAAACAACAACCATTTGATGTTTTGACACTAAGAAGTGAAAGAGACGGCAAATGCATTCTTCCAGATGTGGAATTTGAAACCGTGGAGGTAAAAATAATGGTCATTTATTTTCTTGTGATTATTGATGTTGGAACTCATTTTTGTAGTTCACTCAGATGGGCTTAACTTGGAAAAGTGGTTTCCAAGGATAAGGTTGCATCGAATGCATGTTTGTGCAAAACAGGAACATGCCACTCAATGGGAAGGCCATCGGTTAGTTTTCCAAGCATCGAGGGATCACTTTGGTACAACAAGGTGTTTTATTAGTCAACAAGTAGCCTGAAAGTGTTGGATTGGGCCATCAACAAAAGGAGGACATTGGTTGAAGCGCCAAGCCATTTGTAAGGCAAGGCATGTCAGTGAACCCAAAGTGGTTGTCAAGGAGATTTTTCTAAGTAGAATCAAGTTGATAGAATTTGGGAAAGAGAGGAGTATTCAGCTCTTATCATATAACCAAATTTTGTGGGTCCAAAATCCTGTCAGTGGGAAGAAGTGATCGGAATCTGGACTGGAGGCACAATTTTCCAAAAATTCAAAAATCTTAGAATCAAACCAAAACAAAACGAAGGGATTGAGCCCGTTTCCAAGAACCCGACGCACTTTATTTCACTCAAAACAGAGTCCATATGAGGAAGTTAGAGCCTGCTGATTTCTGTGCCAAACAAAGGAATTTAAAAAAAGAAGGGTCAAACAGGGTCAAAGGCCAAAAATTTGGGTTTTCCTCCATTTCACCCAATGACACCATGCCAAGTGTTAGGCTGTGGATGGTTTCTAAGGGGAGTGAATTGCTTCAATTTTATTTTAGGTTTTAAGAACCAATGGCATGAGGACACGTGGCTAGCCCGAAGGCCGCCACATGCCCCCTTCCAAGGCCCAAACTCCAACTTTGGTCAAATTCCGAATTCACATTATACCAAGTCTGAATTTTATATTATATGGGAGAAATTTTTTATTAAAGTCCAAAGGTTATCAAAGATTGGATTGCATACAGTTTGGTGCAAAAGTTTATACCAGCGGAGGTCAGGGCTCGACCCCATGACCTCCCCCAAGCTAGCTCACCCGCATACCACTACGCCCAAATTTGTGACTTAATTTTCATAGCGCAAAAAAATTATTTGAAGTTTAATGAAGGTTGTAGCAAGGGTTTAAAGGGCCAGCCCTTGGTCCACGGGATTATGCCCCAGAACCTATGATGGAGTCCAAGGTTTAATGAAGCAGATTAAATATTAAGCATGGTTAATTAACCCTTAAGTTATGATTAAGGCGCTAAAACGATTTCAATACATATTTTTTTTAAATTACACTCAATGCACTAAGCATCCATTACATTCACGCTTAACCATAATTAAACTCCAGTTTAATTTGGCGACATGTTGGCGGAGTCCCCAATTTCGACACCACCTCCATTTTTGGCAGACTTAACTAGAGTTTCTCCAATTTTAGTGGGGTTTCCGAGGGCATAATTGAATGAGGAATAACTGGAGCATTTTTTGACCAATTTTGGCTCAAGAAGAGTCATTACTAGATGATTTGGATGCTATGAGCTTGCAGAGGCGTTGGAGCACTTCTGTAAGTGATTTTTCCACTTTGAAGATTAAAGAAGCCCAAGGCCACTAGGAGAGGAGGTCATGCCTAGACCATTTGAAGACCATTTTAAGAGATTGAAGAGTTTATTATAAGGTTTTTGGGTCTTATGAATCCAATGGAGTAGGTTTCAAAGCCATTGGAGCAATTTAGGTGCATGTAATAATATAATTTACCATTAATCCAAAGAGGGCCTATCCAGTTGAAGCAGGTCCATGGAGATGTAGCCCGGGAGGGGTGAACTCCGTTATTAACTATTATGTAATGTGTTTGATATATGTTATTTCTATGCAATTTATTTGTTGTACATGTGTTTTTAACATCTAATTTATTTAAGAAATTTCTCATAAAAGACACAAAACTTGACACATAAACCCTTTCACAAATTGCTAATTTGAGATGATCCTAAACACTTTTATTTTGTATTGATGAGGGAGCTAGCACAACAAAACTAGTTTTCCCATATTCAGATCATCCCATGAGTACGTTCCCAACCAACCATTGGTTGAGAAAATGGTTGACTCGATTCCACCTTCATTTGATCATACCTTTCCCGTAGAGAGTGAACTTAATACTTCTTAGGTTCTTCTTGTTTCTTCATATTCCATGAAATAAAAGGAAATTATTGTGTTCTGAAGGTATAAGAGAGCAGTTATGCCATTCCCATGGTGCAAGGGGGAATTTCTCCTGTTCCCACCACACCCCCTCCAAGTATTATGGTCACTTCCTTTGATTGGAGTCGACTGACATGATATCATCTTCCTTCTTACTTGCTCTTCCAGATGATAATATAGGCTTATAATATATCCATACCTAGCACAATCATAGATGAAGGAACATCTGTTAATATTATGTCCTCAACCGCTTGGAAAACTTTAGGTTCTCCGCATCATGTGCCCATTACCTAGAATCTGTTGGCTTTTAACAGAGGAACCAATCAAATTTTAGGGATCCTTCCTAAGTTTCCTATTACTCTGGGAGGAAAAATCATCTATATAAATGTGATGGTTGTATAAGGACCTTTGTATTTTATTTTTCTCCTTGGGGCATGACTATGTTTATGTTGTCAAGATAAATCCCCTTTGCAGATAGAGGTGATCTCTCTAGCCCTAGAGTGGGTCTAGCAACACGAGATTCTTTATAACATAAGCTTTATTAACTAATGCTTACAATGCAAAGAGGAAAGAGACATAAATACCATTTTCCAATCACTATCCTTGGATCCATTGATGGTGACCTCAATCCATGATCCTTGTAGGCCCGCTTCCTACTACTGATGGCACACGAATACCTCTGGATGATCAGGAGACAACAACAAACGTGATAAAATATATAATAAACATAAATAATAGCTATATAGTAGATCAAGGAATACCATAATATTTGTATAATCAAGTAGACAAATATAGAAATAAAAAATCATATGTTATTATTGATAAATTACAAAATGAGAGGTTACAACTAGGCCTTGATGTTGGAGGCGTCCTTAGGTGAAAATCTGAATCTTTCACCTAGCTCAAAAGAATTCCTTATCCCGTGAACTTAGGCTTAATCATGATGCTAGCATGAAAAGGGATGAGAGTTTAGACGAGTCTGATAATGATTAACCAAGCTATAAACTTGGCGGAATGAAGGATGTGAATTTATAGCGAGGAGAAGGAAATTGGAAGCCTATGAAAGGAGGAGGGAGGCCCACTTTCTAAGGGATGATCCCCCATGGATGTGATTAAGGCTCCAAAATGAGAGAGATTGACCTTATCATCTTTGTTCAACAACCAAATCGTCGCCCTTGAGCTTCTGGAGGTCAAATCTTCTCCTCCATTTGAGGAAGCACTACCAGAAAGGGGATCAGTGTGGTTTTCTAAGGAATTAGGGTGCTGGAAGCACTGGGAAAGAACTGGGAAAAGGACATTAGTGCAACCATGGCAGTAGGAAGGGAACTGACCCAGGAAACTAGGAATTTGACCAAGTTCCTTCAGTAATCTTTCAAGGAAGTCTTCTTTGGATCTTCAAGGGGATATGTTAGCATATTTCTTGATGATGGAAAGATTACACATGATTCGTCATGGGGAATTTTAGGATCAGGGACTGGAAAATGAGCATGGTGACAAATTAATTTGTAACATATGCCCCCTAAAGCATGAAGGCAGAACAAGGAGTGATGGATGAAATGCTTTATGAACAAACGCAAAGAACGAAGACCACCTTCGGAGAACCTACCAAATCAAACATTTACAATATATGACATATCTGGTATAAATATTCCTTACCACATAATGTTTCACTAGTCATCAAATGACACATGAGCTCACGGTATGGTCACAACCATCCATATAAAAGAGATAATAGAAATGGATCTGCGGTATGGACGCAACCATTCGTATATATAGGATCATGCATACAATCATGAATATTCAATAACTCCTCGCAGCCTGGAACAAAAATCAGGTGTGACCCAGGGTCTTCACCGTAGTCTCAATCAACCCAATGTACGAATCTAACCATGTGAATAAACGTGTTGGTGTCGAACATGGTAGAAACCACCTCATTACCAGCCAACGATGAAAACCGTTAACAATTATGACAGAGACCACCAATAATGACGATGGACCTAAAGGTAAAACAACACAATCTACAAGTGTGAACACATGTGTTGAAGTTGAACACTTGTAGAATCATTTGATTGAAGGCCAATTATGTGAACCTGTCATCGAACATGAAGAACTTGCCATTGAGGCATGCAAGCTCCAAGGTATTGAAAAAAAGTTTCTAAACCACCCTCTCGGATAATGAGCTGAAGTCGACAAGAAGTGATTCATCAAAGGAGGGCCATGAGGATTCCCACATCATCGACACGAAACAATAGATATCTTAAGATGATAGGAGTGATTAAGGATTGTAACAGAGGAGGTCAGATATGCAGAAGATGTTTGACAAAAGGACTTTTCTTTGAACATATTGGCGACATGACTTCAGAGTGTGGCAACATTTGACTCAAATAGGATTAGAGGTCATGTTGAAAAATTTTGCAATCAAATAAGAGGTAAATGGATTTCCAAAACCCATGGAGGCAAAGCGACAAATGTAGGATATTCCCAACCTGACACGAATTGCAGATGAGTGTCATGTTCAAGAGCGACAAGCTGCCCATAATACACATAGGATGTTCACTTTCAATTTTCCCCGTTATTGCTAACAAGTACCTCTTTATTTCTTATAGCCAACATGAAGAGGATAACATATGCAAAGCATGTAAGTTCATTCTTTGAATGAATCCATCCTATCAAGTTTAACGAGCCCTAGGAAGGAGGAACTCAATCTTGTCATGGTGACAAGTATTTCGTCGTTTAACTTTAACGAGTCCAACAAAAGGTAACCTCGGTAAATTTTCATGTTTAGGGAGTTTGAAAAGAAACAAAAAGAAAACTTCATCATGTCCCTTTTCGTAAATCGTCTCTCGAATCCGAAAAGGTAGAAAACTATGTTCGAGAGAACCTCTTGACCATGTTCGATGAAGGTATTCCTTTGTCGTAAATAGTAAACCTCGGCTTGAAAAAGGGGTAAATGTATACTGAGATCACATCAATTCATTCACTTTAATGAGTTTGAAATGACAAGTACTGTGCAATATTTTCATTTTTTCAAGAGTCAGAAAAGAGCTGAAAGTCGACTCAAGGGGTGTTCCTTTTTCGTAAACATTTAGAAAGCCCGAAAAAGAGATAAATTCAACTCGTTTGCATCAGAAAAGATCATCACTAGTGTGAAAGTCCTATACTGCACATCAACAAAAAAATCACAGATATCAAGGAAAAATAATAAAATATTGGCGCTTTTTTTTCAAAAATATATAAATAGACTAAAAAACAAAATCATTTTCACCTTTCCATTTTGAGAAGAGCATTTTGTCCATTTTCCCTACGAATTTCAAATCAGTGGTGCGGCCGATCCGAGACACCATTCGTCGGTCCGTCAGTGCCAGGTAAGAGCTATGAACCTCCTTTTCATTTTAATTCTATTCATTTGGAATTTAGTTTCTAGAATTAGGGAGTTTAAGGGAGGGATTTCAAAATTTAAAATCTCCTGTGACCAGTGCGATTTTGAGCTATTAGGGTTGCGCTCAACCTGCTAGGGCAGCGCACCACTAGTGCTAAATCATTTTGGACAGACGCGCTGGTCGCGGGGAAGATTTTAAAAAGAGAAAATATCCCAACCCCACCATTATTTTCTAAAAATATTCCATGAATTCTCCTAAAATACCAATTGGACATTCTTTGCAGGTGCTTTCAGTGAAGATGACGGTCGAATGGAAATATTGCGTCAATGATTTGTGCAATTGCGGATAGTTGAACTTATTTCAAACATCCAATCTACTCAACTAGAGATTCTCCAATATCTGATCAATATATGATCAGTATCTGGGACATGGATCGACAATTTTTCATCATTGGGGACCAAGAATTAGAGCTAGATGTCATGGACATATATGTTATCATCGGGCTATCTAGGCGAGGGGAGAGAATCCAAGTCTTCGGAGCTCGCCCAAGGGGTGAGAGCATGAGTATGCTCATTTAGAGACACTGTCCTGGGGCACGGAAGACATATAGTGGGAAGGTAGACATATCTTTCATCAGAGTGCTTCCCTTGAACACGATATTGCATTGTATCACCAGAGTGGTAGGAGCCCAAGCGTTGCATGAGGCAACGCAATCGCAGTTCTAGTATGCGGTGGATTGCTTGGCCCAAATGATGTTCAATTGTTGTGAGGGGTCACTGGCTAACATGAAGAGCCAACTAACCTAGTGTAAGACAGGGAGTCTAAAACATTTTGGGTACGGGTCAATTTTGGTGACCTTCTTTCTAGAGAGAGTACCCCTGTTCCAGTATCAGTGGTTAGAGATCCATGATCCAGCCCCGAGGGATCTGAGGCTGATGCGATGGTGCGACATAATGCTCTGACCGAGAGGAGGGAAACATATGCATTTACCCACATCATTCTTTAGTTGGTTGCAACATCAATTGATCGTAGTTGATGACTATGCCTATGCCGGCATCGACATTAGAGGAGATCCAGATCTTCCGATCCCACCAGGCACAAAGTGGACCGATGCAAGTAAAAATTATTTTTTAAACATTTTTTACTTTTTAAATGTTTTTTTTATGCATTCTGACACATAAAATCATGATTTTTTTTTACAGATATGGGTCCTTAGAGACCTTCCGACATGTCACCGATTGCACATCGGGTAGCCCGTCCAGCAGAGGATGCTACTTATGAGGAGGGAGCAGGCACATTAGTTGAGTTGGAGCAGAACCTGGTCGGCCTCACACGAGGCATTCCACAGTATCCCAAATTTGACGAGATTCCACTGCACTTTCAGAGACACACTGCCAGAGTTACGAGCATACTGCATTGATTACTCTTTCGAGTAATTCAAGCAGTCACCTACTACCATGAGAACCATGTGGGTGGATAGCAGCCCTATTAATACATTTTTGTACTGATGTAGGCTTGAAAATCCATTTTTGTAACAAAACACATATTTTTTGAGCTTTTGGATGTAACACACATACAAACTGACACACACACACACACACACACACACACACATATATGTATACATATACACACACACAAACAAACACACACACACACACACACACATATATATATACATATACATATATATATATATATATACACATATATACATACATACATACATACATATAGACATATACTTGTACATATACATACATACATACACACACACACACACACACACACACACACACACACACACACATATGTTTCTACGGCTACTTGTGTATCATAATGATGTCTTGATTTACATATTGTGAAAATGTCTATCTAATACATGGTTTGCTAATGAATCTGTTAATGTATTTAATGCCTTGGAATGTGTTGATATGTGATAAAATCAAAATACCTTTCCAATAATCCAACACATAAATACATACACAAAATTTGAGGATTGTGCACAGAATAACACCCATTCAATTGTAATACAACGAGCTGTGAGTCCAACTTAAAAACCAAATCTATAATCCCAAGATCAATGGAATCCGATAATAGTTCGATCACCGCACTATACTCGGAAATATTGTTAGTTGTACGACCCAAACAAATGCCTTGTAAATTAATCAACTGGCCATCAGGAGAAAAGAGTGCCCATGCTGCGGAAGAAAAGTTCTGAGTGCTACGGCAAGTGCCATCAACAAAACCAACGTAGTGATCCAAAGACATATGAAAACCAAGTGGAACACAATATAAGCAGAGAAAACATGTCAGCAAGGAAAAAAATCACACCAATAATCAACTCAAAGCACACTAATGAATAACACAATAATTTAAAAACTATCACACTTAAGATTAAGCATAATATTTCTTCAAATAGAGTTCAAAAATGAACTCAGATGACAGAATTATGTCATGATTAACAGAAATAAACCCATTTTTATATTGTTGACACCACGTGTAGGCATTACATTAGCTAATTTTGTGAGAAGATTCACAACAATAGTAAGATGCCCATGCCCCTTGTCTGAGTAAGGGTTACGAAGCATGGGAATAATGCCCCTGATGGTAAATGACCAAACAATAAGAACATGATCGAAAGGAGTGGGTGGGTCATGATTTTTAAAGAAAGCAGTGTAAATCTTGAGCTCGTGGGGAGAAAAGAAACCTAAAAAAAGAAATTCTCCACAATCACAAAGGTAGAAATTTATTTGAATAATGATATTTTATCCTTTGAGATTATCTTTGATCACATATCAGTTCGAATTCATATGCAACACATAATCTCTTCCACTCAGATCATCACACATGCGGAAATAAAACAAGCGATAGCACATCAATTCATCATACACATTAACACAGTATGTATGGGGAAAGCTTATAGCTGAAAACCCCGCAGCTATTTTGTATATTATAATGAAGAAATCATGTAACAAACTCAGTACAATACTCCTCACAAGTACTCAGTACTTTCTCATGAAGTTACACACAAACTAGCTTGGTTTTGAACAGGTTACTGGTTCAAAACTCACCACCAATTGCCTTGCCTCTATTGCGCAATCATGGCCTATCTAAATAGAGATCCAAGGTTCGAATCTCCTTGGCTTGACAGTGCAATCATCATGGGAAATTCCTCCAAGTGTGGTGCAAATCTCATGCACAACTGATGTCGCCACTGATAGCTAACTCCACCCTTTCATCTACCTCTTTCACTGGTCTCCACTGAACTGATCATGCACTGTAGTGAAGTGATGTGTTCTTGAGTTGAATAATGAGTTACTAATTAATGAATTAAATAATATTTAATTCACTCCACTCATAACTAGTTGATTAGCTAGTTAAACTAATCTCAACCAGTTCAACTAAATTAAACCGAACACAACTCCACTAGCTGTCTCATTAACTCCACCAAACTTCTGCCACTGAAGTCCTAACTGAAGTCAACCATGCATGAGCTCACCAAACCCCTAGGAATAGCGTAATTCCTCTTTCAGATGCATGAGCCACTTCCAAGGCTCAAACTGAAGTGCTCCAAGAGAGTAAACTAAAGTTTAGAGTCCAAATATTATTAAGGGTAAATAATATTTGACTTCCCTATTTTTAGGATAGGCAGTCTAAAAATAGACTTCGACCTATAGGTCCAAAAAATAGAGGTCCATCTATTTTTACCAACATGACCAATACTCAAAGAATAACATACTGCAACCCCTGGACCATGCTCCATATGTCTAAAAATAGACATAGTCTAAAAATAGACTTTGCGCCAGAATTTGCCTGCGGGCCCACTTAGTGAAGGCGACTTCATTTCACTAAGCTTCATCATCTTGCTGCATTCTCAACATCACGGAGATGTCAAAAGGAATGGTCACAGTGATATTTCCCATGTTTCCCTCCGACAACATTTCATGAATCAAAGTCATATTCTGATGTGAATTAGTTGGTACCGGAAAAGCATAGGATCCTAGATAGGCGGAGATGTCACCTGGGAATGGGAGAAACAAGGAACGATGATTTCCATCATCCCATGGAGTTTCTTCGAGAGACATGACCTCCACGATACTCTCGTTAGTGGGGAAAGTCTCATTCAAGGGATCATCAAAGTCCCATGAACCAAACCAGGGAGACTGCGCATAAGTGTCCAAGGAAGAAACAAAATGAGTATTGGTCTTAGATGCAGCCTCAGAAGCTGTGAGGATACCTTGATACATTTGATCAACTAGGCTAAGAGGCATAATGTCACCAAAACTTTCGATCTGGTCAGGATTGGGAACAATCCATGGATTGTGACCAGACGAAATCATATCGATGGAGGCGACATTCGGATTCAGAAGCGGAAAAACTCCCATAAGAGAAAAGTCTTTGAACAGACCTGCCCAATGTTCTCATAGGGAGTAGCCACCTTTCCAACATACAGAATGTTTCCTGATGAAGACTCAGAGGGGAAGAAATCCAATTGATCCACAGTCATTATCTTCCCTTGATGAGGGAAACGGACGTGGCGAAAGAGGGTGGAGACTACACAAACCATAGCATTTGTCCAACTACGTCTAAGAAGGAGATTATAGTTCAAGTTGGCGTCCACCACCTCAACTTCCATGGTCACCGTTTTCCCCCTCCAATAGGATGGAAATTCCTTGAGAATGTCATACAACTGAGAACCTCGACCATCGAAAACTTCTAAGTTATTCTAGGACTGAATAAATGGGGGAGAGCCAATGGATTTTCAGCATGCGACAAACATGATGCAGGTCGAAGCGCCTTCATCAACAACAGTCTGATGAATATTCTTTTCCATAATGGTAACTTGAATAAGAAAATCTACCTAAGATGGGAGGCGAAATTATCAAGATCGAAAATGATCAGATTAGAATATGAAGGATAAATCCCTCCAATGGTAGAGAGTAGTGCCTTCCGTTGTAATGCGCACAACTGAAGGACCTCCAAAGCTGACATAGCCAAAGGCGCTTGAGCCATACCTTCTACAATATTGTAGTGTTGCATTGCTCTCTCATTCGGATTGTAAGACGATTTCCAGAGAAAACCTTTTGGGGGTGGTCGGAAGATGTAGTCATTACTTAGTCTCTCGATCTGGAGAGGACCAGAGGTAGTGGGCGTGGAAGAGAAAGAGCGATCTGGGGCTGCAGGTTCTAGAGGATCCTTAGATGGATTGGGATAATATTTCGTTCTCGGGGTGATGGCAACAGATTGTGTTCCAACCATGAACACTTGAGAGCTACCAGATGATTGAGCTTGGTCTACCATTTGCGTCTGCTGGGAAGGGAACGATTCTTTCAAAACAACCAGTGTCTCAGGTGCACCCTTCAAAATACAGGAAACTTTGGCATGCCGAGAACAATCCTTGATGTAATTATCATCATCACATATTAGACAAGGATATTTGGGCTTATGTTTTGAAGAATCACTAGCAGATGACTTCTTTGAATCCTGTTTAGGGTTTTCAGATTTAGACTTTACTTTACCATTTTTTTACCCTTCGAGGATTTATCTGCTGCAGTAGATTGAACAACATTTACCTCTAAGGTTATACTAGGATTATTTTGGTTATGGGGAGGAGTAGGGGGTGCAACGACAATAATGGATTTAGAATTTGAAGAAGACTTAGGTGCACTACTATCATTATGGGCCACTGTCCCAAAAACACCATCCACCAGAGGCATAACAAGAGACAAAGATGATGAAGGATTAGTCGAAGGATGCGGCGCATCAGGTAATAATTCATATAGTCCCAGACTAGGAATAAACCAAGTCGAGGTATTGAGCTCTAGTGATGACCTCCTCTTCCATGACACACGCTCCCATTCCAATATCTTTTGTAATTTTGGGAACAAATGATTTGGTGAACCATTCGATCAACAACTAATCAGGGATATCAAATTTTATGAGGCGACGACGATGCCACCATTCATGGATGTGATCTAAGATATGTGTAGCAGTTGACTGCTTCAATGAGGTGAGAAAATGTGTGCCGTTTTCATACTGGACACACAACTAGAAGTGAGTGAGGATGGCCATAGCCAAGGAATTGAAATAGAATAAAATCCCGCGAGGGAGCTCAATGTACCATTTGGCTACAACACCGGTCAAAGTGCGCTGGAAAAGATGAATATGAATGGAATCGTCAACCCAAGAATTAGAGGAACACCACAAGTGGTATGTCATAACATGAGTTTGGGGGTCTTCCCTAGATTTTCCTTCAAACTTCAGACAATATCTTTGAATCTTATTTGGAATTGACAGCCAATGCAGTTGATGTTGGATGGGGTCCTTTGTGAGATTTGACACATATGGCAATTCCAACGTAGCCAAGAACGACAAAGGTGATTGATGGGGTGAGAAAGGTCAAGGCTTCCAACTTGATTGATAAGGATTTTTCCCCCAATAGGGCAGATTCTGACCCAGATATGCATATTTCCCCCAAGGCTAGTAAGGACCTTGCTGCAAATATTACTGATAGGGACCTGGCTGGGGTTGTTGATACGACCCCTGCGGGAATTTAGGCTGTGGATCTTGTTGGACATGGGGTTAAGGATAATGTCTCTGCTAAACATGAGGTCCAGTCTCTAGTCCCTGCTGAAAGTAGGGTCCAGCCTGCAGTCCTTACCGAACATGAGGTCCAGCCTGCAATCCCTGTTGAACATAGGGTCCAACCTGTGCTCCTTGTTGAACATAGGGTCCAACTTGAGGTCCTAGATGAGCTTGCTGGTACTGAGGCATTTGCTGATATGAAGCACCAGGTTGAGGCCCAGTCTGGGGTTGCTGGTACTGACTTTGAGGAAATGGCTGGTACTAAGTACCAGGTTGATGAGGGAAAGGACCAGATTGACCTAGAAGGAAATTTAGATCAGCGTGGGTGTAAGAACCAAACTGAGGATTGGTCATAACAACACTAACCTAGGGCTGAGGCTATTGGACATACTACTGATATTGTACATTCGACCTTTGAACATAAGGAATTTTAGGTTGCTGAACATATGACTATGTTGCGTTCGACTGCGGAAAAGGCTGCTTAACTTGGGAATATTGAATACGAGGCTGACTCGCCCTAGGAATATATATAGAACTTGGATGCCCCCCACCCAAAAGGGGAGGTACATATAGAGGGTTAGACTTCCCCCGAGGCATGGACGAAACCATGGATTTCCCACTTAATGGTGGGACTGCAGTATTTGTAGATGGCGAATAGGGGACAAAGGTATGAATGAAACGAGTGACCATCGATCGAACAATAGGTTGAGACACCTCGGCCACGTTCGAAAAAAATGGGCTGGAAGACGGAGGAATAATCGTTGACCAAACATGATCCATAAACAAGGGTGTGCCACTAGAAGCTCCAAAAATAAGGTTTCCCAAAGAGGTATAATTGTGCGAGAGCGTAGACGCAACATAACTAGATAGTATCAGTTCCACTACCCGAATCATGAGGTGTGGATCCAAACAACTCTCCCTTGGAGGGAAAAATTGAAAAATATGCTTCCGGGATATACGAGCCATAGGTTTCCTGGAAATTTCTTTGGGGAGCGCTCACGAATGGAACATCATCAGCATTAGATTCCATTTCATTAGGAAACAATCGATGGATGGTAGAGCGAGATGTTACCAGAGAAGCTCGAAAATGGATTCCGGGTTGATCGAAAGTGTTGTAAGGTTGTTGAGGAGAGACTACAATTAGATCAAAGAGAGGATTCAGAGGAAAGGCTGAGAACTGTGTAGCTAGTTCGGGGCTTTCTGGCTCAGATTCTGCTGATGTTGTCCAAGGAGAATCGTAAGGAGGTTCTCGAGATGATACGGGTTGAACACTGATGACAATTCCAAGCTCTTCACCTTGCGCTTCGAGGGGTCTAATTGGAAAATGAGGGACCTCAAGAGGAGGTTCTTGAGAGTGGGCGAATTCAACGATTCAGCCACGATGAGCTTTGAGAAGAAGATAAAAAAGGAGAGAGATGAATAAAATCACAACTTATCAAGCAACAAAAGCTGGAGCATTGCACGGGTGAGATGTTTTCGTGGGAAGTTGTTTTTAGAATTAACAAAAAATAAATAAAAAAGGGCGTGCTAGGCATAAAGGTTTACCAAGTATCCGTGAACTGCAATATACACCTTGGTGATCAAATGAAAGAGAAATGACCAAGGACTTAATGTACGACAACCAATCTCCCCAAATGCCGTGTTTGGTGTATCACGTCTACAAGGCGGCCAACTCAGTTACCTATGGTAGGCTTTCAACCTAGTGGTGTCTCCCCAAGTATATGTGACAGTGCGTGGGAGTCCAATCCATAGTAGTGTTGTCTAATGTGTAACCGTTTGATGAGAGAACCCCAAATATACTTATCATACATCAATATACTTCCATACGTGGGACGAGATATCACCCCTGGGTTGTAACACAGACCAATAGTTACATCTCCTACGTTTAAAGACGTCAGAACACGTCTCTAGCCTAGACCACTAAATATTCTCGTTAATTCCAATGCTCCTTAAGGTAAAATGTCTTCATTTTAAGTTGATCTTGATTAAAGTTTCAGTTTCAAGGCTCAAAACGAATGTCACCTGAATCCTTATGGTGCAGACTAAATGCAAGAAATAAGCTTTCAATTTCGATGAATCCTAAACTATTTAGGGGAGAGAGACAAGCAAGAATACACTCAATGCAGCAACAATAATTCCCCCAAACTAATTTAGAGTTACGAAAATGCAATGATTTTCCAATTGAATTCACTTTCCCAACAAATGCAACTTATTGAAAATTAAAATGCCTTTCCTTTCACTAAGATGCAAGAAATTTTTGTTTTTTTTGTTTTTCACTTTGAAATGTAATCAAAAGAAAAAAAATAAATGAAAGAAGAAATGCAAAATCCCTTTACTTTTCTTTCAGCCGAACCAAACAAAAACCACTTTAAAGAATGCATGAATGAAATTCTTTTCACTCTTCTTAAAACAACAAAGATGATCTAAATAAAAAACGAAAAACAAAATCACTTCCAATTTCTTTTGAATTTAGACAAAACACACTCTTATAGACTTGTGCCCAAACAAACTGTAATATTGTGCTTGACACTGAAGCGAAGGGAAACAGTAAGTAATGCAGAGATGACCAAATTATACACGAACTTTCTTTGAAACAAGGCAAGAAAAATGCGTCAAAGGGTGCTTGAAATGGAAAAAAGTTCCCAAACTTACAACAACTCAAAGAGACGAAACAAACTTACTCAGAGAAGATAGGTAAGTCAAACACATAGCAAGGAGATCACTCAGATCTCACAGAATCCTTTAAGGGCCATGACACACTAGAAAATTAAAAGGGAAACTCAAATTTTCCCAAGGCTGAGATCAATGCTTCTGTGCTAAGCACAAAAAGGGTGTTGGTCACTAAAAACAAGGAAAAAATAAAAAGAGTCACACACACACACACCAAACCTGACACAGTGAAGTGAAAAACAATCCTTACACAAGCTGACAAAGGTCTAAGCATATTTAAATTTCAAAATTCAGAGAAAATGATCCAATATTAGTTTGGGGAAGGAGGAATTAAAAGGCTAAAGCTCTCCAATGGAGTTTCTAGTTCTGTTGTCAAGATAAACCCCCTCTACGGATAGAGGCGATCTCTCTGGCCCTAGATTGGGTCTAGCAACACGAGATTCTTTCTAACACAATATTTCTTTACTAATTATTACAATGTAAAGGGGAAAGAGACATAAATACATTTTTCCAATCGCTATCCTTGGATTCATTGATGGTGACCTCGATTCACGATTCTTGCAGGCCCGCTTATTTCTACTGATGACGTGCGAATACATGTGGATGATCAGGAGACAACAACAAACATGATACAATATATAATAAACGTAAACACTAGCTATCTAGAAAATCACGGAGTACCAGAATATTTGTATAATCATGTAGAAAAATACAGAAAGCAAACATCATATGTTATTATGGATAAAATACAAAAGGAAAGCTTACAACCAGGTCTTGATGTTGGAGGCGTACTTAGGTGAAAATATGAGTCCTTCACCTAGCTCAAACGCATTCCTTCTCTCGTGCACTTAGGCTTAATCACGATGCTATCATGCAAAGGGATGGGTATAGAAACACGAGATTCTTTCTAACATAATATTTCTTAACTAATGATTACAATGCAAAGAGGAAAGAGACATAAATACCTTTTTCCAATCGCTATCCTTGGATTCGTTGATGGTGACCTTGATCCATGATCCTTGTAGCTCGCTTCCTGCTACTGATGGCGCGCGAATACCTGTGGATGATCAGGAGACAACAAAAAACATGATACAATATATTATAAACGTAAAAACTAGCTATCTAGAAGATCAAGGAGTACCCGAATATTTGTATAATCATGTAGACAAATATAGAAAGAAAACATGAAATGTTATTATTGATAAATTACAAAAGGAGAGCTTACAACCAGGCCTTGATGTTGGAGGCGTCCTTAGGTGAAAATATGAGTCCTTCACCTATCTCAAAATCATTCCTTCTCCCGTGCACTTAGGCCTAATCATGATGCTAGCATGCAAAGGGATGAGAGTTCATATGAGTTTGACAATGATCAACCAAGCTCTAAACTTGGGGGAATAAGGGATGTGAATTTATAGCAAGGAGAAGGAATTTGGGAGCCCATGAAAGGAGGAGGGAGGCCCAATTTATAAGGGATGATCCCCCATGGATGAGATCAAGGCTCCAAAATGAGAGAGCTCGACCTTATCATCTCTGTTCAACAACCAACTCGCCACCCTTGAGCTTCTAGAGATCGAAGCTTCTCCTTCATTTGAGGAAGCACTGTAAAAAAGGGGATCAATGTGGTTTTCCAAGAAATTAGGGTGCTAACAGTGCTAGGCCAGAACTGGGAAAAGGACATCAGCGCAGCCATGGCAGCAGGAAGGGCACTGACCCAGGAAACTAGGAATTTGACCAAGTTCCTTCAGTAATATTTCAAGGAAGTCTTATTTGGATATTCAAGGGGATATGTTAGCATATTTCTTGATGATGGAAAAATTGCACAGGATTCTTCATAGGGAATTTCAGGATCAGGGACGGGAAAATGAGCATAGTGACAAATTACTATGTAATAGTTTATGTCATTAAAGCTCTTGTCTCTTCACTCCTTTGTGTGATGTGTTTTCCACATGAAGGCAGTATCATGACTATTGACCAAATTTAATTTTTTGGTCCTAATTTGAATCAACCAACCATCTTCCCTAAAAGGTCCTTATATGCAAGTGGTATCTCCCGTGCCATAGGATAAATATGTGGCCACCTGTTCCATGCTGGTGTCTACTGATGATCTACTCGGTGATATAGTGCATAATGTAATGGGGCCATTGGAGCCTGACCTTCCCATTAGATCCCTTCCGGAGCATTGTTATCCCATATGATGAGAACCTCTTGGAAGCCATGGCCTCTTATGGGCCATGATCAAGGTTCTTCAGAGCATAGTTCCTTGTCTTGTGTCAAGCTCGGTAAAAAATGAAACAAGGTGTCAGAGCATAGTTCCTTTTCTTGTGTCAAGCTCCTAAAAAATGAAACAATACACTTGGAGGAAAGTTCCTTTTCTTGTGTCAAGCTTGTTAAAAAATGAAACAAGGTGTCACGAGCATAGTTCTTTTACTATGTTAATCCCATTAAAAAATGAAACAAATACCCTTCTAATTTGAGTCTTTGATTAGATCTCGTAAATTCCCAATCGATTCTTTCACTTGATATCATAAATGAACCTTCATTCCATCCACATGTTAGTAACCAATAGTCTACTTAGGTGAAAGAAATGAAGTTTGGGGGGGGGCATGTACCTCGAATTGAGTCATTATGCTTGGGGGCATGCAAACTTATCTCATGCATTGTTTGTCTCTATTTCAAGATTGTGTAAAAATGAAACCACTTTCAAGCATAGTTTTCCTCAAGTTTCAAGTTTGTGAAAAAATGAAACCAATTTCAAGAATAGTTTCCCATGTTTCAAGCTTCTGCAAAAATGGAACCATTCCCACTTTATCCTTCATGATTTCAATTTTTATTAGCCTATTTCTGCTAGATGAGCCTTGGTTTTTCTCATTCCATTGTCACCATCTGTTTTGCCGATCATACATTTTCACTTGGTTGTTTTACCCTTTCCTAAGGAACCACTGCGATGAGTGGTTTTATTAGCCAACATCTTGACCTTTACGTGTTTTTAGAAGTTCCACCATGACTGGAACTAGTTGCTACCCCTTATACCACTCGTTCCTCTAGGAGGAGTCCTCTTTTAGCTCTTCTAAGACTCCCAAAATATGAAAATATTGCCAAGCACTTGCATTTTCAAACTCGTAAAAATAAATGAAAAAACGTCTACTAAATATAAGTTTAAATATTTTCCGGACTGAGATAGACTAGCTACGAAAAAGGAATACCTTCGTCGAACATGGCTAAGAGGTTTTGTTGAGTATTGTTTTCTAACTTTTTGGAATTAAGAGACCATCTACGAAAAGGGACATATGGAGTTTTCTTTTCTGCTTCTTTTTCAAACTCTCTAAACATGAAAAAGATGTCGAGTTTTACCTTCCCTAGACTCGTTAAAACATCAAACGGTTATGGACTTGTCAAACATGACAAGGCCAAACCACTCCTTCCTAGGGTTCGTTAAAAATAATTGGAGGGATTCATCCGAAGGATGAACTTACATATCAAGCATATGCTATCCTCCTCAAGCTTGTTAAAAAATAAAGAGGTACTGACCAATATGGTTGGGGAAATTGAGAAAATAGGGGATTCCACTTTGCTAAATGGTAGCGAGTTGTACTTGAACATGACACTTTCCACTTCATCTCCATGGCTATTGGGTTGGGTAATCTACTTGTCTCTTGGTAACTATGAGGTGTTAGTTCCCACTAGAAACATGGGATAAGAAGAATCAAGAGGAGGGTTTGGATAACTATAAGATGTTGAGGGACACCATACAAAAATATGCAAGATATGTGGTACTGAGTTAAAAATACATGGTGTCATACACATTAGTTCCATTGGGATAAGTGTATGGATGATTATGTGACATAAACACAACAACACGATCTGTTGCATGGGACGCCCTTGAAGTAGAAAAGTCACTGAAGAAAAAGTGAGGGAAGGGTGGTATATAAATACGTTAACCAAGTCAAGGAATGGGATGTGTCCACCAGAGAATTTGGCGGAAATTCCGACGCCAATTCATCGCTATTCCGACACATATTCGTCGCAAGAGCGACAGTTCAAGGGCGGACAAACCGTGGTTTCTCATGCCGTCGCCGTTCCGACGCAAGTAAAAAGTGTCGCACTATCGACACTTATTCCGACGTTCCGAACAGGCGTCACTCTTCCGACGTCTCACAAACCGTCGCGGCTCCGACGTTTTAAACGTCGTTCTTCCGACGCTCATAAACCGTCGCAGTTCCGACTAAACGTGGTCCGACGTTTTGACGTCGCTCTTCCGACTCTTGTAAACTGTCGCAATTCCGACTAAACGTGGTCCGACGTTTTGGACGTCACTCTTCCGACGTCTGGAAGATGTCGTAATTCCGATGATATGTGGTCCGACGTTTGGAACGTCGCGCTTCCGACGTTTTCATACTGTCTCTCTTCCGACGTTTCTGGATTGTCGCAGTTCCGACGTTTGGCACGTCGCGCTTCCGACGTTTTCATACTGTCTCTCTTCTGACGTTTCTGGATTTTCGCAGTTCCGACGTCTACAAGGCGTCGGTAGACCGACGGAGGGTTCAATTTTAAAAAAAAAAATTAAAATTTTAAAAGACGAGCAACGTTGTTTTGAAGATATTATATGAAGTAAAACAGTCCATGAAAGTGAAATAGCAGTATGTAGAATAGTAAAGCAACAGATAGAGTACCGACGTCCATTGTTCCAAATACAAATTAAAGTACCCAAAACCCTACAATAGTGAAGTAAAACAGTCCATGAAAGTGAAGATATTATATGAAGTAAAACAGTCCATGAAAGTGAAGATATTATATGAAGTAAAACAGTCCATGAAAGTGAAGATATTATATGAAGTAAAACAGTCCATGAAAGTGAAGATATTACATGAAGTAAAACAGTCCATGAAAGTGAAATAGCAGTATGTAGAATAGTAAAGCAACAGATAGAGTACCGACGTCCATTGTTCCAAATACAAATTAAAGTACCCAAAACCCTACAACAGTGAAGTAAAACAGTCCATGAAAGTGAAGATATTATATGAAATAAAACAGTCCATGAAAGTGAAGATATTATATGAAGTAAAACAGTTCATGAAAGTGAAGATATTATATGAAGTAAAACAGTCCATGAAAGTGAAATAGCAGTATGTAGAATAGTAAAGCAACAGATAGAGTACCGACGTCCATTGTTCCAAATACAAATTAAAGTACCCAAAACCCTACAACAGTGAAGTAAAACAGTCTATGAAAGTGAAATAGCAGTATGTAGAATAGTAAAGCAACAGATAGAGTACCGATGTCCATTGTTCCAAATACAAATTAAAGTACCCAAACCCCTTCAACAGTGAAGTAAAACAGTCCATGAAAGTGAAATAGCAGTATGTAGAATAGTAAAGCAACAGATAGAGTACCGACGTCCATTGTTCCAAATACAAATTAAAGTACCCAAAACCCTACAACAATGAAGTAAAACAGTCCATGAAAGTGAAGATATTATATGAAGTAAAACAGTCCATGAAAGTGAAATAGCAGTATGTAGAATAGTAAAGCAACAGATAGAGTACCGACGTCCATTGTTCCAAATACAAATTAAAGTACCCAAAACCCTACAACAGTGAAAAACGCTAATCATAATCATGTGAGGAGTGTGATATGTCCAAAATATAAAAAGACCATCAGACCATATCAATAAACCAGCAACATAGACCAGCATCGCTAGTTTTGAAGGCAGAGTGATAAACATTAATCATTTTTTTTTTCACAAGAGAAAAACGATGTTTTGAATATATTATATGAAGTAAAATAGTCCATGAATTTATTACATTTTCACATTTGAATATTGGAACCCAAATATCCATCCAGAAAAGTGGAAGTCCCACCCCAGACAGTGATAGAAAAATACCCCATGTCACATACAGGGACTTGATATAAAACCCAGTAACGGTCCACATGGAGATTATCGACAATCTGAGAAAGCATCCAAATATACCCGAGGCATCTATAAGAAAGTGAAATAGCAGTATGTAGAATAGTAAAGCAACAGATAGAGTACCGACGTCCATTGTTCCAAATACAAATTAAAGTACCCAAAATCCTGGAACAGAGAAAAACGCTAATCATGTGATGAGTGTTATATGTCCAAAATATAAAAAGACCATCAGACCATATCAATAAACCAGCAACATAGACCAGCATCGCTAGTTTTGAAGGCAGAGTGATAAACATTAATCATTTTTTTTTTCACAAGAGAAAAAACGATGTTTTTAATATATTGTATGAAGTAAAACAGTCCATGAAGTCATTACATTTTCACATCTTAAGATTGGAACCCAAATATCCATCCAGAAAAGTGGAAGTCCCACCCCTGACAATGATAGAAAAATACCCCATGTCACATACAGCGACTTGATATAAAAAAAAAAAAAAAAAAAAAACCCAAGAATCTACCACATGGAGATTATCGACAACTGAGAAAGCATCATATGCCTATATCATATGAGTGAAATAGCAAGAGGTAGAATAGTAAAGTTAAATCGTATAGAGTAATGCATCGACACCATTGTCAAAGTGCTTGGTTAAAGTACCTGCACCCTGAACAGAAAACGCTAATCATGTGGGGAGTGTGATATGTCCAAAATATAAAAAGACCATCAGACCATATCAATAAACCAACAACATAGACCAGCATCGCTAGTTTTGAAGGCAAAATGATAAACATTAATCATTTTTTTTTCAGAAGAGAAAAAATGCTATTTTGAATATATTATATGAAGTAAAACAATCCATGAAGTCATTACATTTTCACATCTGAAGATTGGAACCCAAATATCCATCCAGAAAAGTGGAAGTCCCACCTCAGACAATGATAGAAAAATACCCCATGTCACATACAGGGACATGATATAAAATCCAGTAACGGTCCACATGGAGATTATCGACAATCCTAGGTGCTACCTCCACATGCATGCCACGGCTCCCCTCCTGAAGGCCCGAATGCTGGCTGGCTTTTTCCGAGCTCAGACCCGCCGGACGGGTGCATTCTTCCTCTGTTTGGGCCTCCTCGCGGAAGACCACAGTGACTACAGCTGTGATTCGCGGGCGGTTGAGAGTGCAATCAAAGGAAAATTGCGCAGTGCGCGTCGTGTGAGAAGGTGAACTAGCGGTGGGGAAGCCAGGAGCAGGGGAATCCATACGGTGGCCAGATGCCACAAGCCGACCCCGCCCACTCCTAGTATTTGGATATCGACCTAAGTAATAATCACTGGACTGGCCGGAAGTCATCTCTGTTGAGGTGCTGGAGGGAGCGCGCCGGGATTGACCTCTAGTGCTCCCCCTGCGGCAACACATCCTATGACGCACGCGAGGCATGGGTGCAATCTCAGGCGCAGTGGGCACAAGAGACGAAGAAGCAGAATTCCAATTAACAGAGGAAGACAGACAGAGACAGAACCGAGAGAAATGGAAATATGCAGCAAAGTCTAGGCAGAAGTTCCGCTGGCTACTTCTCCTTATCGTCATGCTATTTCAGCAGCAGGGACCCAAAGAACCGGTTTGCTCCTCAAAACCACACAAACGCCATTTTTAGTGTTCAACTAACCGCAGTGTGCAAACGTATGACTGGCTAATGAATTCCCTCCGATCATTGGCCAATGAGAGCCGAAGGCCTGATCAAATTGGAGCGTGCGGAATCGCTCAGAGGAGTGGAGGTCCGATCTTGAACAGTGTTAAAAATTAATTAATGTAGATTTGATGTGAAAACTTAATTGAACAGCGTTAAATGTTAATGCGAATGATATGAAATCGCCATATCCATGTCCCATCACCTTAAATGCCATCACGCACCCGCACCGGTAAGGTGGCAAGTTTTTATTGAGGACACGTGCGTAAATTGATTGGAGCTTTATCTTGTTTAATGCTGCTGCATGTGGGAAATCCGAATCTGTAAAAATATGAAAGATTTGATAAGAAATTGCCACACAAAATTGGCTGATTAGCAGTTATTTTGGAACAACGCGAATTTGGTTTGAATTATGGTTTATCGCCGTTTGAAGTCCGCGGGCTCGACTTAATGGAACAATTTTCTTATAAAATTTGTGTTGGTTTTCTTTTCGATAATACACATATTAAAATCCCGCTTAATAAAGAGACAAAATTGTTGTGCTTTCGGAACCTGACCCGAGGATTGGACATGAGTGAACAAACAAAAGGATAGCGGAACCAGACATGCACCCGTGGTCAAGCCCTCTACCAAAACCACGAGCGGAATCACAAAAGCGGGTTGCCCATATCGCACCGTTTTTGCGGAGTAGGCGGTATTTCCTATTCGCGAGCGATTCCATAGGGAATGCGACACGTGGCGAAGTGACCCCGGAAAACAACCGTTTAACCCACACCATCGCACGTTAAAGCCCGACGTTGGAAGCCGAGCGAAATTGCCAAGAGTCGTTGATTTGGAGAAGGGCCATCGGACGGTGGTCGCACGTTGAACTTGCCCGGAGGTTAACTAAGGTGTGCGGAGGATAGCCAGGTACGATACGATTGGTTATTGATATATATAGGTGGGGCCGGAGTATAATGAAATTGTTTAATTAAACGATTGGTGGATAATTAGCATAAGTCTGGAGCGTGATTGTTGTAAGGCTGGGTGGTGAAATATAGAGCCGAAAGTTCATTACAAGTTATTTATTTAAAAAGAAACGTGGAGTATAAATACAAAGTGTTGAAAGTTAAACATTGGTTATAAGGATTTGAGATAATATAAATTCGGGAATATAAATTAAAGTCCAACCATTGTGGATAGTATTTATTTATCAAATTCTACGAATTTGATAAATAAACCCGAAGAAAGAAGAAGTCAATTAAGACTCAGGCTGGAGGAAAAGAACGGGGTACACCAAGGGAAAATGCTGAAAGAGCGATTGTAGACACACTAGCTCTCCTTGGGGGTCCAATTTCAGTTTTGTTGCGTCACACGATGATCTCTCTTCTCTGGCATTTACTTGTATTGAAGATCACTATTCTAGGAATAAGGAGTTATTTTCTCCAAAAATAACCCTAGCCAAACATTGACAATGCATCAAGGATATCTTTCTATTCTTCATAAGTACATATGTTCTACTTCTAAATCATGTCTTGGAAGTGGTTGTTTTGCTGGAAATTATTCACCAGTTGGTTTCATACCAAAGTTTTTTTCTCATTTTCAGCATCCAATACATGAAAAAGATAATGGTTTAAAACAACATAAATATTTGAAATTTTGCAAGAATTGTCTGGCACACTTTGAATATGAATTTTGAAGTCAAGTGCATGATGCTGTATAGGATCAAGTGTCATATTGAATACCAAATGTTTCACAAGAAACTTCTCAACATGCTACCCTGCAGTAAGGATTAAATGACAATATTGCATCAACTATTTCCATAATAAAAGTGCACCTCTGCCATAAGACTAAACAACTACAAATGTTGTAGATCTAACAAGACCACACAATCAAATGTATTCCACAAGGCCAATACTGTATGAAAAATGAAAAGGAGTTTGCAACCAAAAATACCTTAGGAAACTAATTCATTTAGATACACCAAACCATCAGCAAAAAGGAAAACCAGCCTACTCAAAAGGCAAGCGTTTACCTCCTTTGACAAAATTTTGAGTTCCGAAACAAGGGCCTTTATTGTCTTGTCAATGCCCCTAGTAATTTGAATGGGGTTTGCACCTGCTGCAACAACCTAAACAAAAAGGTTTCATTTCAATTTATTTTCCACAAATTTAAGATACAACCATTGTCAGTTTTGTATTTCCTAAAAAGCTCATAAATTTTGACAAAAGAACCAAAATTTTTTAATACCTGATAGCAATTTTTTCACTCAAAAACTATCTTAGACTCAATAAGCCCAACCCAAAACTAAAAATCCAAACACCATAAGACCCTACAAAAATGAATAGATGATCTTAATCCAGTACTATCGACAAAAAGTTACCTTTACACCCTCACTTATTAAACCCTGTGCTGTTGAATTTTAACTTCAACTACTGCAGCAGAAGGACAGATGCAGCAGCAACATTTTTTTTTGGAGGTTGCTTGCACGCCATCCAGAAATTTAATTCAGCATTTAAAATTCCTGCAAGTTTTTTTTGTAGACGGCCGCAGCCATATTTCTGTACAAGATTGTATTTAAACACAACAACCAACATTAACGCAATTCACCAACCAGAAATTAAACAAACAGAAATTTACCCGACAGTTTTGTAAATTCAAAAGGAGGACACGTGGAGCATTAATATTGGATCGCATGAAATTGAAGGGAATCTGAAAACCTGAAAACCGGACCCGAATTTTTATAGGGCACATTGGATTGAGAATTCGAGTTAAAATTAGGCAGACGTCAGCATCCCATTTTGGAACGCGAATTTGGTTTGAAATTCAATCTATTCAGACTTTTGAAGTCCGACGTAAAGGGTTCTTTAATGTTTTGATAGTTTAATATATACATATGTTTTAAACATATGTTATATATATATCATATGCGAAATGAAAGGTGGGCCATAGAATTTAGTTTTAATTTTATTTTTTTTAAAAGAGGTTTTATTATAATATGTTTTATATGTTACGGCATATAAAAATAAAAAGGTCGAAAAAGCTTGGTAGTTTTTTTTATAGACAGTACGTAAATTTTTTATTACACAGCAGTGTGTAAAAAGTGAAAGACTAAGTGTAACTTTTTAAGTGTGTATGCACAGCAGTGCGAAAGTGAAAAACACAGCAGAGTGTTTTAGAGACAGAGTATGTTTGTTTTGAACAGACAGTGAGTTGGTTTTATGCACTGCGTTTTGTAGCAGTCATAATTTTGTAATCCCTCTCAGTGAGGAAGTAGTGTAATAGTTTTTTTTGGAGTTATTGAAGGGAATAGAAGTTTGTTTTCAAAGTATTGAAACTCTGTCTCCTGTCAAAGAAATTTTTATTTTCTGTGTGTTAGAGGAAGGGAGATTTATGGGTGGTTCTTATGAATCAACCAACCATTCATAACATGCTCATCAATCCAAACCATAAGTATTATGTGACAATATTCAAGCAGGCACTCAATCGGATTTCTGAAGCTATGTTAGAGAAACCCTAAACTCTCACTGAAATTAGGTGAAATGTGGCACCACTCAGAGATTGACATGTGCCAATTGGTACAAGTGGTAGACAATTGGCATGCTCAAACAACGAGGTGATGCAGGAATGACATGAGGGAGAAAATATTAGAAAAGCCCCAAATCTGGAGAACTAAAGCTCATCACCAACCCGAGATTGACAACTTTACATGATGTAACCTATGAAATCGTAAATGGAGAAATCATAGTAACAATAAAGTAACCTATGTAACAATAAATTCAGATTCATCCCGGGAGTGGTAATGGGAGAAATCATAGTGAACAACAGGAAACATGCAGAGTTGCTTACAATCAAATAGATGAAAAAACACATACAAAAACCTAGATAATAATCATGAACAAGCTTAATATTGAATTATGAACTGTAAAGGAACTTACAAAATGTGACATTACGAACCTGGTCAAGCGCACAAGCAAAAATATCCTGGACATGACCCTGGCTGACAAGTTGTATTGCTCATGATGCAAGAGGATTTGTACCTGCACTGCCAAGTCAATCAAAATCCATCATTATCTATACAATAAATACAAGTAATTGATGTAGTATTTTTACTCTAAGATGCATTCTTATGATAATGTTAGAACATATGTTGAAAATGTCAAAACATACCTAAATAAGCTCCTCTTCGTTTCAAGAACAATTTATTGGAGTCGCATGAACTTGGAACAAGCCTCCCACGATATGAAAGAGTAGCAACTAAGTCAACAGTGACTTTTTTGTTGCTACGCTGGATCAAGGGAGGTTTTCTCCAAGCTTAAATCGCTCCAATAAATTATTCTCTACTAAACAGGGCCAACCACGTGAAGGTGGAAGCTCTTATGGCCCCTCCCCCCCCCCCCTCACATCACTCTCAATTCCCCAATACCCAATCTATATTTCATTTTTTACTTTCATGAGCATAAAAAAATATATTCAATAACTAATAAAAAAAAAATTCAACAAAAAGTACGCAAGGAAACATTGCAATTAATGCTTGACATAAAAATAGTATGATAAATGAGTTTTTTATATAACGCAAAAAACGTTCCAAGTATGGTAACGTTTGTCTGATAATAATACAATATTTTACATTGTCAAATTTTCTTTTTCTTCTTCCTATTTTTAAAGCTCCTAATTACACCATCAATATCATCGTGCTCTGCTCCTGTTTCGTGCCTTTCAACCCGCACTGCTGACCTAGTTGCGTATTCACGATGTCTGGGCTCATCCAGTGACGGGGCATCGCCTACAAAAACAGATAATATTAAATTTTAATTGTCAGTTTTTAAATATCATTGAACTAGTTCTGTAATATTAATAAAAAAAATTGCAATGAGATTATTTACCTGGTGCACCAGTTGTCGCCGCTGACCTAGTTGCGTAGTCACGATGTCTGGTCTCATCCAGTGACGGGGCATCGCCTACAAAAACAGATAATATTAAATTTTAATTGTCATTTTTTAAATATCATTGAACTAGTTCGGTAATATTAATAAAAAAAATTGCATTGAGATTATTTACCTGGTGCACCAGTTGTCGCCGTTGGGACTGTTGCCCTGTCTTCCTCTCTGGTGGTAAGATCCTCAAGGGAAACATTCTCTGTCATTTAAACAAAAAACGTTATAAGGACAACCATCAAGGTATAATTAGAAAAAATTGTAAGTGGAAATTAATTACCGTCACGGCCCTCACTGATAGTAGCATTGTCGGCCTGGTCCCCACTACAATGATCAAGTTGCACGTGAGGATCATCTACATCTGGCTCTAAAACTGGGTTATTTGCCTCGTCGGTAGTGCTGCTCCCCTGATTTAAACAAAGTTGTTAGACATTAAATTTATGGACGAAAACAAAAATATTGAAAGGTTAATGTTTTACCTTATCAGGCATTGTAGATCTTGGGACTTGCCCCAAGCTTCTGCGACGTTCAACTACAGCTTGATAGCCAAAACGGAAAGCAATATTTTTATCTTCCTCTGTAGTTATTGTTCCAAAGTCATCACCCTACATTATATATGATTGTGTATTTTTAATCATATCTGATAGGATTACAAAAACGTTGAAAGGCGATACAATTAATTATAAGATGTTTAGCTACTTAATTACAATTCTTGCAGCTAATTTCAAGTAGCCACCCTGGCCGAGCTTGTGATGGCCCTTTTTCTCAATCCTAGCTTTGGTTGCCTTTGAGGTGTCAGGCAACCTAGCATAAAAAGATTGAAGTCAGATATGACGTAGCACACTTTTATTTTAGACATAAAGAAAATTAAAGCTATTGAATTAAAGTTGTAATTTACCTTGCGGGTCCAGTTGGCATTTTTCCTTCTTTCTTTGCCCTTTTCTCTTTTCCGTCATGGATGAGTGCTCTCCACTCACTCTCCGAAACTGCGAGAGGACGCTCATATCTAGGGTTAAATTGCAATTGCGTCCTATAGGTGTCCCTGGTATATTTCAAATATTTGCCGGCTACCTGAGCCACCGCTTTTCTGTCAAATGTGCCGACCCCAAAAAGGGCTTCTAGATAATCTAGAAGTTCTTTTTTCAGGCTGGAATTCTGGGAATTCCACCCTGTACGTATGGTTGGGCCAAAAATTACCAACGCATGGCTCTCCAGAATCCTGTAGAACTCATTGTTTCCTACACAGAATAAAACCAAAAGAAAAAGAAGATATTATCATTAATTAAAAAATAAAAATCATGATAAATATGTTTTAGATAAAGTACATGAAATAGTTAAAATATTAAAATTTACCTGGGAGTTGTACATGCTTTATAGGGACACCCTCATCGTTCACCAACAACGTGCCATTAATGGTCCCTGTGGAGCTGACACGTGTAGCTCCAGGAAACACAATAATGTAGTTGGCCATATCAGTCTCATCATTGCCAACACGTTCAGCGGTTGGCTGGGTGTCTGCTTGGGCAGGGTGTGTTTCTTGGCTGGCACCTAAAGGAGTAGAAGGTGTACGAGAGGGTTTTTGGGCAATCTCTTGCCCTTGTATCCCACTACCACCAACACTGGGTTCAACAAGTGCCAGAAAATGCTACATACAAAAGAACTTTTTGTTAGTTTAGTCAATGTAAAAATTAAAATCAAACTATCACAATTCATCTCATGCAGAACAAAAAAAATATCCTTTTGACTTTTTATTATTACCTGATATCTTTCTAGCTGCCTCATAAGATGTTGTATCCTCTCTTCTATTTCAGGTGTTTGAGGCGCGTCTATCAAAGTATTAAATTTCGACCTTGCATCTCGTGCCTTTTTTTGCAACAAGAACACTGGAGATAGGGATGAAGAAAGCTCTTCCTCAAAGAGGGAATCATCAGGCGTATCATGGCTAGGTGTCTGCATATTTGAACAAAATTAATATTATTTCAATTATGTAAATAACTAAAA
The DNA here is from genome assembly GCA_034641835.2 of Pinus albicaulis. Classification (NCBI taxonomy): domain Eukaryota; kingdom Viridiplantae; phylum Streptophyta; class Pinopsida; order Pinales; family Pinaceae; genus Pinus; species Pinus albicaulis. Next base: position 356,466,845 of record CM076580.1, read on the forward strand.
TACCTGAAGATAGAGCAATGCTGGCACTTTACATGTTCTTCCGCTCGCCTCTTTCTGCGATCATCCCATCTCAGGGTTGTTCCTGCACTGCTCTGATCAGTCTGCCACATTGCAATAAAATTATAAATGTAAAAACTTGAAAACAATATCTAACTTGAAAACACAAAATGAAAAATGAAATAATTTCTAATAAGACACCGGAAGACAGAGTTAGAGTTTCAAATATGCCTTGCATTGAATTCAGTCCTGGAAACATGTCATTGCACATTAAGGCACCCAAAAATTCAATCCACAAATGATATATTTAAGTACGCTTCTCCTATTCTGGGAAAACACCATACCTATAATTCATTCACTTGCATGTATAAAGGGAAAGGAAAACATGTTTTCATACAACGGTGACAAAGGCATCTTGGGGAAAGGTATCTTCACTTTTTATTTATGTTGTTCACCCACACCACTCTCGTGTTTTCACTAATCCTATTTTGTCATTTTTTGATTCAAATTAAGTTAAGGCCTTAAGTATTTTTTGACCTTTCGGTGTAGTTTTTATAAGTGGCATGTATGGATTTTCCATTAATTCTGCACTTTTTCTCTTCATGCGCATGTTTCCCTGGAAATCAAATACATGATTTAGTCCCATACATTTAACAAGTTGTTGGATCAACTCCATAGGAAATATCATGTTTCCTATTCAATCAAAATTTATCTCAGTTAGGGTAGGTAGGAAGGTTTTCCCTTTGTATTAATAGGGCACTTCTAGCTTGCATTTTTATTATATCCTTCAAATTTAGTGTCGTTTCAATTAGGGCATGATTTTTTGCAACTTTCAAGGTGAGAATGAACAAAGACAAATTTTTGTGATGGATGACTGTATATGACTCCATGGCCAGAGGAAAAGGCACTAATCTACTTCTTCAAATATCTATAGTTCTCATTCACCTCATACGAAGATGGTCCCCGATTTTGAGCCAAATGTTGCAGCAAAAATTTCCCCCCCTCCATAATTTGATATTCAATGGAAATTTCTTAAATTGATGATGGGGCATGATTATGGAACATTGGCACATACATATGTAATGGAATTCCAAGATCATGATATATGTTTGCATATGTTTATGGCAATGTTCCACCAAGTCCCCCGGAGGTGGGAGCGAGGGGACGAGGGAGCGCGGGAGCGGCCTATGCAAAAGCTCCCTACCAATTTTCAGGAAATGTGGGGGGACGTCGGGGTCATAAAAATTATAATATTTAATATTTAAAATGTAACTATATTTTTGCAAGGAATGTATATACAGTCATCATACACTTGCATCATGAAAGATAAATCATAAATGATAAAATTACAAATCGATGAATGATGAATCATATAATTGAAACAAATTTAAAAGTTAAAAGTTAAAACATACATCATACAATCATGCATGTAAGCTTGTAAGTTTGTAACTATATAATCATTAATGTAACTACTAACAATGTACAATGAAAATAAAGTTTAAGATATCATATGACATATTATATCAAGATTCAAAATAGAGTTTAAACTGAAGTTTACAACTCAAGTCTGAAACATAAAACTTAAACGCAAATAAGTTATGTCCGAAACATAAAACATAAAACATAACATATGAATATCAAATGATATCATCATACTGATAAATGAGCATAAATGCTCAAGTTAATGCCCCACTAGTCTCTGCATCCAACTTCTGCACGAATATATCAAGATCAACTATGTCACCATCTGAATCAGAATCACTTGGATTCTCAAATATGCTAAGTGGCACATCAACTTTTAACACGAAACCATAAACTAAAAGGGGCGGTGAGGGGACATGAGGGGGTGTGAGGGAAACATCCCCTAGAAGTCCCCAAGACCCCGGAGTGCGAGGGGGCGAAGAATCTAGACCCCTAGGTGGGGGGGGCGAGACCCCGTGTAACACTGGTTTATGGTGGTGGTGGAGCAAAAAAGAGCTCAAATAGAGCTGAAATTTTTCACATAAAAAGGACTGTGGGCTTGACTAATGGTTCCATTTAAAAAATGATATCTAGACAGAGAATAAGTGTAGCATGTAAACATGCATTGAAAATCCATCTGAGTTTGCATTGTATTACTTATGATGGATTCAAATTTGGGTTTCAAAATGCCAGGTTATGGCATGATTTTGTCGAGAAACCCTTAGTTGGATTCTTATGTTGGTTTAATTTATATTTTAAGTTTGTTTTGCAGTCTTTGGGTGATAGTAACTCATGAACTAGGTTACCAATGTGTAACAATCATATTTCAAGAATAAATTTGTGATTTTTTTATATTATTATTATTATCTATTAGCTACGAGTATTAACACCTAATGCCTAGAATTTTGACATCTTGATAGCATGGATAATTTTGAAAATGTTTCTAGTAATGTTAACATAATAACTATCATTACGTGTCTTCACTTTTGTCACCATAATAGACCTGTGATATGGAATCATCACACAACTTCATATGCTATGTCCCAACAAGTTCAAACTGGTTGAACCTATCTCATAGTGTGGTTATTAAGGACAAGTTGCTTGGTATATAACTCGATAGCATAGACCGCGTTGTAGTTCTAAAAAGAATCCTCAAGTGTCAAAAAAACTTCACAATATGTTCTACTATAAAGCCTTTTGGGATACCTGAAATAATATATGTATCATCGATGAATTTTAAAGTATGACAAGATCCAGAGGGAAAGGAAATCAATGGAAGAGTGATCCACCAATGAGAACCTAGAATTTAGCATCAGATGAGTTAGAGTCTAGGAAATTGAAACCCTATATTTTTAATTAGTGATGAAGGACATCACATAGGTAATTATATTTTCATGTAGAATAATCTGTTAATTCAAATTTAAACTACATAATATGAAAGGCATACCATAAATTTTTCCACGTAAGTCCAAACAACCTATAAAACGGGAAAACCTTCTTTTTCCATGGGAAATAATTTACTTTCCTTTTTCAAGATAATCTAAATCACAAAAAATATGAACTATACTGCACACATTCTTGGATAATGTGAAAGTGGAAAAGGAATACCCTACACAAGTGATGCACACATGTACATTTGAACACTAATAGATTTTTGTAGTTGAAATGCAATGCTTGTTTTCATTTAAATGTAGGTTTTTTAAAGTAGGGAGAAATAATGGCTGCCAAATTAATAATCATTTCTTTGGGAAAAATTTAAATCTTGTATTGGGCGATGAATATAATAGAGGGTATTGAATCTTGATTCTTGACATCTAGAGAGAACCCTACAGCCTAACACAATCCAATGGAATTGACCAAAAAAACCCAAATAGAGTCAACCCTACTATAGGAGGAAGGGCCTGCAGTAAGAACTTACCATTTTGCAAGAGCCGAGGGTGAATGTTGTTCTGTAAGAGCTGAGGCGATCATCAGTTTCCTGGAAGAGCCGAGGGCGATCGCCGAGGGGCGCAGCGCCGAGGGAAAATGCTGCCCGCTGGCGACTGCCGTTCGAAAGAGATGAGGGCGAATCCAGGGCGACGTCGTTTCCGCAAGAGCTCGGCGAATGCCGAGGGCGAATGTCGTTTCGTTAAAGAGCTCGTGGCGAATACCGAAGGCGAATGTCGTTCTCGCAAGAGCCGAGGGCGGGCCGCCGAGGGCGAATGGTGTTCGCAAGAGCGGAGGGCGAAATGCGCGCGTGATATCGTACGTTAATGTAGCACACATGTTATTTGAACACTAATGATTTTTGTAACTTGAAATGCAATGCTTGTTTTCATTCAAATGTAGGGTTTTTAAAGCAGGGAGAAATAATGGCCGCCAAATTAATAAGCGTTTCTTTGGGAAAATTTAAATCTTGTATTGGGTGATGAAGATAATAGAGGGTATTGAATCTTGATTCTTGACATCTATAGAGAACCCTACATCCTAACACAATCCAATGGAATTAACTTTAAAACCCAACAGAGTCAACCCTACTATGGGAGGAAGGCCGCAAAGAAGAACTTACCATTTTGTAAAGAGCCGAGGCGAATGCCGTTCGCAAGAGCTGAGGGCGAACGCTGAGGGCGAATGCTGAGGGAAAATGCTGTTCTGCAAGAGCCGAGCGCGAATGCTGAGGGCAAATGCTGTTCTGCAAGAGCAGAGGGTGAATGTGCGCGTGATATCAAACATTAATGTAGCTATTGTGACAAATACGAAACAATAAAATCATTTTTATGTAGCGCGCATATAAGTTTCGATTTTATGTAGCACGCATATAAGTTTGGTATTTTTATGTAGCGCAAAAATAACTGTCGTTATACCGATGGCGGAAAAGGCGTTGCTATTACGACGGGTGCCTCCAAACATCGCAATGGCGACACCTAGACATTGTGTCGCAGTTGCGACGTTTAGAGTCATCTCAATACCGACGCTTTGGGCCATGGTGTCGCAATTGGCACGTTCCTTTTAAATGTCGAACGTTGTGATCGTTCAGTGTCAGACAGACACTTTTCTGGCGTACGCGTATAGCGACGGTATTGGGCGGGATGGAAAAAATTTGGGAAAATTTCCGACATTTGGTCAAAAGCGTCGGAAACAGGTGTCGGAATTTCCGCCAAATGTAGTAGTGAATTAATGAGGGCCGCAGGGTTGAAAATTAGTTCAAGTCGATGATATGTGCAATCTTGCGACCTAGCGACCTAGGGGTTGCATGATCGCGATTCTTATGTTTTAGACTCTCATGCGACCTTGCGACTTCGCGACCTAAAGGGGTCACAAGGTCTCAAGGTCGCAAACATTTGGTTTAATCAGCTCTGTGACTTTGCGACTTGGCATCCTAAAAGAGTGGACTTGAATTAGCCTCTATCTTTTACCAAAGGTTAGGGGCTCAAAAGTTTGAAAGGGGGTAAAAATTTTGGAGGATGTTGTATCGGCTACAACAAATGGCGATTCACTGGTAGGGCCCAGGATCTCTGTCGGTGCTTCATCTTGAGGGGGGCAGGGGGCTTAGCATGTTGTTCCTTTCACCTCGTGGGTCCCACTACTTTCATCTTCGGGCCTTGTGCGTTTGCTCCACCTGTCTGCATGTCCCAGGGTGCTGGTCCACCATGTTTTCATTCCTGGAGACCGAACGGAAAAGGTTGTAGTAGCCTTAGGGATTTCCAGGATACAGTATAGTTACTTTGTCCTCATTGTGTTTCTCCACTGCTAGCGAACCTGGTGGTTCCGGCGGAGTCACTGCCTAGGATTCACGAACGTTACTCCGCTGCCAGCGAGCCTGGTCAGTACCCCAGCGGAGTCATCATATCGCCTCTCTGCGCAGGAAGCCTTTCTCAATCCTTTACCCTTTATTCATGTGCTAATTGCACTTATTTAAATGTGCTCAGGGCACTTATTTGACTGTGCTCAAGGAACTTATTTGACTGTGGCAATTATTGCCTGGGCGGATGAGGGATCCCGACTTATTTTTCTTGCAAGAGAGGTTGCTCCTGGTCTATATGAGGGCTTTTGGGTTTTCTCGTATATCCTTTCGTTTCCTGAGGTTTTATCTGGCCCCTTTCCGTCTAGTGACCGATTACACCGAAACTTTCTTTTGTATAGCAGTCCCTTGGGCCAGCATACTAGGTAAGCTACATGAGCTTGGTTCCTGGGACTTGGTCATGTTTCCCCATTGGGTGCCTATCACAGGCAAGCTCATGCCAATTTTTGCGTTCCAGGGGCAATTCTTCACCAGCATAGATTCTGGCACAGCATGCCAATTGAGTAACTTCTACATCTCTCCTTTAACTTGAGGTGCCAAAGGGAAAGGGCCAATGAGAGCCTACTTGAAACAAGCAGTTTATTGAAAACATAAACAACCAAAAACAACCAAAAAAAAAAACAAAACTATGATACAGAGTATGGTGATGGCCCCTTGGGGTTGTCAAGTGAAATAGTGTTTAAGGTCGTGCTCGTTTACCGAGAGGACCTCAATCCTCCCTTCAAGGGTCTGTAGCCTGTAAGTGTGGGAGCCGACCTTTTCTTTAATTTGGAAGGGATCTGTCCACAGGGCCTGGAATTTGGAGTGTTTCTCTTTATCCTTGTGAGCTTTGTCCCATTTGAGGACAAGGTCACCTACTTCAAAAGACTTGTTTCCGGCAGACTTCTTTTCGAACCATCGTTTTATTCAACTTTGGTGGATGGTGAACTTTTCCTGGGTTTTTAGCCTTTCCTCCTCCAGCTTCAACAATGTGTCTATTCGAGCTTGTAAGGCAGGGCAAGGAGTGCCATTAGTTTCTTGAGATAATTGAACGGCTGGGAGAGACAAGTTGGGAGGAAGGATAGCCTCTTTGTTGTACACAAGAAAAAATGGGGAGATGCCCAAAGATGATTTGGGTGTGACCCGATCAACCCATAGGGAATTTTGGAGTGCGTTATGCCAATTTTGTTGTTGGGACAACAGAGTCTTTTTGATGATGCGGATGAGGTTCTTATTGGTTGACTTGGCTAACCCATTTCCTTGAGGGTAATAGTTGGCAGAGTGTTTGAGCACTATACCATTTTCTAGAGAAAACTCATATAATTTAAATGATGAAAAATATGTTGTGTTATCAAAAACAAGGGAGGTTGGAACGCCAAAACTGGTCATGATGTGTTGAGTGATGAAATCTATTACCTCTCGATCGTTGATTTGACACAATGGTATTACTTCAACCCACCTTGTGAAGTATTCCGTAGCTGTGAGGATGTATCTATGTTGCTTGGAAGAGTGTGGCAAGATTTCCCCAATCACGTCAAGTCTGTAGGTTTTAACCCTGAACAGAAATTATCTACACACGAATCTTATAACGGAAAATAAACAATAGCGAGAGCATAAAACATAAAATAGATAAACACAGAGATTTTCCCCTAGATCCCAAAACGGGACGACCAGATTGATTTTTCATATATTCCTTTTAGTGTTACAATATATATATATATATGCCGAAGCATACATAAATCCTAATCCATTAACCCCGGATTAGAACATAACCGTAGTTCCCTTGAACGGATCTAAAAAAAATACCAGGGGCCAAAAACCATCGTACCCCAAAATCATGTGCAAAGCCATGCACAAAATGATGGGTGCGGACCACCCACCGAAAATTAAGGACCAAAAAATTTTTGTCGGGCCACTGCCCCAGACCCCAACAGGGGGGGCTATTGCCCTCCTTCTTACCCCCCCATGCGTGATTTGTCCTAGAAAGAATATAACACATACCCAACAACATCTACATCTCGAAGTTGAACGACCGAAATTTGTTCCTATGTTGGTAACCCTACACTCTATTGTAGCCATTGAGTCTTCAATATCACATAGTCAACCACCTATAATTTACTTTGGGCCTGACGGTGAAATACTTCCCCTTGGTTTGATTTTGATTGAATAAATCCCATAAGACGAGACACCTTTAACTCCAACTCATTTTGGGGAGGATCTTTACCTGTATGAGTCTTTTCCCCAATCACCACCCTCTGCTTTTATTGATCCTGTTACTATTCAAAATCTCGTTGATCCAAAAGGGTATACATTTGGTCAAGTAACCATTCCTGAACTAACATATTCGGTTGGGCCATCTATTCCAATTACATCAGTACCTACCCTCGCTACCCCGTCGATGTTTACAACTTCACCAAAGTCATATTTTCATGGTGGCCATTTGGTCCCATCAGGTTATAAATCTTTATCTGGAATTTTCTCTAGCACATCTTCAAACCTATGGACTTCACCAATGTCATCATTTGGTATTCTAACTCGTAAATCTATAGTGAGTACTGAATGTCTTTATCCTACCCGAAAACCATGTGCAAAACCATGCACAAAACCATGCACAAAACCATGGGCGCGGACTACCCATTGGAAATTAAGGACCAAAAAAAATTTCGTCGGGGCGCTGCCCCAGACCCCTTACGCCCAGTGCAAAGGGGGGGTTATCGCCCCCCCTCTTACCCCCCCACGCGTGCTTATTCGTGGAAAGAATATAACACATACCCAACATTCTCCCACTTGTTGTTTTCTTTCCACAGGGGGCCACAGGAGAGCTTAGTCATTGGGCCAATTCTTCAACACCCATTGTTTCTCTACACCAAGAGAACTTCTGAGTGCTCACAGACTTCGTCAATGCATCTGCAACATTCTTCAAAGTGTCCACCTTTACCAGCAACACCCTTTTAGCCTCAAACATATCTCTAACAAAGTGATATTGAACATCAATGTGCTTTGTCTTTGAATGATAAGCAGGGTTCTTAGCCAAGAAAATTGCACTTTGGCTATCACAATATATCCTTATAGCTTGTTGTACCAACCCCATACTTGAACACAATCTCTGCAACCAAATTGCTTCCTTTCTTGCATGAGTGGTTGCTATGTATTCTGCCTTTGTAGTTGAAAGAGCCACTACAGACTGTCTTTTACTCATCCAACTGATTGCGCCTCCAAATAGGCTAAACACATACCCACTTGTAGATCTTCTTTGGTCCAGATCTCCAGCCTAGTCCGCATCAACAAAACCACGAATGTCCAACATTCTTTCCAATCCTGGTCTTCCCTGGTAGCACAAGACATAATCACTAGTGCCACGTAAATATCTGAAAACCCGCTTCACTGTTGTCCAATGCTCCTTCCCCGGGTTTGACATAAACCTGCTCAATACTCCCACTGCATGTGCAATGTCTGGTCTAGTACAGACCATTGCATACATCAGGCTACCCACTGCACTTGCATATGGAACACGGGACATATACTCCTCTTCTTCTTGTGTCTTGGGACACTGTTCAACAGATAGCTTTACACCTACAAGAATTGGAACATTCACCGGTTTACTATCCTGCATATTGAACCTCTGCAATATAGTCTCGACATACTTCCTCTGGTTTAACCAGAGCTTCCTCTTTACCCGATCTCTCTTAATTTCCATGCCCAAAATATAGTTTGCAGCACCAAGATCCTTCATGTCGAATTTGGAGAACAGTTGGGTCTTCAAATCTTGGATAATTTCTTTGTCATTTCCAATCAACAACATATCGTCCACATACAAGACCAAATAAATAACATGGTCACCAATTAATTTAAAATAAACACAGTGATCCTCCTTGCTTCTGGTGAAGCCAAGTCCCCGTATATAGGTATCAAATTTCTGATACCACATCCTTGGTGACCGTTTTAACCCATACAGAGACTTCTTCAACCTGCATACCAGTTCTTTCTTACCCTTCACCATAAAGCCTTCAGGTTGCTTCATGTAGATCTCCTCTTCTAGACCCCCGTGAAGAAATGTTGTCTTCACATCCATCTATTCTATCTCAAAATCAAATGCAGCAGCAACAGATAAAAGTAATCTAATAGAAGTAACTTTGGCAACAGGAGAAAAAATATCACCAAAATCAATTCCCGGCATCTGGGAATAACCTTTTTCTACCAACTGAGCTTTGTATTTCTCCACCTTGCCTTCTACATTCATATTATTTTTAAACACCCATTTTCTCCTGATGGGCTTCCTTCTAGCCGGCAACTCCACCAGATCCCATGCCTCATTTTTGTGCAAGGATTCCATTTCATCAACCATGGCCTCCTTCCAGAGTTTTCCATCCTCTGAATATATTGCCTCCCTGACAGTTCTGGGATCATCTTCAGTTATAGTTAAGGTAAAATTTAAACAGAAAGAAGATGGACTATACCTTTCTGGTTGTCTTCTTTCCCGAGTTGATCTTCTCACAGCTGGAGTTTGTGGCTCTTCCCCTTCTGAGTCTTCTTCTGTTGTAGAGTCTGATTCATCCTCCTTTAGCTCAAACTATATCTTCTCAGATTCCTTTGGTATGAATTCATGTTTAACAACATCTTTCACCTCTCTAAACACCACATCTCGGTTGTACACAACCTTCCTTGTTTCCGGGTTCCAAAGCTTGTAACCTTTTAAACCATCCTTATACCCAATAAAGATGCACCTTTCAGATTTATTATCCAACTTGGTCCTTTTCGCCTTTGGAACATGTACATATGCATCACATCCAAATACCCTTAGATGTGAAAGAGAGATTTTCTTACCAGTCCATACCTCATGTGGAGTCTTATCCTCCAACGCTGATGAAGGTGATATGTTAACTAAGTAACATGCAGTCTCCACTGCCTCTGCCCAGAATTCTTGTCCTAACCCAGTACCACTGAGCATGCTTCTTGCCTTTTCCATCAGTGTTCTATTCATTCTTTTTGCAACTCCATTTTGCTGAGGTGTGTATGGAGTAGTCTTCTGTCGTGCTATACCACACTTCTTACAGAACTCTTCAAATTCCTTCTTGCAGAACTCCCCACCATTATCTGTCCTCAGCGCCTTTATCTTCTTCTCTATCTGGTTTTCCACCAAAGCATTAAATTCTTTAAATCTGTCAAAGACTTCAGATTTCTTCCTCAAGAAATATATCCATGTATTCCTTGAGAAGTCATCTATGAATGAAACATAGTACACAGAATTTCCCAGTGATGGAATCGACACAGGTCCAAACACATCACTGTGCACAAGTTCTAATATCTTGTTCGCCCTCTTAGCACCAGAAGGAAAACTCACCCGATTCTGCTTCCCATATACACAGTGTTCACAGAAATCTAAATCCAGAGAGCAATTAGACATACCTTCTACCATACCATTTCCATGCAGTATCTGAAGGCCCTTCTCTCCAATATATCCAAGCCTTTGATGCCATAGCATGGTCTTTTCTCCAGAGACAGCTAGGCTTTCCGCTCCACTTTCAAGAACCACAGAACTGTTACACCCATCAATAATAGTTCTACCTTGTAGCTTGTATAGAGTTCCAGTCCGAACTCCCCACATTAATACCAGTGCTCCCCGAACCATCTTGCAGGCATCTTTCTCGAACATTGTTTTTACACCTGCATCATCCATCTTGCTTATAGAAATCATATTTATGGCCAATGCAGAAAAATGCAGAACAACAGGAAGTGTTCTAATCCTTCCACCTTGCAGCTTCAACTTGACCTTTCCATTTCTGACGATTCTAGCCTTCCTATCATCCCCTAGGAAGACATCACCACCATCATATTTCTCATACTCGCAGAACCACTCCCGATGGGGAGTGAAGTGAAAGGATGCACCTGAGTCAATCAACCATGACTAATAATCTACATGTGTATTTGAAGAAGAAGCCAAATACACATCCCCACCTTCATCCGAGGTGGTTTTTGCCTCTGCAGAAGGAGCATCATCAGATCCCTTTCCTTTCTCAGGAGCTTTAGATCTGCACTCCCTTTTGTAGTGCCCTTCCTTTTCGCATTTCCAGCATACCTTTACAAACTTTCCAGAAGTTTTAGATCTCCCTCTAGATTTGGATCTCCCACTTGAAACCTTATTCTTGTTTCTGTTTTGGGACCTTCCTCGTACAGATAAGGCATCTCCATTATGGCCCTCCGTATTTCTCCGTCTCGTTTCCTCCGACAATAAGGCTGAGAGAATGTCATCAAAATTCAAGGTATTTATATTACTACCTATTGCAATAACCAGACTGTCCCACGAGTCTGGTAGAGAACACAAAAAACTGATGCACTTATCTTCATCTAAGATTTTAATATCAATAGATGACAGCTGACTTACCACAATATTGAAGGCGTTCAGATGCTCTGTCACCGAGTCTCCATCCTTCATCCTCAAGTTATACATCTTTTTCTGCAGGAACAACTTATTCACCAGAGACTTAGATTGGTACAAAGTCCCAAGTTTTTCCCACAAATTCTTCGTCGTAGCTTCCCCAGATACATTCAACAATACTGAATTTGAGACACACAACTGTATTTTTCTCTTAGCCTTCCAATCCAGTCGCTTCCAGTCTTCATCTGACATTTCCGTTGGTTTAATACCTTGATCTACCACGATCCACTGATCTTTATCCACCAGCAGATCCTCCATCTTGAGCTTCCATAACTCAAAACTCTGAAAATTAAATTTCTTGATCTCTATCTTCCCGCCGCTCGCCATCTTCTTTCACCGCAAGAATCAATCCCGCAGATCTCCCACTGAACAGGGTCTACCTCAAGCCCAAGAAAAAAAGCCTCAGCAGCAAAGGCATCCCATTGAAGCCAAAACAGCTCTGATACCAAATGTAGGTTTTAACCCTGAACAGAAATTATCTACACACAAATATTATAACATAAAATAAAAAATAGCAAGAGCATAAAACATAAAACAGATAAACAAATATATTTTCCCCTGATCCCAAATCAAGACAACCGGCTTGATTTTTCATTATATTCCTTTTAGTGTTACAACACATATATATACATGCCGAATCATACATGAACCCTAATCCATTAACCCTGGATTAGAACATAACCGTAGTTCCCTTGACCGGATCTACAAAAAATACCAGGGGTCGAAAACCATCGTACCCCAAAACCATGTGAAAAACCATGCACAAAAACATGGGCGCGGACTACCCACCGGAAATTAAGGACCAAAAAACCATGGGCGTGTGCTTAGTCATGGAAAGAATATAACACATACCCAACAAATTCCCCACTGCTGAAAACGTTCTTCCACCGCAACGGACTGCAACGAGGCAGACGATCGTATTTCCCTGTTGGCAAACTTTTGGCATTGTGGGCATTTCCGAACATAAGCGTGTGCATATTTAAATAGAGTAGGCCAATAGAAACCGGTGCGCATGATATTGTGAGCAGTGGTGTCCCATGCATAGTGCCCACTGGCTGGACCATCATGGAGTTCTTTCAAAACTATATGTGCCTCATCATACTGCAAACAGCATAGCATAACTCCGTTGTGGTGTTTATGGAACAACTTACCCTGCACTAGCTGGTAGGATGCAGCTTTCAGTCTTATCGCACATTTTGGCTGAGCAGTTAAAGTGGGGTTCATGATACTGTGGCTCAGATATTGCTGAAGATCAACGTACCACGAGGAGGTATTCTGTCAGGATATACTATCAGTTTGATACATGTCGATTTCGTGTTCCCAACTCTCTTCTTCACTGCCTCACGAGTCTGCGGCTTCTACGGCCATCCGGCATAACCCTTGGCCCTTTATAGTGTGTGCTGGTTTGAATTCCAAGTCATACTCTTGAAGGCAAGTCATCCAGTTTCCTCGTCTCTCGCCTAGCTCTGGTTGTACGAAAAGTGAGCAAACAACTGCGTGAGGTACGAACACTATGACGTGACTCTTCAAAAGATATGGCCTGAAGTGTTTGACTGCCTTGTACACCGTGTAAGCTTGCTTGTCAATATCTAGATAATTCAGCTTGACACCTTACAACCCTGCGCTCATGAATGATATGGGTTTTTCATCGATGTTGCCATCTTTTTGAGTGAGGACGGCCGCGAGAGATGAATCTGAGGCAAAGGTGTACAAGATAAATCCTTTGCTGAAATCCGGACTAAGAAGGGCAGGTGCCTTTGCGATGGCCTTCTTGATGTTATTGAACGTTTATTTCCCGGGAGAATTCCATTTGAAGTTTGTGTTCTTATTGATCATACCTTGCAAAGGTTTCACTATTTGGGCGAAATCTGATATGAATTTTCCCACGAAGTTGATTTTCCCGAGGAAAGACTGCATGGTCTTCTTTCCACTTGGGGGAGGAATCTGGGCGATGACTTTTGCACATTCTAGATCCACTACTATTCCGTCCTGGGTTATGATGTGCCCTTCTTCGGGTTTAGTGAGATCCCGTATTTTCGGCACCTTTCAAAAATCTGCTTGAGGTGATGTAAATGGTCATGTCTACGGTTTGAAAATACGGTGACGTCGTCAAGGTATACTACCACGCTTTGTCCTATGAGGCCTCGGAAGGAGATGTCCATGGTGCTCTGGAAGGTTGTGACAGCATTGATCACACCAAAGGGCATGCGTCTAAATGTGAAAGTCCCCCATTTAGTTTTGAATGTGGTTTTCAGCCAGTCGGGTTCAGCCACTAGTACTTCGTTATAACCTGAAAAACCATCCAATAAAGAGAACATTTCTGATCCCAATACAGATTAAAGGATTTTCTCCATATGGGGCATCGGGTAGTTGTCCTTGTCCGAAGCTCTGTTCAAATTTTGGAAGTGTACGCATAAATGGATTTCGCCAAATTTCTTACGAACTGGGACCAAATTTGACACCCAGATTGAATGCCGGACTTTTAAAATTATATGCGCATCCAAGAGTTTCTTCAGTTCCTTTTGTATCATCGGCTCTAACGTGGGGTGTACTTTTCTCAATTTCTGTTGGAATGGTTTCACTCCTTCTCTCATGGGTATCACGAGCTGGATGATCGACGTGTCATAAGTTCGTAGCTCAACATATGTCCAGGAAAATACATCTCGGTATTTCTTAAATAACTTAGTGAAAGATTTTCTCTCCTGAGGGGTGCATTCATTACCAAGATTGACGAATTTGGGTTCCTTCTCTGTCCCGAGGTTTATTTTTCGGTGCGCTAATGTGGAACTCTGCACCTTCGTGTTGGGGGGTCCTTGAAAACAATTTTGTAAGTCAAACAACTTTTCGAGCAGCAAAATCCCTTTGGGTATGGGATTTTCCTTACGATCCCCATGTTCCTTTTGCAAGGCTTGTTCATGATCCTCTTCTTCTATAACTGTGTCCTTGAACACGTCCATATTGAGCATGAAATCCAATACCTGTTGATCATCATTAAAAACATGAAGATTAGTGACATTGTCTGGTGCGGATGGCTTGTAAATAATTTCAATAGAAAATCCATCTCTAAGTGGGGTGAACTTAGTAGTGTTGAACCCTTAGTTAAACTGAGAGGGGGGGCGGGTGAATCAGTTTAACACATTCATGGACTTTTAAAACTTTCCTTTAAACTTATTTACACCTTCATTTCATGATCAACTTAATATTTGAGAAATCTTAATTTGTGAGCAGCAAGTATTAAGCAGATTAGATAATGTAGCAACAGTCTTAATATGTGAGTAGCAAGTATTAAGCAGATTAGATATACCATATAAGCACATAGACATCATGCACATAGACAACAGATATAAGTGGAAACCCATAAGGGATAAAACCACATCTTATTATTGTTGTGATGCAAAGGCAAGCTCCAACTTCCTCTCACCACTGATTTTCTGTAGGCTCCAACCTACAGGAGGCTCCTACCTCAATTCTGCAAGCTACAATTTGCAAGGAATCTCCAACTCCCATCTATTTTCTGCAGGCTACAACCTACAGGAGGCTCCTACCTCATCCAGCTACAACTGACATCTATCAAGCTACAACTTGATATGGAAGCACCAACTTCCTCACATTACAATAAAATCATATGCTGATTTACCTGGATATCAGCTCTGTTTTCCTCCTTCTTCACTGTTGTCCTCCAGCTTTCATATATGCCTTATATCATCTCTGGATCTTCACAACTTCTCTATCTTCTCCTCCTTCTTCTTACCCTCTCTTCCTTCTTTCTCCATTCTCTAACTTCTCTATGCATATCTATGTGATATCATTTATAGAGTTCACCTCATGATTGTTTGTATTCCACAGGGAATTCAAAATGAACAGCCAGGACTCTTTTACTTCTGCCTTCTCATTTCTTTGTCCAGCTCATCTAGAGGAATATAGCAATATGTACAAATTTCAGTTTTACAGTGGAGTTTTGTTTGCCTATGGAGACTTGCCTTTGCATCACAAACAATATAAAATAAAGAAAACTTTACATTTTCAGTTACAATAAGTATTTCTATTCAGCCCATTCATTTTTTGGCTCACTGTGAGTTTGTCTTTTCTGTTGTTGTAGTGTAACTGTTCTGCATATTCTCCTGTTTTCCATGGATGTAGAATGCATTTCCCAAATTATGTTCTAAATCTGACAGCTATTGTCATGTAACAGTTCTGCATAGTCTCCTATTCACTGCAATTGTGTATCTGCTGCATATATAACTGCTTTACAAGTTTAGCCCCAAATAAATCTCAAAGTCTGGCAATATTTACATGCGGAAGCTTTTCTTATTTTCTGAACTGGGCAATTTAAATAAATTCTGCATGCGGAAGCTTCTTCAATCAAAGGTTAGAACCTCATTATGAACCTGCTATTCTAACTCCATGAAATGGATATTGATATCTCAAATTCGGAGTCAAACCCATAGGATAAACCCATATATGCTAATTTCCATTATACAAGTCTCGGCAGATAACTCAGGTTTTATAATTTAACCCCAGATTTTAATTCTGTTATGCAGAAGCTTTAATTTCTTTTTTGCTTCAAGCCTATGGTTAAAACCATATATTAACCCTGTTTTTAATGAGTACTCATAAGTGACTTCAAAACTCTTGCTTCGAAACCAAAAACAAATCTTTTGTCACAACATACCAATCCAATATACAATTGCATTACATGGCAGTCCAATTCCCTGAAGGTGTAACCTTAGTAACAAAAAAATGCTCTATATAACGATTGGGGTTGGACCCACCAATTCATACAACTCCAACCAGATATATGTTGAAACTCTTGTTATAATTCAACCTTGGAATAAACCATGGTTACTAACATAAACATTTGGTACCTTGTTAACTTCGATTAATCACTTTAAATAACTCTGAATGTATTTGGACTTTGGATAAAAAAATTCAATTGCCGACAATTGTCGTTTCGGGCCCACCACATATCATAACACTTACCAATTCATATTTGTAACAATATTCATATGTGCTCACTAGGCCGGGTCCATAATTCATTAACCCACCATTTATTACCAATAAACATTGGCCCGTAACATTTCCATGTTTCAACATTAAGCATCAAATATCAACTTCGACTTTGATTTAAACCGAAGTCAAAGATTTCTATATATTATAGCCCTCATTCCCACCTATTGACCATATGATCAAACCCTTACAAACAGTGTAAAATCCTGAACTTCAATTAACACTCAAGCCCCACAGGGTTTCATACCTTGCGTTAACATCCCCGCAGCTTCAAATGCGAACGCCCTTGGATCTTCCGCCTTCACCATCGAACAGAAATCACATTTTTATTGAACAAAACTTTAACTAGAAAAAATAATGTGAAATGGGTGGATTTGGAATACCGCCTGGGCCATTTGTCGATCAATGGGCACTATCGCGTTTTTTCCAGGAAAAAAACTTACCATTTATTTCTTTTGTAAAACCAATTTGTGGTTTCAAGAAACCACTCTCAATGTTCACCCGCTTATGGTTAAAACTCCCGGTTCCACATTCTATCCACGCGTAGTTCCACTTCTATCAAATCTCAAATCCACTTTAACTCCATGATTCTGCCATGCTACTTCACTGGTTATTAATTCCTTCTATAGGTCTCGACTTCCCATCTTTTCTGCTAGCATCTGCGTAACCATTTAATAAATTGTACCTCTATATTGACTCCATCGCTCCCGACAAATAGACTCGATGCAAAATTTAATAAGCATAGATGCAATATTTAAACTCCGAATTATTGAATCGGACCCATCAAAACAGAGTATTAGTAATCATGGATTACCATGCTGCACCCTTCATAAGAAAATATCAAAATCCATCGAAATTCTGTATTGAACCCTTTACAAAAGGAGTTACACACATTTAATAAAGAACGTATATTCAATTGGTTCGAATTAACACAATTTGTATATCATATAACCCAAAAAACGTCGTTTAGGGCCTCAAAACGGCTCCGGAAGTTCAGGACCCAAAAAACTGCTAAAAATAGTAAGTTGTGCCGAAACTTACAAACTGAAATAAATGCTGGTGGGGGTTCAAATGGACTTGATGGGTGGCCACCAATATCCACCTGGATTATTAATGCCCCAAAACGGCTCCGGGTGTGCAGGACCCGAAAACCTACTATAAATAGTAAGTTGTGCTGAAGCTGAAAAACTGAAAGAATTGATGTTGCGGGTCCAAATGGAATAGGTGGGAGGCCACCGATATCCACCTGGATCATTCCTCCCTCCTTAGGAAGCAATGGTCTCCATTGCGTTAAGTTCCTCCATGGGGGGGGGGGGAATTTTGCTGAACTTGGTGTTGGCAGCCGTGCTGGATGTAGATGTGCCACCGCTGGGCAGCCATTGAAGGATCTGAAAAAAAAAATTTGTTCATCATCGCGTTCCTCTGTTTCTCGAGGGCATCCTCGAGCAAGATTTTGACAGGATCTCCTGCTCCCTCGTCTTTCTTTCCTTCCGCCATGGGGGGTCGTCGGGGTTGCGAGGTCGAACTCCTTATACCCTGGCCGCATTGGGGACATGAAGAGAAAAACAGAGAAAGAGCAGACCCGCTCTGATACCACTGATCCGGATTTTATGCAGGAACGCAACAGAATACAGATATAACCATAGATACAGAGATGCAGCGGAAATAATGCTTCATTTTATTAATAAAAGAATAACTGCAATAAGCTTACAAACATAATGGAAACAAGCTAGGGCGCTGGTAGCGTATCTCTGAGAAGAGATGTGGCGTACGCAGGCCTCTGAACTGTGTTACATTGAGGCTCGTAGGCCTATTACAGACATAATGGAAATAAAAGAGATATGGTACTGGCAGCGTATCCCTGAGAAGAGATGTGGCAGCTACCAGCCCTTGAACTGTGTTACAATGCAGACATGATGGAGATGTGGCGAGCTAGGGCACTGGTAGCGCTTATCTCTGAGAAGAGATGTATCGGCTCCCAACCCCCTGAACTATCTTACAATGAGGCTCGAGGGCCTATTTATTGTTGAGAAACAATGTAGAATCCGAAACGTCCAAAACCCTAACCGTAGGAGATGAAGCGCCAAAACTGTGGGCACCCGTTTGGGTAAATTGGTGGTTCAACTTCCCGGGGGCATAACTTTGGCATACTATCTCCGTTTGACGCATATGATACATCATTAGAAAGCTCTATCCGAGGACTACAGCTGTCAGGACGAATTTGATCAACAAATTCGCTCGCGCTTTCATACCCAAAAAACGTCGTTTAGGGCCTCAAAACGGCTCCGGAAGTTCAGGACCCAAAAAACTGCTAAAAATAGTAAGTTGTGCCGAAACTTACAAACTGAAATAACTGCTGGTGGGGGTTCAAATGGCCTTGATGGGTGGCCACCAATATCCACCTGGATTATTAATGCCCCAAAACGGCTCCGGGTGTGCAGGACCCGAAAACCTGCTATAAATAGTAAGTTGTGCTGAAGCTGAAAAACTGAAAGAATTGATGCTGCGGGTCCAAATGGAATAGGTGGGAGGCCACCGATATCCACCTGGATCAATATACACAGTAATTAGTGCTTCTCCTTTGTTCTCCCTTGCCATCAATGACAATATTTCCAACAGTCTCCCCCTTTGGCATTGATGGAAATACTCCACCAATATTCCAATACTTCCCTCGGGACTTCCTCCTCCTTTCATTCTGAAAGGTGTGTTTTTTCTTCCTCTGCCTATCTTCTTTTGCTTGCTTTTCCTCCCCCTTTGACATCAATGGCAAAGAGTTGCATATTTCCTGGTGTGCTTTCTATCTCTTCATTTTCTCTCTCTGAGTTGAGTTTAAGCCTTCTTCTTCTGACTTTGTACCATGCTGCTCCAAACTGGTGTACAAGAGTTGTTGAGAGAACACTTTTGAGAATTATTGAACTTGTATATGCACAGTAAGTTGATACCATCCCAAAGCATAGACTCCTTGCACTTGTATAGAGTTTAGGTGATGATAGAACAACCATATATAATCAGAATTATACAATCACATATGCATCATTTGATCAATACTTAAATACTGAGAATGCTTCAAATATACTTCAGTCTCTAGTATGATCTTCATCAGAAATATATATCTATTGAGGAAGATTGTAGATGGAATATGTCTTCTTCTGCCAATATATATTTTATAGCTGTGGTTCACCTTTCCTACCTGTTGGTGGTGATATGAGCTACGATGCTAACAAGGATATTATACTTAATAGCTGAAAGGTCCTTGTTACTGATGTGATCAATGAATCAAACCAGAGCTTACAACTTATTGTGAGATTAGACGATATCTTTCAAACTAAGAGACCAAATGACTTTTCTGCTTGTACAATGTACTTTCAAAAAAACCCTTGAGGCTAGATACATTCAATGTATTGGTCAGTCTCACTTATCAACCATGCAAATTTATTTATGACATAAGGGGTTATGTATGTCAATGATCAATCTCTCTTTAATGGTGAAATATCAGCAAATCCTTTCTGCTGAAGTATGCTTTTTATGAATCAATAACAGACTTTTGAGCTTCAACTGACATAACTAATCCTTCATACTTTCGATACTTTAACTGTTCTATCATGATGATCTTCAGCAAAACATCTTCAAGTTGTTTAATTGAAATCTCAGCAAACAAACTTCACACAGTTTTATGAATGATCTTAAGGAAGAGGCCTTGAAGATATATATGTACTGACTTCAGGAAGGCATGCAGTTATGTATAGAAGTACATATTGCTTCAATGCTCAAGATAATTCTTCAAGTGTAAACAAAATAATGATCCTTTAGCATTGTTATTTACCTTTTCATGCTAAATGCAGATAACGCTGGAAATACTACCTTGATGTACTTTTGCCATAATCCTTTGATCCTGAGGACCTGTACCATACCGCTGCTTCAATGATAACACCTGGTATTCTGTTGATAGGCAAGATGCTTGTACCAAATACCAATTGATACTACTTTGATAAACCATGCAGAGATTTCACTTTAGCTCGCGCATGAACCCATAGTTAAGACAACCTTCATAGTTTCTATTGTTGAGCTTTCCACTGTTCACACCAACAATCATCAATACACTGAATTTGATCTTGGCATCTTTAACCATTTTTCTTATTCTGTCATTCTATTCAAAGGAATTCCATTGCATGTTCCTTTCTAGGACTGTTCCAGAATCATTGCTGCTTTATATTCAATTCAATTGTTCTAACATAATGATCTTCGGGAAAACATCTTCAATTTCTTTACTTGGAATCTTCATGGGCAGATCACTCAGAAATTTATTACTCACTTAATTGCATTCCTCCAAGGGGAATTTTCATAGATGAATGATGTAATGACATAATGATGATAGGTACTTCTCTTACTCATCCTTCTTATTGTGATTAATTGTTAATTCTAGCAGTATGACGCACACTGTGATCATCCTTTATGGGTTTTTCCAGTTTTGTAGCTCGAAACATAATTTTTATGATTTTAACCATTCATCACTTAATGTGGTGGTGTCTTCTTAGCTTACATGTTCATGGATGATGTTCCCCCTACCATCATGGCTTCTTGTTGTAATCTGTCAGCTATTGAATGCTTCAGATAATCTTCTTCCTCTATAGTTCTCTGTTAGAGAAATTTTCCTTTCCCTTCCTGATCTTATAGCTGCTCTCATTCCAAGGAGCTCTTCTTAGACTAATTTTGTGGGGACTATTTATGAACTGCTCTCCCCATGGGATGTTGCTTCATATCTATCACTGGTTGGATATTTGCATTTCTTCCTAGAGAAGCTCCCCCTGAGACTATGATGGATTCATTATGTTATTGAGGTAAAAGGCTCCCCTTTTCTCTTTTCCTTCCATACTTTATTGGGGTTCTTCATAATGTCTGCACTTCTTTTTGATTCATAGTTTTGTTTGATTTGTTTAGGTTCCATCATCTGTCTAGAGTTCCTTAATGTATATGGAAGTTTACAGTATTTTGCTTTGTGACCAAGCTTGAGGCATACATAACATCTTATTTTACCAAGGGACGTTTGAGCTGATGTATAATATTTTGTTCCCCTTTTTTAACACAATTTACATTCAACAGATTTATGTCCAAATTCATTGCATGCATAACATTAGCCATGGAAATGATTTGTATACCTAGTGAAAGATTGTCTTTTCCATTTGCTTGCTTGAGGGATTCTTCTCATTTTCTGCATCCTTTGCTGGTTGGACTGGTTTTGCTTTGTCTTACAATATGCTGCAATATGTCCAAGTTTGTGGTAGGAAAAACAAGTGATACTTCTCATAGGAGGAAAGAACCTTCTTTGACATCTTGCAAATTTATTCAATTCATATTCAAGAGTGTATGACCCTTTTTCCACTGACTGTTTCATCCTCTCATTCTCTTTCCTTTCATGTTGCTGCTTGTTTCTGTTTGTTTCTTTTCAAATCATGTTCTTGCTGGCTTCTACTTCTGTAGGAATATTTTGAGTTGCTTCATTATCCTTTACAGCTTTTACAAAAATGATATTCTTGTTATCTTCTACCTTGGACTTACTGGTTTCTCCTTCATATCCTATCCCAACCTTTATGAGAGGAGACCTATGAGCATTTAGAATCTTGTCCAACTATTCAGAGCTTGTCATTAGAGGAGTATTCATTAATAATTCTCTTTGGGATTTTTCTAATTTCTTCCTCAGGCACACTACTTCTTCTTCCAATTTATCTTGCTTCTGAATTTTATCCTTTATTTGTTTTAGTAGATTGTCTTCTACTTTCCTTGCTTCTTCAAGGTGTGTCTTCAGATCAACAATTTCTTTCTTATCTTCATATTCTGTCTCATCACATATTTGCACCAATGCCTTAAGGTCTTTGTTTTCATTCTTCAATCTTTCTATTTCAGTCAAGGCAATGTCAAGTTTGGTTTTTTCTTTCACTATAATTTCTTCATGGAACTTACTTCCATTCACACTAGCAGGTACCTCATTTGATTGAAAATTTTCCTGTTGACATGAATTTTTCTTCTTCTTAATTCTCTTCTCCTTCTTGACAATGCAGCCACTAGTGTCTCCTTCATGCATGAAATGCAATCTATCCCAGATTTCTTTTGCAGAGGTTAGATCCATTATTAAATCAAGATCCTTGTTATTGTAGAAATTTGAATAACTGATATGTTATCCACCAAGGTTCTCTTGATCACACACTATTTGACTTCATGCACAATATATAATTTCTTCTACCATTGATCATTGCATGCAGAAATAAAATCAATTGCATGCACACATTAAAGCCATAAAAATTCACACATATGAACACAGTATGTAATGGGAAAGCTTAAAGCTGAAAACCCCCAACTATCTGTATATTATATATGTCATAGAGATTATGTAACAATCATAATAAAAATCTCCTCACAAGCTCTCAGTACAATCTCCAATTGCTACACACTATTCAGGCCCGATCTTGCAAATCCATGCACTGATCTTTGCCAACCTTTAGCCTGCCTCTATTGCGCAATCACTGCTGAAGAATGCCTCTTGATGAGTTTGAATTACCCCAGCCTTGCTCACGTAGTCTTTATAGGCATCTCTACTAAGTGTTGGATGCAAACCATGCATCACTTATAGTCACAACTGATAGTCATACTTGCCCTTTCACCTATCTCTACACTGGTCTCCACTGAAACTGTCCATGCACTGAAGTTAACTGATGTATTCTTTAGTTGATTAATGAGTTTATAATTAGTGAATTAATTAATAATTAATTCACACCACTCTCACTAATTGTATCAATCAATTAAACTATATACAAATAGCTCAACTATGTTTAGATTAGTTAAAATGAACACAACTCCATTAACTTCCTCAATCAACTCCACCAAACTCTGTCACATGAGTTCTAACTGAAGTATCCATGCAATAGCTCCACTTAACCCTTAGGAATAGCGTAATTCCTTCCGTCAGCTCCTATGCCACATCTGTGCACTTAACTGAAGTGCTCCAAGAGAATAAGATAATGTTTAGAGTCCAAATATTATTAAGAGCTAATAATACTCGACATATCTATTTTTAGACTGGAAATCTAAAAATAGATTCCACCCAATATGTCTAAAAATAGAAGTCCATATATTTTTCCAACTTGACCAACCATCCACAAATAGCATCCCACAACTCATAGAATATGATCGACATGTCTAAAAATAGACATAGTCTAAAAATAGACTTTGCGACAAAAATCACCTGTGTGGCCCCCACCTAGTTTTGGTGATCACTTTCCAACTAGGATCAGGAATGATGTTTCAGGATGCCTCCTTCATTGTTTCTTGTTGCAATCTTCAACAGTTATGAAGACTGTTATATATCACACAATTTGCCTTGGCATTCTGCTGTTGTTCTTGCAAAGAGGGAGAGTTTGTGCAGTAACCATCACATACAAGATTCCATACCTCAGGTTCATAAGCCATTAATTCTATTTTAACCTTATCTCTCCATTCAGAAAATTTTGTTGTATTTAGCACAGGTACATTTTGATAGTCCATGACTCAACCAGATCTCCTTCAAGCTATTAGGCTTACACCAAAGGAACCAGCTCCGATACCAATTGTTGAACCCTTAGTTAAACTGAGAGGGGGGGGGTTGAATCAGTTTAACACATTCATGAACTTTTAAAGCTTTCCTTTAAACTTATTTACACCTTCATTTCATGATCAACTTA
This sequence comes from Pinus albicaulis, assembly GCA_034641835.2. Lineage (NCBI taxonomy): Eukaryota > Viridiplantae > Streptophyta > Pinopsida > Pinales > Pinaceae > Pinus > Pinus albicaulis. The sequence continues at coordinate 356,491,218 of CM076580.1, forward strand.
ATATTTGAGCAATCTTAATTTGTGAGCAGCAAGTATTAAGCATATTAGATAATGTAACAGCGGTCTTAATATGTGAGTAGCAAGTATTAAGCAAATTATATATACCATATCAACACATAGACATCATGCACATAGACAGCAGATATAAGTGGAAACCCATAAGGGATAAAACCACATCTTATTATTGTTGTGATGCAAAGGCAAGCTCCAACTTCCTCTCACCACTGATTTTCTGTAGGTTCCAACCTACAAGAGGCTCCTACCTCAATTCTGCAAGCTACAACTTGCAAGGAAGCTTCAACTCCCATCTATTTTCTGCAGGCTACAACCTACAGTAGGCTCCTACCTCAGCCAGCTACAACTGACATATATCAAGCTACAAATTGATATGGAAGCACCAACTTCCTCACATTACAATAAAATCATATGCTGATTTACCTGGATATCAGCTCTGTTTTCCTCCTTCTTCACTTCTGTCCTCCAGCTTTCATATCTGCCTTATATCATCCCTGGATCTTCACAGCTTCTCTATCTGCTCCTCCTTCTTCTTACCCTCTCTTCCTCATTTCTCCATTCTCTAACCTCTCTATGCATATCCATGTGATATCATTTATAGAGTTCACCTCATGACTATTTGTATTCCACATGTAATTCAAAATGAACAGCCAAGACTCTTTGACTTCTGCCTTCTCATTTCTTTGTCCAGCTCATCCAGAGGAATATAGCAATATGCACAAATTTCAATTTTACAGTGGAGTTTTGTTTGCCTACGGAGACTTTCCTTTGCATCACAAACAATATAAAATAAATAAAAATTTACATTTTCAGTTACAATAAGTATTTCTATTCAGCCCATTCAGTTTTTGGCTCACTGTGAGTTTGTCTTTTCTACTGTTGTAGTGTAACTGTTTTGCATATTCTCCTGTTTTCCATGCATGTCGAATGCATTTCCCAAATTATGTTCTAAATCTGATAGCTGTTGTCATGTAACAGTTCTGCATACTCTCCTGTTCACTGCAATTGTGTATCTATTGCATATATAACTGCTTTACAAGTTTAGCTCCAAATAAATCTCAAAGTTTGGCAATCTTTACATGCGGAAGCTTTTCTTATTTTCTGAACTGGGCAATTTAAATAAATTCTGCATGCGGAAGCTTCTTCAATCAAAGGTCATAACCTTCTTATAAATATGTTATTCTAACTCCATGAAATGGATATTGATATCTCAACTTCGGAGTCAAACCCATAGGATAAACCCATATATGCTAATTTCCATTATATAAGTCTCGGAATATAACTCGGGTTTTATAATTTAACCCCAGATTTTAATTCTGCTATGCGGAAGCTTTAATTTCTTTTCTGCTTCAAGCCTATGGTTAAAACCATATATTAACCCTGTTTTTAATGAGTACTCATAAGTGACTTCAAAACTCTTGCTTCGAAACCCAAAACAAATCTTTTGTCACAACATACCAATCCAATATACAATTGCATTATGAGGTAGTCCAATTCCCTGAAGGTGTAACCTTAGTAACAAAACAATGCTCTATATAATGGTTGGGGTTGGACCCACCAATTCATACAACTCCAACCAGATTTACGTTGAAACTCTTGTTATAATTCAACCTTGGAATAAACCATGGTTACTAACATAAAAATTCGGTACCTTGTTAACTTCAGTTAATCACTTTAAAGAACTTTGAATGTATTTTGACTTTGGATTAAAAACCCAATTGTCAACAATTGTCGTTTCGGGCCCACCGCATATCATAACACTTACCAATTCATATTTGTAACAATATTCATATGCGCTCACTAGGCTGGGTCCATAATTCATTAACCCACCATTTATTACCAATAAACATTGCCCCGTAACATTTCCACGTTTCAACATTAAGCATCAAATATCAACTTCGACTTTGATTTAAACTGAAGTCAAAGATTTCTATATATTATAGCCCTCGCTCCCACCTATTGACCATATGATTGAACCCTCACAAATAGTGTAAAATCCCAAACTTCAATTAAAACTCGAGCCCCACAGGGTTTCATACCTTGTGTTAACATCCCCGTAGCTTCAAATGCGAACGCCCTTGGATCTTCCGCCTTCACCATCAAATAGAAATCGCATTTTTTATTGAACAGAACTTTAACTGGAAAAAATAATGCAAAATGGGTGGATTTGGAATACCACCTGGGCCATGTGTCGATCAATGGGCACTATTTCATTTTTTCCAGGAAAACAGCTTACCATTTATTTCTTTTGTGAAACCCATTTGTGGTTTCAAGAAACCACTCTCACTATTCACCCGCTTATCATTAAAACTCTCAGTTCCGCATTCTATCCACGCGCAGTTCCACTTCTACCAACTCGAAGATCCACTTTAACTCCATGATTCCACCACGCTACTTCACTGGTTATTAATTCCTTCTATACATCTCGACTTCCCATATTTTCTGCTAGCATCTGCGTAACCATTTAAGAAATTGTACCTCTATATTGACTCCATCACTCCCGACAAACAGACTCGATGCAAAATTTAATAAGCACAGATGCAATCTTTAAACTCTGACTTATTGAATCGGACCCGTCAAAATAGAGTATTAGTAATCGGGGATTACCATGTTGCGCCCTTCATAAGAAAAGATCAAAATCCATCGAAATTCTGTATTGAACCCTTTACACAAGGAGTTACATGCATTTAATAAAGAATGCAGATTCAATTGGTTTGAATTAACACAATGTGTATATCATATAACCCCATATCGAATTCTCGATTAGGAATTTGTCTTTCCTGCTGTGGTCATCGATCCTTGCAGTGATCGATGACTGCAAGCTTCTGCAACTTCCTCAATGGTATGTGTAACCCTTCAGGCATTTAATTCTTTGCTCTCGACTTTAACTTCCTCACTTGCGTTAACAACTGTTCCTTCTCCAGAGTTTGTGCACACTCTGTAGTTATATATGAACTTGCCTCTTTCGACTGGCTCGGTCTTTGCATATGAGACCAAACTTCATAATTCCCCTACATATATAGATTATAATAGGAACATATTCCTCATCCTCATTCGATTTTCCTTATTCAATATTCTATCGAATTCTCAATGGTAACCAAATTACCATTCCAACCCTATTGGAACTGTATTGCATAATAGAACGGTCAACAAAACCCATCACTCTATCTCTTTAACACATCCAGGCAAATTTAGACTCAATTCAAATAACATAGATCTACTCACAGAATTTACACAAATGAATATTCACTCTCTATCTCCTAGTCAACCCTGTCTCAAAAATTATATGGGTTTTCTTCAATTATATGCAGAACACCATTAAAACCCCAATTACAGACTTTGTCACACAGCATTTAAACTCAACAATCCTCATACTATCTCTTCTTTTTTGCTGCCTCAACTACCTCTCTGCTCCTTGTCTATCTTTGCTGCCTTTGTTTCTTGTCTAATGCTGCTCCTTGCTTCTCTTTTTCTATCTCTGCTACCTCTGATTCTTTCTCTGCTTCATTTGTTTCCTCTGATGTCTCTGTTGCCTCTCTACCTTGGTTGTTGTTATTTCTTTGTGCTCCTTTTTCCTTAGTGATAGTTCAGGTGCTAATCCTGCCTTCTCCTTTTCCATCAATGGCAATATTTCCAACAAGTATAATATCCTTGTCATCATCCTAGCTCATATCACCACCAACAGGTAAGAAGGGTGAACCACAGCTATAAAAGATATATTGGCAGAAGAAGACATATTCCATCTACAATCTTCCTCAATAGATATATATTTCTGATGAAGATCATACTAGAGACTGAAGTATATTTGAAGCATTCTCAATATTTTAGTTTTGGTCCATTGATGCATCTCTGATTATATAAGTCTGATTATATATGGTTGTTCTATCATAACCTAAACTCTATACAAGTGCAAGGAGTCTATGCTTTGGGATGGTATCAACTTACTGTGTATATACAAGTTCAATAATTCTCAAAAGTGTTCTCCCAACAACTCTTGTACACCAGTCTGGAGCAGCAAGGTATAAAGTCAAAAGAAGAGGCCTAAGCACAACTCAGAGAAAAGAAATGAAAAGATAGAATCTACATTGGGAGATGTGCAACGCTTTTCCATTGATGTCAATATTTCCAACAAGAAGCAGCATTGGAAAGTGTATCAGCTGATGCATTGTGAATTCTAAGTACGGATTTAATATCGAAAGCGTCAAAAGCAGAAATTAAACGCCATACATTTTGCTGGTAACTTTTCAAATCCGGAGACAAGAAATGGATGGTTTTACGTACCTGATGGGTGATAATCTCAGAGTGTCCAGTTACCTCTAAACAACGGACTTTGAGATCTATGGCTTTCTTGAGCCTGAGCATCAATTCTTCATACTTGGTTGTATTATTTGTGCACTGAAACTTTAGCCGACAAGAGATTAGAAACTTGTTCTTGTGAGTGTCCGGTAGAATACAGCCCGCACCAGCCCCATCATGGGTTTTGGAACCGTCTTAGTACAAGGTCCACATTTAATCTTCTGATTTCACATGGCTATCCAAGCACATAGGAGACGCACTCGGGGCAGCGGTTTCTAATGTGTCTTTTTTTGAGGTGGAGTGGTTTTCAGTGACCAACAATAGTTCCGACTGGACGTCTTGAGTGACCGGAGATTGGGGGGTTTGGTAGCACCCAAAAATGGATTCTAAGAAGCACATACCGAGTTCCTCTTGTGCGAAACTAACTGGTTCATTAGTTGCGTCCAGGTCAGTCACCGTGTGTTTCATGTAAGGCTTGCTTTCGACCCGGATTTGATTTTTCTTACCCTTGTAAGGGAGCCACAGGTGGGACCAATCAGTGGCAAAGTATCCTTGCAGCTTGCTAGACCAATATCTTCTCAATAGAATACCATAGGCTTCGGGGATGTCGATGATCACTATGTCTATGCACTGATGCACCCTAGAGTCAGAGGATAATCCGATGATGACATTGTTCAACTCACCTACTGCGGGAACCTGAGATCTATCGAGTTTAATGATCCTGGCGTCAGTTTTCTTGGGGCAGATACTTAACTTCTTGCATACAGACAAGGGCATAACATTTGTGGATGCACCTAAATCGATGAGGCAATTGTGGACATTGAAGTTGAAGATCTCAAAGGATAGGAGGAAAGGGGGTGTGGATCCCCTGGAGTTTTCATTAATGGAATTCATGATAGACTACGGACTAGCAACAGCTTGGGCAGATGTGGTACTCATGGGTTTGACCGTCGGTAGGTTGGCAAACATTTTGAGGATAAGATCTCGCTGATTAGAAAAGAGAGTGAGTTCGTAAATGGAAATGTTGGCTCGCGTTTTCTTCATATCCTCGATAATGTTATACCCGGAATCTGGGTGTGAGATAAGTTCGGTAGAGTCTTTTGGAGAACCTGATGACGATTTAGCCTTTTGGTTTACTCAGTGATTGGTTGGGCTATATTTATTGGGAGTCTTGGTTTGTTTCTCTATGTTTGGTGGTAGGATTTTCCTTAAGAAAGATTTTCTCTTTTCCTCGAAGGACTTTCAGGGACCGGGCCTTTTCTCCTTAAGCTATAGTTTCGAAGGGGTTTGGATTTAGGGTCGTCAGCCAAGTTTATTTTAGTTGTGGAAGGGGGGCTTTCCCCACGGACCACCTCGAAGGAAAGGACAGTGGAACCCATATCCTCATCCAGGGGAGAGGATTCCTCGTTATCTGAAATAGACTCCTCCTCTAAATCCCTAGGGGTCTGTTTTTCTAGAAGTTTATTCACCACAACAGTCATGCTATTGATCCATTAGGGGCAGGTTTTCTCTGAGTGGGAGGCTTGATGGAAAGAACATAAATTATCCTTGCCAATTTCTTCAACATTGAGGCCAGTACTCGAGTTTGATGGAGGCCGGTTGATAGTGGGTTTATTCTTTCTAAAGAAAGGTTTCTGCATTTTGGCACCTGAGGCAGAGTCATTTTTTTTCCTCTTCAAATCAGAGACTTTGTTGGTTAATAGTTTGAGAGACTTTGTGATACTTTCGAAGTCGAAAGGGTCTTTGTCTTTGTCTCCAGCCTTATTATTCGAGGATTGGACTCTCTTCGTGGTCGGCTTTTGATCATCCCGACTATCATGTTCAATGGATCCTATGGATAGCATGTCCCTTTCGATAGCGAGGGCGGTGGTGTAATTTTCCACTAAGGTAGCTCTAGCTTCGTGTTTTACGAACACAACAATATCTCGAGGGAGAGCCCGTGTGTATTAGTCAATGGTGATGGAATCATCTAGGGCCATGTTCGGAGGGAATTTGTTAATTATAGCAATGAAGCGTTGATTGAAGTCTTTGACCTTCTCCTTCTTCTGGCATTTCAAAGTAATAAGTTTTGTGAGGAGCATAGAAGGAGTTTTGTCCTCCGAAAAATTTTGGAGGAAGGTACGGCGAAATTTCTCCCAGGAAGAAATGGAAGCAACAGGGAGAGACTGGTACCATGTAGCATATTTATTTTCTAAAGTATAAGGAAAGAGTCGACATGGTACATTGTCATACTGTACCCTCATCATTTGTAAGGCTAGGTAAAATTTTCTTATGTGATCTTTGGCCAGCGTACCCTTTTTGGGGTCGAACTTAGGGAGGTGCTTCTTAGGGTGTCGGGGCATGTCATGGAGGGGACCATGGAGGGCTAGGGGGGATTGTGCCATCCAAGCTAGTGGCTGCACACACCTAGCCTGATAGTGGCACAGTATGTAGATATGCCCCATTTCACTTTCAGATTCACTTCCTATGCCCGATCCGAATGCTTCGTCTTCATGATGGGAGTGCATGTCTTGATTTCTCCCGCGGTTCCCTACATTCCTGATGTTTCGCCAGTTATAAAGGAAAGGGAACCTGTTTTGGTTTCGGTTGTGGTGAGGGTGGCCCATATTTCGACTTTGCTCATGGCTTCTATCTCCCCGACCCCTGTTTCCCCGGCCCCTCCCGGTTGCCCCTCCAGGCTGGTTATTTGCTTGAGTGTCATCATTCAAAGTTTGTTCAGGTTGGGTTTCCATGTTTTCAGGGCCGTCTCCTTCAATCCCACAAGGACTGTCAGGGGGTTTTGTCGAATTACACTCAACTTCATCTGCATAATCTTCTATCATTAGACCTACCAACTGAGGTAGGGAATTGACTAGGGCTCCCTGGCGAGTCTGGCTAAATGCAGAAGTTCGAGGGTTGACCAGGGAATCAGTGGCTGGGACATTTTGCAATACTCTAATGAGATCACGGGCGATCGGGTGCAGGGCCCTCAGCTGGTTTGAGATGATCTCATAGAAAGGGGGTTCTTCTCCTATAGAATTTTCAGGGGGTGGAGGACCAGTGTTTTCATACATGATCTCCCCCTGTGGGGTTTGCAACGGGATGTTACTTGTGTGTTGGGAGCCTGCCATTCAGGCCCTCCTTCTAGCGCAAAATATGTTGATGGGAATAAATGGCCATCCAAGAGTAAGAGATATCCCCGGTAAAAAGTCATGATTAGACTCTAAACCGTTTGTGATAGGGATCTCGTTCGGGGTGTAGGTCCGACTACCGCTGAATATTCCTTTTCTTGGACACAAACGAGCCCTGCAGACCTATGAACACACGATTATTCGGACGATACAAGACAAATGGTTGATGACTCTTAATGAACATAAAACACTACAAATAATAAGATGATTTAAAGCATGTAGCCAAAGGAAATGCTGTCAGCATCACATCATTAGGGTCATGCTTGTAAAAGTTGTTCAAACCACAGAAGAAATAGTTCTTTATGGTTAGAGCATGCTTCACTTCCTTAAGCAGTCTCAAAGATAATATAGATGTTAGTAAAAAAGTTGATAACATCTCCTAAGTAAACAATCTAACATCATTAACACATTTAGTGAGCTGAAATGTATAAATGATATACGCAGAAAACACAGATCAGTTAATCATAAAGATATCAGATACATAAGACAACAAATATTCATAGTGTTAACACATTAGTCCTCATCGGATCCAAGAGTGGAATCAAAACATGTGTTTGTATTCATTCTCAGAAAGGTGTATTCAATGCTATACAATTCTCTTTTCTCCTTTGTAGTCCCAAAAAAAAGATCCTTTAAAATTCCCCGAAGGGAGTATTTATAGAAAAAAATTGACCCTTGGGTGTCCCTGACTTTTCTCCTTCCTAACATTTGACATACTCTGCGACTCGAGGGAATTTGTGACTTGCAACCACAGCTTTGATTGTGACCTACGACTCCTTTTGTCTGTTGCGACCTGTGACTTGGTCATGGGAACAATTTGGGGATTGTGAGATTAGGGACGTCTACCTGCTACTGTTCTTTGAGGTATTTTTTATATGCTCGATAATCTATGGCAACTGGGGAGACCTAAGGAATATATTCCCTCAATCTGTGGAGGCACTCAAGAGCGTTCGGGATCAAAGTATCTCTCTTGATCGTGATCTGATTAGACAGGGAGGCCAGCTTGGTGTAGATCCGGACCGGTGTCATGATGAATTGAACAATGTTTTCTTGTGATGCCGGAAGGTCCTGAGAAGCATTTGCTTGCCTTATGGGTTGTAGAAATGCTTGAATGTCTTAGGCAACTTCATCCCATGTTTTTTCTCCATCTAGTGCACCCAGAGAAGGAATGCGGTGTACTTCGGCCATTGAATCGATGCCGCTCATCAAATGTTCATATGTGGACATCACTTTCTCTAGATATTTGACTAGTTTCTCTTTGGATTGTACCATTATCCAGATTTGAACTTTGTCGTTTTGGGTGCAAATCCAATCTTTCCTAGGCAAGGTGTCCGGAGCCTATGGATACATGTTTGACCATTCTAGTATTTTTTCCAAGGCAGTGGAAGCTTCCTTTAGTTGTGCGGTCCTCCTCTTGGTTTCTGCTTGTGCTTTTAATAGTGGCGTGATTGTCTGTTTTATTGTAAACATTTCTTCATATAATTACTTCATGGCGGCTTCCAAAGTGGCCAACTCTCTTTGAATGGTAAGGGCAACTTCATTAGTTTGTGTGATTGTGAATTATAGTCTTTGAACTTCTTCTTCCAATCCCTTCTTATCTTGTTCAGCCTGAGCTTCTCTCTACTCAGAAGTTTGTAACCTATTTTGTAAAGAGAGAATCTCTTTGCTCCTTCTGCTAACGTTATCCTATGTCGCTTCTGCAAAGGTGGTACCAGCTGATGCGATCATGATTGGATTGGTCTTGGTATCCAAGACTATGTATTTTTCGATTGCGGCTACAAGAGGAGTGGCAAGGTTCGGTGCCAGGAAACTTCTCTTCTCTTGCCTGATATTGTGTGTGAATTGGTCATAAGTTAGCCTTGTCAGATCCAAGACTTCATCTTCTTTTTCTTCGGAGGGGCCAAGTTCTGAGACAGTAAAGTGCACACTGGTCGTGGGGGTTGTCTGAGGCACCTCAATGTGTGGTAGCTCTGCCTATATCCTTGCCTCTGGAAGGGGTGTCTTGCTACCTTCTACTTCCTTGGAGGAATCTTCCTTTTATTTCTAGATTTCTTCCTCCTTCCTCTTTTTCTCATCTTCCGCTTCATCCTTCTTTTCTTTTAACTGGCGCTCAGCTTCTTTCTTGTCCTGTTCTTATTTTAGCTTGTGCTCAGCCTATTTCTGCTCTTCCTCTCCTTTATGCTCAGCTTCTTTCTTGACCTGCTCTTCCTTTAGCTTGTGCTCAACTTCTTTCTTTTCCTTCTCTTCCTTTAGCTTGTGCTCAGCCTCTTTCCGCTCTTCCTCTTTTCTTCTTCTGTTTCTCTTCCTATTTTTTCCTGCGAGCTTCTTCTGCCTGTTTCTTCTTTTGTTCTTCCCTCAGTGTTTTATTTCACTTATCCCCCTCCTTTTGTTGTGCTAGGGCATCTTGAGTTCTTTTAAGTTCCTCTTCCTTCGCCTTCTCCACGACTTCTTGTTGTGCCTTAGCCTCTTTGTCTTTTTGTTCCTATTGCTTTTCGGAAAGAGAACTGCCTATATCAGTCCTTCGTTTCTTGGCTTTGGAAGATGAGGCTCCTCCTAGCATGTTCATTCTTTCCTCCAGAGTTTGATCATCTTGTTCATCTTGATTAGTTGATTTCTCTGGAGCAGCCTCCCTGTCCTTGTTGTACCAGTTCCTAATCCGATCCTTGGTTGGGCACTCTGTGTGCTGGCAACTCCATTTGAATTTGGCCCGTTTTCAATGCGCGGGGATGATTCTTTTAGGATCATATCTCTGGTGTGATATGGGTGGAATATTAAAACCTTTGGTTTCTTCAACTTCTGCTTCTACTTCCCTGAAATATTTGAATGTGTAGGCGTCAATACTAAGTGGGAGAGTCGGCCATGGTTTCTTCTTGCCTTTGGTGAGAACTTTGGAAAACCCGCTCGTCATCTGGTAACATCCTTCTTGCAGGAGAAATTTGTCAGTGACGAATTGGGGTAGTGCGTGGGGACCCTTATACGACCCGAAAACCCTCATAAAAGTACTATCTTTAATGAGAAACTAGCTGGCTACTTGGGTTATTATCTCCATGGCTCTGCTAGACATGCACAGGAAATCTTTGCTGAACAATTTTTCGTAGAGCGTGGGGATGAAGTTATGTGAGATTGACTCCATGTCTTGCTTGTACTTAGAGGTTTAGAATATCTACAACTCTTTGCGGATTGGCCCGCCACGCTCTTCATCCCAGTTATGAGGCCACCCGATAAACTTACATCTTGCGCATACTGCATCCAACAGATAGGAGGCCATATAGAATTCAGATGGACACCCTTCATCGGGTGCTTGTGCTGATGATATGTTTGACTTGAGGGATGCTACTATTAGGCTGGCCCAGTTGAAGCGGGTGCCATATGAGGTAACAGTGTACATGAGGGAAACCCAAGAACCGTTGAAGTTGGTGGCATCTGGTCGGCCATACATCCTACATAACATTGCTGCCACCAACTTATAGACTTTCTTGAGGCCCGCTATTTTATATTCCTGATACTTCATGAATTTGAAATTTTTCAGATCCTCCCACCATCCCCTTAAGGTCTTGGCTATGGGGACTGGGTGAGTAGTTGCCCATTCAGCATTGAAATTCTGTTCCCAGGTGGGGAGTGCATAGTAAAACTCTACATCTTGCCCTTTTATATTTGCAAATGCCTTTCCTGCATTATCTCAAATGACCCAAAATTTGGAGTCAACCTTTTGTAATATCCATTCAATCACCTCTGCACATGGAAAAATGGGTGGATGGGACCCAACGTAATGTAGTTTAGACCTCTTGACCTGAACATACACCTGACGGTCTGGGGAATTCTTCTGGAAAATTAGGCTTCGTGAACTCTTGGTATATATGGTACCAACTCATGCTATCTCCCTTCCCAAACATGCAAGTGGTGTCTCCATATATAGGGGGAGGGGAAGAAGCCATCCCTTCTTCTTAAATTTCTATTCCAGGACTCTTGCTTCTCTTTCACACTACCAGGGGACCCATATCGTTCGAGGCCGAAGAGATGCACACACACTCGAGCTCAGTTTCGATGTTCCCTGGCATATTCATGAAATAGTCCCAGGATAAGACAAATTTCATACTAATAAATACTTGGGTTTCTCCTATCTCTGCCCAAATATTCTTCAAGGAAATGGATGGACCTGCGACCTGGCGACCTTGTGACTGGGTTGCTAGGTCGCTAGGTCGCTAAGTCACGAAGTCACGCCAGTTTAGATTTTCACAAAAAAGCGACCTAGCAACTTAGCGACTTGCGACTAGGTCACGAGGTCGCTGAATCACAAATTCATGTTATTTTAGACTCTCATGGTTTTTCGACCTAGCGACCCTGTGACTTAGCGACCGAGTTGCTAGATCGCGAGGTCGCAGAGTCGTGGGGTTGCTCTAGGGCTTGGCAGACAGGTTATGTAGCGAAAAAGGCTTTCCGTTTTTAAAAAAAAGGGTAGGTAAGGCAATATATCAAGTGGAAAGCATACATCTCAGCCTTGAGGATTCTCATTGAAGGGGGCTAGGAAGGGCACTTGAAACAGATTAATGCAAGGGGAGATTTTCAGAGGTGGCAAACAGAGAAGTCAAGCTATGGGGAGGGGCAAGCTTAGCAATAGAATTCATGGGAGGTTTTTAAAAAAGAAGCTAGGGTGAGTTTTAAATAGGCCATAGCGAGGGTAATGGAGGAAACAATCAAAAAAAAGGAAACAACAGGAGGATTAGGCAACTTATCCGGAAAAAATGTGCTCCAGCTGGCTTGTCAGAGGTGTTTTCTTGCTCTGTCGCACAGGTCAAATGCGACCTACGTGATCCTTTTATTTATAAAGGGGTCGCATGTGCAATCAATTAATGAGGGTCACAGGGTCGCAAATTAGGTCAAGTCGATGAGATGTGCGACCTTGCGACCTTGCGACCTAGCGACCTGGGGGTCGCATGGTCACGATTCTTATGTTTTAGACTCTCATGCGACCTTGCGACTTTGCGACCCACAGGGGTCAAAAGGTCGCAAGGTCAAAAACATTTGGTTTAATCAGCTCTGTGACTTTTCGACTTGGCATCCTAAAAGAGTGGACCTGGATTAGACTTTATCTTTTACCAAAGGTTAGGGGCTCAAAAATTTGAAAGGGGGTAAAAATTTTGGAGGGTGTTGTAGTGGCTACAACAAATGGCAATTCACTGGTAGGGCCCAGGATCTCTACTGGTGCTTCACCTTGAGGGGGGTGGGGGGGGCTTAGCATGCTGTTTCTTTCACCCCGTGGGTCCCACTACTTTCATCCTTGGTCCTTGCGTGTTTGCTCCACCTGTCTGCATGTCCCAGGGTGCTGGTCTACCATGTTTTCTTTCCTGGAGACCGCACGGAAAAGGTTGGAGTAACCTCAGGGATTTCCAGGATCTGGTATAGTTACTTATTCCTCATTTTGTTGCTCCGCTGCCAACGAACCTGATGGTTCCGGCGGAGTCACTGCCTAGGAGTCACGGATGTTGCTCTGCTGCCAGCGAGCCTGGTCAGTACCCCGGTGGAGTCATCATATCGCCTCTCTCTGTAGGAAGCCTTTCTCAATCCTTTACCCTTTATTCATGTGCTAATTGAATTTATTTAAATGTGCTCAGGGAACTTATTTGACTATGCTCAAGACAATTATTTGATTGTGGAAATTATTTCCTGGGCGGGTGAGGGATCCCGACTTATTTTGCTTGCAAGAGAGGTTGCTCCTGGTCTATATGAGGAATTTTGGGTTTTCCTAGATATCATTTCGTCTCCAGATGTTTGCTCTGTCCCCTTTCCATCTAGTGACCGATTACACCACAACTTTCTTTTGTATAATAGTCCCTAGGGCTAGCATACTAGGTAAGCTACCTGCGCTAGGTTCCTGGGACTTGGTTATGTTTCCCCATTGGGTGCCTATCATAGGAAAGATCGTGCCACTTTTGCATTCCAGGGGTGATTCTTCACCAGCATAGATTCTGGCACAGCATGCCAATTGAGTAACTTCTACATCTCTCCTTCAACTTGAGGTGCCAAAGGGAAAGGGCCAATGAGAGCCTGCTTGAAACAAGCAATTTATTGAAAACATAAACAACGAAAAAAAAAAAAAACTATGGTACAAGGTCTAGTGACAGCCCCTTGGGGCTGTCAGGTGAAATAGTGCTTAAGGTCATGACCTTTTATCGGGAGGAGCTTAATCCTCCCTTCAAGGGTCTGTAGCCTGTAAGTGTGGAAGCTGGCCTTTTCTTTAATTTGGAAGGGACCTATCCACAGGGCCTGGAATTTGGAGGGTTTCCCTTTATCCTCGTGAGCTTTGTCCCATTTGAGGACAAGGTCGCCTACTTCAAAAGACTTGTTTCCGGTGGAATTCTTGTCGAACCATCATTTTATTCAACTTTGGTGGATGGTGAATTTTTCCCGGGGTTTTAGCCTTTCCTCCTCTAGCTTCAACAATGTGTCTATTCGGGCTTGTAAGGCAGGGCAAGGAGTGCCATGAGTTTCTTGAGATAATTGAAGGGCTGGGAGAGAAGGATAGCCTCTTTTTCATACACAAGAAAAAATGGGGAGGTTCCCAAAGATGATTTGGGTGTGACCTGATCAGCCCATAGAGCATTATGGAGTGCGTTATGCCAATTTTTTTGTCGGGACAATAGAGTATTTTTGATGATGCGGATGAGGTTCTTATTGGTTGACTTAACTAACCCATTTCCCTGGGGGTAATAGTTGGCAGAGTGTTTGAGCACTATACCATTTTCTAGAGCAAAATTATATAATTTAAATGATGAAAAATATGTTGCGTTATAAAAAACAAGGGAGTTTGGAATGACAAACCTGGTCATGATGTGTTGAGTGATGAAAGCTATTACCTCTCAATCATTGATTTGACGCAACGGTATTGCTTCAACCCACCTTGTGAAGTATTCCGTAGCTATGAGGATTTATCTATGTTGCTTGGAAGAGCGTGGCAAGATTTCCCCGATCACGTCAAGTCCCCACCACTGAAAAGGTTCTTCCACCGCGACGGACTGCAACAGGGAGGACGGTCGTATTTCCATGTTGGCAAACTTTTGGCATTGTGGGCATTTCCAATCATAAGCGTGTGCACCTTTGAACAGAGTAGGCCAATAGAAACCGTCGTGCATGATCTTGTGAGCAGTGGTGACACCCGCATAGTGCCCACCAGCTGGACCATCATGGAGTTATGTCAAAACTATCTATGCCTCATCATACTCCAAATAGCGTAGCAGAACTCTATTGTGGTGTTTGCGGAACAAATTACCTAGCACTAGTTGGTAGGGTGAAGCTTTCAATATTATCACACGTTTCAACTGAGCGGTTAAAGTGGGGTTCATGATCCTGTGGCTCATATATTGCTGAAGATCAATGTACCATGAGGAGGTATTTTGTCGGGATATACTATCAGTTTGATACATGTCGATTCTGTGTTCCCAACTCTCTTCTTCATTTCCTTGCGAGTCTGTGGCTTCCGCAGCCATCCGAAATAACCCTTGGCCCTTTATAGTGTGTTCCGGCTTGAATTCCAGGTCATACTCTTGAAGGCAAGTCATCCATTTGCCTCATCTCTCGCCTAGCACTTGCTGTACGAAAAGTGAGCGAACAACTGGGTGAGGTACAAATACTGTGACGTGACTCTTCAAAATATATGACCTGAAGTGTTTGACTTCCTTGTATACCGCATAAGCCTGCTTGTCAATATCTGGATAATTCAGCTCGACACCTTGCAATCCAGCACTCATGAATGATATAGGCCGCTCATCGTCGCTACCATATTTCTGAGTGAGGACAACTGCGAGGGATGAATCTGAGGCAAAGGTGTAAAAGATAAATCCTTTGCTAAAATCCGGACTATGAAGGGTAGGTGCTTATGTGATGGCTCGCTTGATGTTGTTGAATGCTTCTTTCTCGAGAGAATTCCATTTGAAGTTTGCATTCTTCTTGATCATACCTTGCAAAGGTTTCACCATTTGGGCCAAATCTGATATGAATTTTTGCATGAAGTTGATTTTCCCAAGGAAATATTGAATGGCATTTTTGCCACTTCTGGGAGGAATATGGGCGATGACTTTTGCACGTTCTGGATCAACTACTATGCCGTCCCGGGTTATGATGTGCCCCAACAGATTTCCTTCAGAGACGACGAAAATGCTTTTCTTCGGGTTTGGTGGGATCCCGTATGTTCGGCACCTTTCAAAAATTTGCTTGAGGTGATGTAAATGGTCACACCTACGCTTTGAAAATACGGTGACATCGTCAAGGTATACTACCACGCTTTTCCCTATGAGGCCTCAGAAGGCGATGTCCATGGCTCTCTGGAAGGTTGCGCCAGCATTGATCAGGCCAAAGGGCATGCGTCTGAATGCGAAAGTCCGCCATTTAGTTTTGAATGTAGTTATTATTCGGTCCAGTTCAGCCACTAGTACTTGGTTATAACCTGAAAAAACATCCAATAAAGAGAAAATTTTTGATCCCGATACAGCTTGAAGGATTTTCAAAAGTCTACGCATAAATGGATTTTGCCAGATTTTTTACGAATTGGGACCAAATTTGACACCCAGGTTGAATGCCGGACTTTCAAAATTATACGTGCATCCAAGATTTTATTCAGTTCCTTTTGGATCATCGGCTCTAACGTGGGGTGTACTTTTCTCAGTTTCTTCTGGAACGGTTTCACCCCTTCTTTCATGGGTATCACATGCTGGATGATCCACATGTCATAGGTTCGTAGCTCATCATATGTCTAGGAAAATACATCTCGGTATTTCTTAAATAACTCAGTGAAATATTGCCTCTCTTGAGGGGTGCATTCATTACCGAGATTGAAGAATTTCGGTTCCTTCTCTGTCACAAGGTTTATTTGTTGGTGCGCTAACGTGGAACTTTTCACCTTCGTGTTGGGGGGTCCTAAAAAACGGTTCTGTAAGTCAAACAAATTTTCGAGCAACACAATACCTTTGGGTATGGGATTTTCCTTACGATCCCCTTGTTCCTTTTGCAAGGCCTGATCATGATCCTCTTCTTCTATAACTGTGTCCTTGAACACGTACATATTGAGCATGAAATACAGTACCTACTGATCATCATTAAAAACGCGCAGATTAGTGACATTGTCTGGTACGAATGGATTGTAAATAATTTCAATAGAAAATCCATCTCTAAGTGGGGTGAACCTAGCAGTAGAATTGGCAAGTGTATCAGCTGATGCATTGTGCATTCTAAGTACATATTTAATACTGAAAGCGTCAAAAGCAAAAATTAAACGTCGTACCTCTTGCTGGTAACTTTTCAAATGCAGAGACGAGAAATGGATGGTTTTACGTACCTGACGGGTGATAATCTCGGAGTGTCCAATTACCTTTAAACAACGGACTTTGAGATCTATGGCTTTCTTGAGCCCAAGCATCAATTCTTCATACTCGGCTGTATTATTTGTGCACTGGAATTCTAGCCAGCAGGAGATTAGAAACTTGTTCTTGTGAGTGTCTAGTAGAATACAGCCCGCACCAGCCCCATCATGGGTTTTGGAACCGTCATAGTACAAGGTCCACATTTAATCTTCTGATTTCACAAGGCTATCCAAGCACATAGGAGATGCACTCGGGGCAGCGGTTTCTAACGGGTATTTTTTTGAGGTGGAGTGGTTTTCAGTGACCAACAATAGTTCTAACTGGACGTCTTAAGTGATCGGAGATTGGGAGGTTTGGTAGCACCAAAAAATGGATTCTAAGAAGCAGATACCGAGTTCCTCTTCTGCGAAACTGACTAGTTAGTTAGTTGCGTCCATGTCGGTCACCGTTTGTTTCATGTAAGGCTCGCTTTCGACCCAGATTTTATTGTTCTTACCCTTGTAAGGGAGCCATAGGTGGGACCAATCAGTGGCAAAGTATCCTTGCAGCTTGCTAGACCAATCTCTGCTTAAGAGAAGACCATAGGCTTTGGGGATGTCGACGATCACTATGTCTATGCACTGATGCACCCTAGAGTCATAAGATAAGCGGATGATGATGTTGTTCAACCCACCTACTACGGGAACCTGAGATCTATCGAGTTGAATGATCTTGGCGTCATTTTGTTGAACCTCTAATTAAACTGAGAGGGGGGGGGGTGAATCAGTTTAATACATTCCTGATCTCTTAAAACTTTTCATTAAACTTATTTACACCTTCATTTCAAACTCTATTTGATGTGAGAGTAATGTTAGAATGTAATCAGAAAGTATTAGTTTAATAGAGTAGTAGACTTAATTTGAGAGCAACAGGTATTAAGCAAATGATACATATCAGATCAATACATAAATATCATGCACAGAGACACCAGATATAAGTGGAAACCCATAAAGGGAGAAAACCACATCTTATTATTGTTGTGATGCAAAGGCAAGCTCCAACTCCTTCTCACCACTGTTTTCTGCAGGCACCAACCTACAGGAGGCTCCTACCTCAATTCTGCAAGCTACAACTTGCAAGGAAGCACCAACTCCCTTCAGTTTTCTGCAGGCACCAACCTACAGGAGGCTCCAACCTCAGTCAGCTACAACTGACAGCTATCAAGCTACAACTTGATAGGGAAGCTCCAACTTCCTTACTCATCCAAAAGAAAAACACTTGCTGATTTACCTTGGATATCAGCTCTGTTCTGTACCTTCTTCTCTGCTGTTCATCAACTCTTATATCAGACCTGCATCATCTCTGCTCAGCCCCTTCTTCTTCTTTGCTCAGCTCCTCCTTATTCACATTCTTCTTGCAGCTTGCTTATTCTCTTCAACTCTCTTTAATTCTGCTGCATACATTCTTCTTCTCTCACTCATTTTTCATCAAATCACTCACCTTGGATATTACCCTGTTTTATACAAAAATAGCTTCATGGCTGTTTGTATTCCACTGGGAATTCGAAATGGACAGCCATGTCTCTTTGCCTTCTGCCTTCTCACTCCTTTTATCAGCTTACTCAGAAATTATAATTGTAGGTGTCAATTTTAACTTTACAATGGGAGTTTGTTTTCTCTCGGAGACTTGCCAATGCATCACAAACAATAAAAACAATTAACACATTTACATTCGAATTACAATTTGAACTCCAGCTCACTCATTTTGTCTCTTGGCTTGCTGCGCATTTGTCTTTTCTCTAACTGTCTCTTTGTCCCTTTCTCTTCTCTGTATGCCTTTCTGTTTATGGCTGCTGCGTAACTCCTGAATTTATGAACTGCATTTTTATTTTATTTTTATACCAGCGCTTTATATATAAATGAATCTGCTGACTGTAATTCAATCCTTTACACGCAGCAAGTGTCTTGTTGATGTGGCGAGTTCCGCAGGCCGAAACATACATATATTACAATTGTATTACATTAATAATCGCCCTCCCGTTAAGCTGAGGCCCGTGGGTCTACAGACCACGCGGCATGTTTTAATACAACCGCAACCATGTTTTATATATCTCACAGAAATTATTTTATATAAACAATCGCCCTCCACCTTAAGCCGAGGCCCGTGGGTCCACAGACCACGCGGCACTTTTCAATACAATCGCAACAACTTTTTATATATATATATATATTTATATATAACAACGCCTTCACAAATTTCCGTTTGCGATTAGAACTGGAACTCAAACACTTGTTAATCATAGTTAATAAGCCCATCGGGTCCGGGCTTCAATCGCAACGTTTTACAAAGTCGTGCGATCAATCGGAGAGTTCCGATTGCGATTGAGATTCCGGATGCGATTTGCATATATCAACTCCCGCTTATAACACGATCGGGTCCGCCATTTCAATCGCAGCGTTTTACAAAGTCGTGCGATTGGAACTCGGATGCGATTGAACCTATTAAATCCATCGTATAATGCCATCGGGTCCGCCACTTCAATCGCAGCGTTTTACAAAGTCGTGCGATTGGACCGTAACTCAAATATGTATTATCCCCCGTTTATACACCCATCGGGTCCAGGCTTCAATCACAATCGCAACTCTCATTTGGTTGCATGTTCCGCTGCCCTTGCGATCTCCGATTGCGATTGGATGAGGGTCCCACTTTATATTACTTCCTTTCCATTGATCATAACACGCTCCACTTTAATATATATCAATGTATATGCCTTGGACCATTGGAACATATGTAATGCGCTCTATGTATACTCCTGCGTGGGTAGCGATTCCCGGAATATGGTTTATATGTTATATGTAACGCCCATCGGGTAATGATTCTCGGAATTATACATACGACTGTATCTGCCGGCTTGGGCGATTCTCGGAATTTTATAACGGCTCTGCCTCTACCTCTGCTGCTCCTGTTGCTCTGCCTCTGCTTCCTTTGTCTGTCCTGCTGCTCCTGTCGCTCTGCCTCTGTATTCGACTATTACACTCTGACATTCTTCTTGCTGCCTCTATGGCTTTCACTGTGCTTCTTTTTCCTTCCTCTGCTTCAGCACTACCTCCTTTGCCTGAGTGCTGCCTCCTTTTCCATCAATGACAATATTTCCAACAGTCTCCCCCTTTGGCATTGATGGCAATCCACGTTCTCTGTTTGCTTTCTCTTTCTCTTGTTGCTTGCTCTTCCTGTTTGCCTGCTCTTCCTCATGTTATTTGTTCTTCCTCCCCCTTTCACATCAATGGCAAAGGATGACTCCTCATCTCTCCATATGGGTTCTGTCGTTGTATTTCCTTTCTCTGAGTTACGTTTAGGTCCTCTTCTGCTGAAATTGGACTATGCTGTGTTTCATTTGTAGTGCCTGTAATATGTGCTAGATTGCAGACAGAGATGATGCATTTTACGACTGAAAGGTTCTTGTTGCTTCTGAATGCTGATAATACTGAGATTATGCTGATAATATTGATAATGCTGATAGTTCTGATAATGCTGATCCTGTGGACTTGTTTTATTCTTATCTTGCTTACTATTCTCCCCCTGGAATGATATCTTCGTTTTGTTCTCCCCCTGAGACAGTACTTTCTTTTCATATTAGAGAATAGTATCTACAGATACTACCCCTAGTTTGTCTCTCAAGTATTCGAATGGTTCTCTGGCAAGTGGTTTGGTAAATATATCTGTTATCTGTTCTTTCGTTGATACATAGTCCAGTTTAACTATCTTCTGAGCCACTTGTTCTTGGAGAAAGTGATACTTGATTGGTATATGTTTAGTTTTTGAATGAAGCACAGGATTTTTAGATATACTTATAGCACTTGTATTATCACATTTGATTGAGATAGGTTCATTAATGCTTACCTTCATGTCTTGAAGTGTTTGCTTCATCCACATGAATTGTGTGCAACATGCTGCTGCTGCTATATATTCTGCTTCAGCTGTAGATAGAGAGATGGATGTTTGTTTCTTTCTTAGCCATGCCACCAGACTTTCTCCTAGATAGAATGCACCTCCACTTGTACTCTTCCTATCATCCACACAGCTGGCCCAATCTGCATCTGTGTATGCTGTCAAGGTGAAGCTTTTTCCTTTAGGATACCAAAGCCCATATTGTGCAATTCCTTGTAGATATCTGAGTATTCTTTTTACTGCCAGAAGATGGTTTTGTTTAGGTGCTGCTTGATATCTTGCCACTAGTCCTACTGCTAGCATGATGTCTGGTCTTGAAGCTGTCAGATACAGCAGGGTTCCTATCATGGATCTGTAGATTTTTTGATCTACATCTGCAGACCTATCATCAGCACACAGCTTTCATCCCGTGATCATGGGGGTTGTCACTGGTTTGAAATCCTCCATTTTGAATTTTTTTCAGCATTTCTCTTAAGTATTTTTCTTGAGAAATGAATGTGCCAGTGTTCTTTTGTTGAATTTGCAGTCCTAAGTAGAAACTGAGTTCTCCAATCATAGACATTTCAAACTCTGTTTTCATCTCATCAGCAAACCCTTTTGCTAGTTCATCTTTGTTGCTTCCAAACATAATGTCATCAACATATACAACAACAATTAGGAGTTCATTTTCATGCGCTTTTATGTATAGATTGCTATCTACTCCGCCTCTCTTAAAACCCTGTTTTTGCAAATATTTGTCCAGTCTTGAGTACCAAGCACGAGGAGCCTGTTTCAGTCCATATAGGGCCTTCTTCAGTCTGCACACATAGTCTTCTTTGTCTGTCAATGAGAAGCCTTCTCGTTGTTCCATGTACACTTCTTCTTCTAGATCTCCATTAAGAAAAGCAGACTTTACATCCATTTGATATACCTTGAAGTCTTGGTAGCATGCAAATGCCAGGAACATTCTGATAGCCTCCATTCTGGCTACAGGTGCAAATGTTTCATCATAGTCAAGTCCTTCAATTTGTGAGTATCCTTTGCAGACCAGCCTGGCTTTATTCCTGATTACTTGTCCTTGCTCATTCATTTTGTTTTTGAATACCCATTTTGAACCAATGATATTTTTCTTAATAGGTCTAGGAACTAGTTCCCAGGTATTGTTCTTCTCAATTTGGTCCAATTCTTCATTCATTGCTTTTACCCAATACTTGTCCTTGCTGGCTTCTTCAAATTTCTTTGGCTCTATTTGTGATAACATGGCTATGTATACTTCTTCTGTTTGTTATGCTAGCCGCCTTCTTGTCTGGACTCCTGCTTTCTTGTCTCCTATGATCTGATCTTCAGGATGATTCTTCTGAGTGTATCTTGAGGGGGTTTTCGAGCTCAGCTCTGCATCATCTGTTGTCTTGCTTGTTTCATCATCATTCTTGTTTTCCTCTTCATGGTTGTCTGATGGACTGCAGCAGTCTGTATTTCTTATATTGTTTGGAAGTTCTTCATCAAATCTCACATCAATACATTCAACAATTTTCCGAAGAGTCTTGTTGTAGCACCTGTACCCTTTACTTTTGGATGCATATCCTAAGAATATTCCTTCATCTGCTCTTGCATCAAATTTCCCAAGGTTTTCATCATTATTCTTTATGTAACACTTGCTACCAAAGACTTTGAAATGTTTTATTGAAGCTTGCTTTCCATGCCATAGTTCATATGGAGTCTTGTCACTGCTTGGCCTTAAGTGAGCTTTATTAAGGATATGTACTGTTGTGTGTACTGCTTCTGCCCAGAAGGTTTGAGCAATATTATTCTCTTGCATCATAGCTCTGGCTATTTGTTGTACAGACTTGTTTTGTCTTTCTGCTACTCCATTCTGCTGAGGTGTTCCTGCAATAGTGAATTTTTGTTTTATGCCATGTTCATTGCATAGGTCAGCAAAGTCATAATCTGTAAATTCTCCTCCTCTGTCTGATCTGATACATTTTAGTTTGCATCCTGTTTGATTTTCAGCTAAAGCCTTGAATATCTTAAATTTGTCCAGTGCTTCTGATTTATTCTTGAGAAACGCAACCCATGTCATTCTGGAGAAATCATCTATTATTAGCATAAAGTAGGACTCTCCACTTGGTTTTTTAGTTCTTGCAGGTCCACACAGATCCATGTGCACAAGTTGCAGTGGTCTTCTTGTTGATAACTCTTCTTTAGATTTAAAGGATGTGCGAGTTTGTTTCCCAAATTGACAAGATTTGCATATAGTACTTGAAGGCCTTTTTATTTCTGGCATATCACTGACAGCTTTCTTCTTTCTTAGTCTGATGATATGGTCAAAGCTGAGATGTCCCAATCTCCTATGCCACAACCATGACTCCTCAAGTTTGCTAAGATGGCAGGCTTCATCTTCCTCTTTCACTATGTACACATTACTTTCTGTTCGAACACCTTTGAGTAGAGTTTTTCCTGTTCTGCTTGATCTGACTACACTATCTTGTGCTCTAAAGAGAACTTCACAACCTTTATCACACATCTGACTGACACTCAGTAAATTTTCTTTCAGCCCATCTACATATAATACATCTTGGGCCTTTCCTCTGCCATTGTCTATGCTGACTGATCCTTTTCCCTTGATCTTTCCTGATTTGTCATTTCCAAAAGTGACATTGCCCGATTTCTTTTCGTCAAGAGTTAAAAACTTGTTTTTCTCTCCTGTCATGTGTTTAGAGCAGCCACTGTCCAAATACCATCGACTCTTCAAATCTTGAGCAGTTAAAGCCAAGTCACATTTATTCGCCTTCTTTATCCACTGGAGGCCCCCTTTTGTTTGGTATCTTTTGTGAGGTGATGAATTATATCCCTTTAGAGAACACTTGGAAGATATATGCCCATTTTGATTGCATATACAACATTTGATTATAGTTTTTGCGGAATTGTGAGCATGAACAAAATTTCTTTGACTCATAAACCTCCTTGAGGTATTGAACATCAATCTTTGTCCATACTTTCTACATTCAATAATTCTATGGCCAAATTCCTTACAATAAAAACAATAACCATAGAAATTACTTGCATACCTGATGTAAGGTTGTCTCTTCCATGCTTGCCTCTTTTGCTGGTTTGAATCATTCTTCCTTGCATGACAATATGTAGCAATGTGTCCCTGCTTGTGGCAGACATAACAGGTGGCATTCTTCATAGGAGGGAAGAATCTCCTTTGATGGCTTCCAAATTTGACATACTCAGGAGCATATGATCCTTTTTCCGTTATCTTAGTAGTTATTGCATTCTTTGTTACTAGAGGTTTCTTCTGCTCTCTGTCTCTCTTATTGCAGATTTCTTCTTTTGTAGGAATTATTTGAGCTACTTCCTCATCCTTCTTTGCTTTTACAAAAATAATCTCTTTGTCAACCTTTTCTTTTCCTTTACTTGATTCTCCTTCGTAGCCTATTCCAGTCTTTATCATAGGGGATCTTTGAGCAACCAAAATTTCATTCAACTTAATAGAGCTTGTTGTTTGAGAAGGGTATACAGAAACTTTATGTTGAGCTTTTTCTAATTTCTTTCTCAGACACAGAATTTCTTCTTCCAGCTTCTCTTGTTCTCGAGTTTTATCTTTGATTTGCTGAAGTAACATATCTTCTATATTCTTGGCTTCTTCAAGATTTACCTTCAGCTTCATGAGGACTTCTGAATTTTGTTCTTCTTTCACACATTTTAGGAGAATCTCTTTTTGTTTTCTGCATTTTAGTTTGAGTCTGTCAATCTCCTCCAGAGCACTTCTTAGCTCCCCCTCAAGGTCTACTTCCCCTTCTTCTTCATCTTCTAGTAGGAGTCCCTCAAGATCTTCTATGGCCATCAATATAAATTTTGAGGTTCCTTCTTCACTTGAGGGTTCATCTGAGTCTTCAGATGCACTGCTGTCTTGGTGAGCATAAAAGGATTTTCTGCTGAATTTCTTTCCTTTCTGCCAGTTCTTTGATGTGTCTTTCTCTGATTCTTGAGCTTGATTTCATACTTTCTTGTGAGGACATTTAGCAGCATAATGTCCAACTCTTCCACAGTTAAAGCATTTGAAGGGAAGTTTACCTTTGTATCTACCTGAGCCTCTATCCAATTTCTTGACAAATTTAGCCTCTTCTTCATCAGAGCAGGAGCATATGTCTTCCTTTTCTTCTTTCTTCTTTTCTGTTTTGAATGCTGCCTCCCTTGTGCTTGACTTCTTCTGTGGGAGCCTCATCTCATATGCTGTAAGATTTCCTAGCAGCTGATTCATGGTCAATGTCTCCCAATTCGCTGTCTCTTCTATTGCAAATACCTTGGGATTAAATCTGGATGGGAGTGATCTTAGAATCTTTTGCACAACTATACTTTCTGGTATGGTTTCTCCTAGAGCTTTCACATTGTTAACAATTTCTGCAACTTTTAAGAAGAAGCTCCCAACATCTTCATCATCATTCATTTTTAAGTTTTCAAACTGGGCTCTATATACTTGAAGTTTGGCAGTCTTTACTTTCTGGTCTCCCTCATGTATGCCTTCAAGAGTATCCCAAATTTTCTTGGCAGTGTCTTTATGCATTACTTTAATAAACTCTGCTTCACATAATCCATTCAGGATGGCATTCATGGCTTTTGCATTAGCTACAAAGCTTTCTTTAGCTTCTTTTTCTGTATCAGTTGATTTCGGGGCATATCCTAATTCCACAGCAGCCCAGATTTCTATTCCTAGAGACATTATGTATGTCTTCATTCTGATTTTCCAGAAAGCATAATTTTCACCAGTGAAGAAAGGGGCTTTATTGGTTGAGCATCCTTCTTTACTAGCCATCTTGGGAACCTAGGATCTCCTTTCAGTTGTTAGACTTGTACAAAGGAACCTGCTCTGATACCAATTGTTGAACCTCTAATTAAACTGAGAGGGGGGGGGTGAATCAGTTTAATACATTCCTGATCTCTTAAAACTTTTCATTAAACTTATTTACA
This sequence comes from Pinus albicaulis, assembly GCA_034641835.2. Taxonomy (NCBI): domain Eukaryota; kingdom Viridiplantae; phylum Streptophyta; class Pinopsida; order Pinales; family Pinaceae; genus Pinus; species Pinus albicaulis. Next base: position 356,516,932 of record CM076580.1, read on the forward strand.
CCTTCATTTCAAACTCTATTTGATGTGAGAGTAATGTTAGAATGTAATCAGAAAGTATTAGTTTAATAGAGTAGTAGACTTAATATGAGAGCAGCAGGTATTAAGAAAATGATACATATCAGATCAATACATAGATATCATGCACAGAGACACCAGATATAAGTGGAAACCCATAAAGGGAGAAAACCACATCTTATTATTGTTGTGATGCAAAGGCAAGCTCCAACTCCCTCTCACCACTGTTTTTCTGCAGGCACCAACCTACAGGAGGCTCCTACCTCACTTCTGCAAGCTACAACTTGCAAGGAAGCACCAACTCCCTTCAGTTTTCTGCAGGCACCAACCTGCTGTGATACCCAACTCCCGCCGCCCATAAATCGATGCCGCCTACTGGCCACAACTTGATAGGGAAGCTCCAACTTCCTTACTCTTCCAAAAGAAAAACACTCGATGATTTACCTTGGATATCACTTCCGTTCGTACCTTCTTCTCTCGTTGTTCATTAACTCTCCGATCAGACCCGCAGGATCTCCTCGCTCATCCCCTTATAAGTATGCAATAAGACTCTCTCCTCCTTATTCACATTCTTCTCGTGCCTGCTTATTCTCTTCAACTCTCTTTAATTCCGCCGCATACATTCTTCTTCTCACTCATTTTTCATCAAATCACTCACCTTGGATATTACCCTGTTTTATACGAAAAAGCTTCATGGCTGTTTGTATTCTGCTTGGAATTCGAAATGGAAAGTCATGTCTCTTTGCCTTCTGCCTTCTCACTCCTTTTATCAGCTTACTCAGAAATTATAATTGTAGGTGTCAATTTTAACATTACAGTGGGAGTTTGTTTTCTCTCGGAGACTTGCCAATGCATCACAACAATAAAAACGATTAAAACATTTACATTCGAATTACAATGTGAACTCCAGCTCACTCATTTTGTCTCTTGGCTTGCTGCGCATTTGTCTTTTCTCTAACTGTCTCTTTGTCCCTTTCTCTTCTCTGTATGCCTTTCTGTTTATGGCTGCTGCGTAACTCCCGAATTTATGAACTGCATTTTTATTTTATTTTTATACCAGCGCTTTATATATAAATGAATCTGCTGACTGTAATTCAATCCTTTACACGCAGCAAGTGTCTTGTTGATGTGGCGAGTTCTGCAGGCCGGAACATACATATATTACAATTGCATTACATTAATAATCGCCCTCCCGTTAAGCTGAGGCCCGTGGGTCTACAGACCACGCGGCATGTTTTAATACAACCGCAACCATGTTTTATATATCTCACAGCAATTATTTTATATAAACAATCGCCCTCCACCTTAAGCCGAGGCCCGTGGGTCCACAGACCACGCGGCACTTTTCAATACAATCGCAACAATTGTTTTTATATATATGTATTTATATATAACAGCGCCTTCACAAATTTCCGTTTGCGATTAGAACTGGAACTCAAACACTTGTTAATCATAGTTAATAAGCCCATCGGGTCCGGGCTTCAATCGCAACATTTTACAAAGTCGTGCGATCAATCGGAGAGTTCCGATTGCGATTGAGATTCCGGATGCGATTTGCATATATCAACTCCCGCTTATAACACGATCGGGTCCGCCATTTCAATCGCAGCGTTTTACAAAGTCGTGCGATTGGAACTCGGATGCGATTGAACCTATTAAATCCATCGTATAATGCCATCGGGTCCACCACTTCAATCGCAGCGTTTTGCAAAGTCGTGCGATTGGACCGTAACTCAAATATGTATTATCCCTCGTTTATACACCCATCGGGTCCGGGCTTCAATTGCAATCGCAACTCTCATTTGGTTGCATGTTCCGCTGCCCTTGCGATCTCCGATTGCGATTGGATGAGGGTCCCACTTTATATTACTTCCTTTCCATTGATCATAACACGCTCCACTTTAATATATATCAATGTATATGCCTTGGACCATTGGAACATATGTAATGCGCTCTATGTATACTCCTGCGTGGGTAGCGATTCCCGGAATATGGTTTATATGTTATATGTAACGCCCATCGGGTAATGATTCTCGGAATTATACATACGACTGTATCTGCTGGCTTGGGCGATTCTCGGAATTTTATAACGGCTCTGCCTCTACCTCTGCTGCTCTTGTCGCTCTGCCTCTGCCTCTGCTTCTTTTCTGCCTCCATTGTAGTCGCTGCTTCCTTTGTCTGTCCTGCTACTCCTGTCGCTCTGCCTCTGTATTCGACTATTACACTCTGACATTCTTCTTGCTGCCTCTATGGCTTTCACTGTGCTTCTTTTTCCTTCCTCTGCTTCAGCACTACCTCCTTTGCCTGAGTGCTGCCTCCTTTGCCATCAATGACAATATTTCCAACATATTTTTCTTGGGGCAGATGTCTAACTTCTTGCATATAGACAAGGGCATAACATTTGTGGATGCACCTAAATCGAAGAGGAAATTGTGGACATTGAAGTTGAAGATCTCGAAGGATAGGAGGAAAGGGGGTGTGGATCCCCTGGAGTTTGCATTAACGACATTCATGGTAGACTGGGGACTAGCAGCAGCTTGGGCCGATGTGGTACTCACAAGTTTGACCGTCGGTAGGTTGATAAACGTTTTGAGGATAAGATCTCGTTGATTAGCAATGTGAGCGAGTTCGTAAAGGAAAATGTTGGCTCGCATTTTCTTCATATCCTTGATAATGTTATACCCGAAATCTGGGTGTGAGATAAGTTCGGTAGAGGCTTTCAGAGAACCTGATGACGATTTAGCCTTTTGTTTTACTCGGGGATTGTTTGGGCTAGATTTCTTGGGAGTCTTGGTTTGGTTCTCTGTGTTTGGATGCAGGATTTTCCTTAAGAAAGATTTTCTCTTTTCCTCGAAGGACTGTTCAGGGACTGGGCCTTTGCTCCTTAAGCTATATTTTCAAAGGGGTTTGGATTTAGGGTCATCAGCCAAGTTTATTTCAGTTGTGAAAGGGGGGCTTTCCCCGTAGACCACCTCGAAGGCAAGGACAGTGGAACCCATATCCTCATCCGGGGGAGAGGCTTCCTCGTTATCTGAAATAGACTCCTCCTCTAAATCCCCAGGGGTCTGGTCTTCTAGAATTTGATTCACCACGGCGGTCATGCTATTGATCCATGGGGGAAGGTTTTCTCTGAGTGGGAGGCTTGATGGAAAGAACAAAAATTATCCTTACCGATTTCTTCAACATTGAGGCTAGTACTCGAGTTTGATGGAGGTTGGTTGATAGTGGGGTTATACTTTCTAAAGAAAGGTTTCTGCATTTTGGCACCTGAGGTAGAGTCATTGTTTTTCCTCTTCAAATTGGAGACTTCGTTGGTTAATAGCTTGAGAGACTTTGTGATACTTTCGAAGTCGAAAGGGTCTTTGTCTTTGTCTCCAACCTTATGAGTCGAGGATTGGACTCTCTTCATGGTCGGCTTTTGATCATCCCGACCGTCATGTTCAATGGCTCCTATGGATAGCATGTCCCTTTCAATAGCGAGGGCGGTGGTGTAATTTTCCACTAAGGTAGTTCTAGCTTCACGTTTTACGAACACGGAAATAACTCGAGGGAGAGCCTGTGTGTAGTAGTCAATGGTGATGGAATCATCTAGGGCCATGTTCGGAGGGAATTTGTTCAATATAGTAGCGAAGTGTTGATTGAAGTCTTTGACCTTATCCTTATTTTGGAATTTCAAAGTACTAAGTTCTGTGAGGAGCATAAAAGGAGTTTTGTCCTCCGAAAAATTTTGGAGGAAGATATGGTGAAATTTCTCCCAGGAAGAAATGGAAGCAACAGGGAGATACCGGTACCATGTAGCAGCTTTATTTTCTAGAGTATGAGGAAAGAGCCAGCATGATACATCGTCAGACTGTACCCTCATCATTTGTAAGGCCAGGTAAAAGTTGCTTATGTGATCTTTGGCCAGTGTACCCTTTTCGGGGTTGAACTTAGGGAGGTGCTTCTCAGGGTATCAGGGCATGTCATGGAGGGTACCATGGAGGGCTAGGGGATATTGTGCCATCAAGCCAGTAGTTGCACACACCTAGCCTGCTGGTGGCGCAGTATGTAGATATGCCCCATTTCACTTTCAGATTCACTTCCTATGCCCGATCTAGATGCTTCGCCTTCATGATGGGAGTGAATGTCTTGATTTCTCCCGCGGTTCCCTACATTCCTGATGTTTCGCCAGTTATAAAGGAAAAGGAACCTGTTTTGGTTTCGGTTGTGGTGAGGGTGGCCCATATTTCGACCTTGCCCACAGCCTCAATCTCCTCGACCCCTGTTTCCCCATCCCCTTCTGGTTGCCCCTCCAGATTGGTTATTTGCTTGATTGTCATCATACAAAGGTTGGTCAAGTTGGGTTTCCGTGATTTCATGGCCATCTCCTTCAATCTCACGAGGACTTTCGGGGGGTTCTGTTGAATTACGCTCAACTACATATGCATAATCTTCTATCATTAGACCTACCAACTAAGGTAGGGAATTGAATAGGGCTCCTTGGCGAGTCTGGTTAGTTGCGGGAGTTCGAGGGTTGACCAGGGAACTAGTGCCTGGGAAATTTTGCAAGCCTCTGATGAGATCACGGGCGATCGGGCGTAGGGCCCTCAGCTAGTCTGAGGTGATCTCATAGAAAGCGGGTTCTTCTCTTATGGAATTTTCAGGGGGTGGAGGACCATTGTTTTCATACATGATCTCCCCCTACAGGGTTTACAACAAGATGTTACTTGTGTGTTGGGAGACTGCCATTCAGACCCTCCTTCTAGCGCCAAATCTGTTGACGGGAAGAAATGGTCGGCCAACAGTAAGGGATCTCCTCGGTAGAAATTCCTGATTAGACTCTAAACCGTTTGCGATAGGGATCCCGTCCGGGTTGTGGGTCCGACTACCGCTGAATATTCCTTTTCTTGGACACAAACGAGCCTTGCAGACCTATTAACACACGATTATTTGGACGATACAAGATAAATGGTTGATGAGTCTTAATGAACATAAAAACACTACAAATAGCAAGATGAGTTAAAGCATGTAGCCAAAGGAAATGCTGTCAGCAACACATAATTAGGGTCATGCTTGTAAAGGTTGTTCAAACCACAAAAGAAATAATTCTTTATGGTTAGAGCACCCTTCACTTCCTTAAGCCATCTCAAAGATAAGATATATGTTAGTAACGAAGTTGCTAACATCTCCTAAGTAAACAATCTAACATCATTAACACATTTATTGAGCTGAAATGTATAAATGATATAAGCAGAAAACGCAGATCAATTAATCACAAAGATATCAGATACATAAGACAAAAAATATTCATAGTGTTAAAACATTAGTCCTCATCAGATCCAAGAGTGGAATCAAAACATGTGTTTGTATTCATTCTCAGAAAGGTGTATTCAATGCTATACAATTCTCTTTTCTCCTTTGGAGTCCCAAAAAAAAGATCATTTACAATTCCCCGAAGGGAGTATTTATAGAACAAAATTGACACTTGGGTGTCCCTGAATTTTCGCCTTCTTGACCATTGACATACTCGGTGACTCGAGGGAATTGTCTTTTTGTTCCTGTTGCTTTTTAGAAAGAGAACCGCCTGTATCAATCCTTCGTTTCTTGGCTTTAGAAGATGAGGTTCCTCCTAGTGTGTTCATTATTTCCTCCAGATTTTGATCATCTTGTTAATCTTGATCAGTTGATTCCTCTGGAGCAGCCTCCCTGTCCTTGTTGTACCAGTTCTTGATTCGATCCTCGACTGGGAACTCTGTGTGCTGGCAACTCCATTTGAATTTGGCCCGTTTTAAATGCACGGGGATGATTCTTTCAAGATCATATGTCTGGTGTGATACGGGTGGCATATAAAAACCTTTGGTTTCTTCAGCCTCTGATTCTATTTCCCTGAAATCTCTGATTGTGTAGGCACCGATAGTAATTGGGAGAGTCGGCCATCATTTTTTCTTGCCTTTGGTGAGAACTTTGGAAAACCCGCTCGTCATTTGGTAACATACTTCTTGCAGGAGAAATTTGTCAGTGACGAACTGGGGTAGTGTGTGGGGACCCTTATACGACCTGAAAAACCTGATAAAAGTACTATCTTTAACAGGAAACCAGCTGGCTACTTAGGTTATTGTCTCCATGGCTTTGCTAGACATGCACAGGCAATATTTGCCAAACAATTTTCCGTAGAGCGCGGGGATGAAGTTATGTGAGATTGAATCCATGTCTTACTTGTAATTAGAGGCCCAGAATACCTGCAACTCTTTGTGGATTGGCCCACCATGCTCTTCATCCCAGTTATGAGGCCACCCGATAAATTTACATCTCGTGCATATTGCATCCAACAAATAGGAGGCCATATAGAATTTAGATACACGCCCTTCATCGAGTGCTTGCGCTGATGATATGTTTGACTTGAGGGATGCTACTATTAGGTTGGCCCAGTTGAAGCAGGTGCCATATGAGGTAACAGTGTACATGAGGGAAACCCAAGAACCATTGAAGGTGGTGGCATCTGGTCGGCCATACATCCTACATAACATTGCTGCCACCAACTTATAGACTTTCTTGAGGCCCATTGTTTTATATTCCTAATCCTTCCTGAATTTTAACTTTTCCGAGTCCTCCCACCATCCCCTTAAGGTCTCGGGTATGGGGACTGTGTGAGTAGTAGCCCATTCAGTTTTTAAAGTCTGTTCCCAGGTGGGGAGTACATAGTAAAACTATTCATCTTGCCCTTTTATATTTGCAAATTCCTTTCCTGCATTATCTCGAATGACCCAAAACTTGGAGTTGACCTTTTATAAGATCCATTCAATAACCTATGTGCATGGAAAAATGGGTGGATGGGACCCTGTGTAATGTAGTTTAGACCTCTTGACCTGAACATACACCTGCTGGTCTGGGGAGGTCTTCTAGAAAATTAGGCTTCGTGAACTCTTGGTATATCTAATACCAATTCATGCTATCTCCCTTCCAAAACACGTAAGCGGTGTCTCCATAGATAGGGGGAGGGGAAGGAGGCATCCCTTCTTCTGAAATTTCTATTTCAGGACTCTTTCCTCTCTTTCACACTACCAGGGGCCCCATATCGTTTGAGGCCGAAGTGATGGACACACACTCAAGCTCGGTTTTGACATATTCATGAAACAGTACCACGATATCACTAGTACAAAATGGCTAATTAGTTACTAAAAAAATGACTAAAATTTGCATATAAACAACTATTTTTCAGTCGGTGACCAATAGTAGCTAATTTACAGTATCTTATAACACGACCAAATTTTAGTCATTTTTAGCTTAGTCATTAATTGGTTGTCTCGATTTTTTTTCTAACAATATATTTAATCATAAATTTGGTCATTAATTTAGTCATTGATTTAGTCATTAATTGCCACAATTAATGACCAAATATACAACCATATATGTTACTAAGTGATCATCGAAGAAACCAATTAATGACCAAAGAAATATGACCAAAATGTTGGCCAGGTTATAAGATACTATAAATTAGCTACTAATAGTCATATATGTGCAAATTTTAGTCATCGTTTGAAACCAATTAATGATGAAAGAAATATGATTAAATTTTGGTTGTGTTATAAGATACTGTAAATTAGCTACTAATAGTAGTATATATGCAAAATTTAGTCATCATTTGTAATACAACATTTATCATTTGTAGTAGTCATTTATCTTATTTTGGTAGTTTCATATTCATTATATAAATGACTACTCTAGTAGTTTATATTCATTTCATTTACTTTCATTAACAATCATTATAAGCAACTAATTTAATTGTATAACCATTTAATTGTGTTCATCATTAATCAATAGAAAATACTAATTAGGTAGTTTTAAATTGATTTTATGTGTTCATTATTAATCAACATAAAATAATTAGTATTATTTCACAACTAAATTTTTTAAAAAATGTCATACAATGTACATGTTTATCTAATATGAAAATGAAAAATTACATATTTTAATTAGAATAAATAATATGAATTGCAACTATAAATAATTTCAACCAAAAATTACATTATATAAAATGTCAAGTACTACAATATGAGTTTCCAACTTAATATTGGTTGCAATACAATTTACACATGAAATATTGCTTCATCACTTAAAAACATTATCATTGTGTTGCCAAGGCATTACAAGTGAATTCGGAAACTCTGAAGACTTGACCATAAGTCTATATATGTGTGGCTTATGTGGAAAATTGAATCTATGGGTACCACTAGATCAGTTCTCTTCTCTCTCTTTAAGTTGCATTTGGTCACTCTAGTGTTATCGTTCTCCTTTTTCTTCAATTCCCGCTTCTCACCATCAACATTAAGTCCCTTTTCTGAAAAATAAAAAAGATACAATGTAAATTATAAGACATTAAAGACAATGAAAACTAGAATACAAACTATAGTAGAATATAAATTATTTATATGATATATACCTCAACGTCAACAATATTTTCAATGCCATTTTTCCCCGTAAAAGGAAGAAACTTGAACAAGTTTTCTTCAGTTGGGAAATAGTGACCACTATGTGTCGAAATGACTTTATATAAACAAACCAAATAAAACATCACCATAGAAAATAACACCTTAGTAAACTTAGTATTCAAACTTCAAGGAAAGCTTCAGCACAATCATGCCAACTAAGTTACATGCTAAAATGCTCAAGTTGAAGATTACTTATACAATGTGGGAGTGCAAACAAAACTCCTAGAAAATGCCAAAGCTAATTCTAGAATAAAATGAAATGAAGTAAAAAAGATACAATAATAGTATAGCCCCGTATAGATGTATATAACCAGATAATGTAGAAGTCTAAGTGAATAAGTCCAGAGCTGGAGGTCGATGATGTCAAGAATTCCCAAGTCTGATAAGCATTTCTTCAGATAAGAACTATTGTTTGGATCTATTATCACATATGAATAAGCCAACTCGTCTATATCAAATTATTAATGTTTTGCTTATATTTATGGATCACTACAGTATAAATGGATAAATTGAAAATACAATTCCCTTCCCATTGTGTTCCTGACATGTGGTACAATATATTAGTTGTGATTTGGAGAAAATTTCCAACATCGAAAATATGTATCAATCACCACTAGTAATTGTCCAAATAGAATTATTTTGGAATGTAACTTTCAAATTCCAGTTGCTATATGATTCTTGAATGGAAAATCCACACAAAATTCCAACACAAAACTTCGAATTTGAGGGAACACTTATGGCCATCCTAAATCCTGAATATGGTTTCCCTCCATGTTTCCCAAACCAAACATAACAGAGGGAACTTCGTATTATCCAACTATTTTTTCAAAGAAATTTGTTTTCCCTTTGCAAACCCATTGAAAAGGAATCCAATTAAAATTTCAAATTTCCAAGTTAATACAGACGCATAGGAAATGCAATCAACAATAAAATACTAACTACTCATTGAAGAGATATGATCACCTCCATCAAGTCAAATGGATTATGTACATTATACACTTAGTTATATCCTAGTTCAACCTAAATTTCTAGTAGATGTATTTCTCAATTAAATTTGTAAAAATTTACATCATATACATATATAATAGAAAAAACATGCATATTCCTGACAATGAAAAATACATAACAGAAGCATGTCAGCAAAAAAGTCAATATACTGACTCGTGAGTTTAGAATTCATCCCAACAATATCACATGGTAGAGCATCACAAACAAATTCTCATTCATGCCAACAACATCACATACTATCTCCTTCACTCTTTCTTCACTAAGTTTATGATTTAGCATGTTGCAAAACAAGATAGAACTTTTTTTGAATTCAGGATTCTGTGATCCATATTTTGTAAATTGAATTTCTCTAGGTAAAAATCACAATGGAATTTTTTTGTCTATGCATTTAGAATCATCCATTATGGTTCATCATCAAGACTAAGATGGAAAGTTTGATTTGTGCAAGATAATAATTAGTAACTTGTGATGCACAAAGAATTGAGTCAAGCAGTTGAAATAAAACGGTCATAAAGAATATACTAAAAAATGAATAATGTTCAACTTCAAGAATAGAATATTAATAAATATTGATCTAAAACAATTAATAATAATATAAAGATTGAAAATTGAATAAAGCTAACAAAAAAATATAATGACTAAATAAAGTGAAACATAACACTACATGTTACAAGGTCAAAACATATATATATATATATATATATATATATATATATATATATAAAGTGAAGGAGCATAAGAATAATAAAATAACAATCAAAATTAATTGAAAATCAAGAAAATGTCAAGACTAAATATATTAAAAATAAACTTCAATAAACTTTGAAAAATAAAGATCCAAAATAATAAATAATAAAAGATTAAAATCAAAACATAAAAAAATTAAAAAAATATATAAAATAAATAAATGAAATTAAGAATATATAAATAAATAAATAAATAAAATCAAAATAGAAAAAGACCATTAAATCAAAAGTCCAACAGAACATAAAAAGGAAAAATATAAAGAATCAAAGTTAAGAATACAAATACATGGTAAATTAATCTTTTAATAACTAATTTATTAAAATATATAACTTA